>BTPG01000008.1:90229502-90419502 GCA_036245525.1 Semisulcospira habei | reverse complement strand
TATCACCGGACCATTTAACCGAGAATCAGATCGACCACGTGTGCATCTCGAGAAGGTTCCGAAGATCTCTCCAGGACGTCCGAGCGAAGAGAGGAGCCGACGTTGCTTCAGACCACCACCTGGTTGTTGCCAGAATGAAACTGAAGCTGAAGAGGAACTGGACCGGCGTGACCTGTCAGCGCCAGAGGTTCAACACTACGCTGCTGAAAGATTCAGGCAAGCATGAGGAGTACAGACTCGCCCTCTCCAACAGGTTCCAGGTTCTCCAAGAGCTTCTGGACGAAGGAACCATTGACGAGCAGTGGAGAGGGGTGAGAGACGCAGTAACTGCAGCATGCAAGGAGGGGTTGGGCTACAGGAAGCACACTCACAAAGAGTGGATAACACCAATGACACTCGAAAAAGTAGTAGATAGAAAGAAGAAGAAAGCAGAAGTAAACAACAGCCGCACAAGAACAGAGAAGGCCCGCGCTCAGGAGGCATACACAACAGCCAACATAATAGTAAAGAATAGCATCAAGGCAGACAAGAGAAATTTTGTAGAGTCACTGGCACAAGAAGCAGAGGAGGCAGCCCGACATGGAAACATGAGAGAGCTCTACAACACCACAAAAAAGCTTTCAGGGAAGTTTGCCAAGCCAGAGAGGCCAGTAAAGGATAAACAGGGAAGAGCCATCCAAGGAGAGGAGGGACAGAAGAACAGATGGAAGGAGCACTTTGAGGAGCTCTTAAATAGACCAGCTCCACAAGACCCACCAGACATTCAGGTAGCCGAGAGAGACTTGCCGATAGACTGTAGCGAGCCCACCAAGGAGGAGATCCGGAAAGCCATCAAACAGCTCAAGTCGGGCAAGGCAGCCGGACCCGACAGTATACCGGCAGAAGCGCTAAAGGCGGATACTGAAACCACAATCGAGATGCTCCACCCCCTCTTCAGGAAAATCTGGCAGAGAGAACAAGTGCCAGCAGAGTGGAAGGAGGGTTACCTGGTCAAGCTGCCAAAAAATGGAGACCTCAGCAACTGTGCCAACTATAGAGGAATCACCCTACTGTCTGTCCCAGGCAAGGTCTTCAGCAGGATCCTACTCAACAGGATGAAGGACACAGTGGACCCCCAACTTCGAGATCAACAGGCGGGCTTTCGCAAGGACCGATCATGCACTGACCAGATCGCCACGCTGCGAATCATCCTGGAACAGTCACTAGAGTGGAACTCGTCCCTCTACATCAACTTCCTTGATTACGAGAAGGCCTTCGACAGCGTCAACAGAGCCACCTTGTGGAAGTTGCTGAGACACTATGGAGTACCTGAAAAGCTCACCAACATCATCAGGAACTCCTACGAGGGACTGACCTGCAGAGTGATCTGTGGAAACCAGCTCACCCACGCCTTCCAAGTCCGGACAGGGGTGAGACAGGGGTGTTTGCTGTCACCGTTCCTGTTCCTTCTGGCCATCGACTGGGTCATGACGACATCCACAGCACAGAAGCGAAATGGCATCCAATGGACACTTTGGACCCAACTGGACGACCTGGACTTTGCAGATGACCTAGCCCTGCTCTCGCACACCCAACAACAGATGCAAGAAAAGACAAACGCAGTGGCAGTGAACTCCGGAAGGCTAGGCCTGAACATCCACCATGGAAAGAGCAAGGTGCTGAAAGTCAACGCTGCCAGTGGAACGCCCATCACACTGGAAGGCGAGGCGCTACAAGAGGTGGAGAGCTTCACCTACCTCGGCAGCATAGTCGACAAGAAGGGGGGGGGGGGGGGGACGGATGCTGATGTGAAGACCAGGATAGGCAAGGCCAGGGCAGCATTTCTCCAGTTAAAGAACGTCTGGACTTCAAGAGATCTGTCAGTCAACACCAAGATCCGACTGTTCAACACCAATGTGAAACCAGTACTCCTCTATGGAGCAGAGACCTGGAGGACCACAGTGTTGACCACCAAGAAAATACAGACGTTCATCAATAACAGTCTGAGAAGGCTCCTCGGGATACGCTGGCCGGACAAAATCAGCAACGAGGAATTGTGGCAGCGGACAAAGCAGAAGCCTGCAGAAGTGGAGCTTCAACAACGCCGCTGGAGTGAGATGGATAGGTCACACACTACGCAAGCCAGCAACCAACACCACAAAGCAAGCCCTAAGATGGAACCCACAGGGAAAAAGGAAGAGAGGTCGGCCACGAAATACCTGGCGACGTGACCTGGAGACAGATGCCAAGAAGATGGGCCACACCTGGGGACAGCTGGAGAGACTCGCCCAGGACAGAGACGGCTGGAGGGACCTTGTCGGCGGCCTATGCCCCAGGGGGGGGGGGGGGGTGATGGACGTAAGTAAGTAAGTACTCAAGTAAACAGACATTGATTTTTTTTTAATAAAGTTTATGAATTTTTTTTTAATATTAACAATTTCATGTACTTTATGCCATGTAGAATACTTTATTTATATAAGAAATCAGGGATAATTGATTTTACTTATATTACAAAACTACTAACTCGCAGATCAAATTTTACACACACACACACATATGACAATAATGTAATTTATAAACAGAGTCCAAAGCACAAGAAGCACATGCTGACAAATATGAAATATTTATAATATATCATATGGCAGTGGTCAGTGGAGTCAACTGTTTACTGACCTGCATCATTTCTTTCCACAGCATCATCGACAGCATCCTCAACATCTTTTCGCAGCAGAAATGTGCCTCTTGCTCTGCGCACTAATTCTTCTTTTTTTCCACTGACAAGTTGTCCATGTTTTCGAAGAAAATCTTTTAATTGTTTCACGTTCATGCGTTCTATGTCTGCTTCCATCTTGCCGGAACTCGGTGTAGCAAAGGGAGGATACTCGTGCTTAACTTCCTTATTACAAATGGGAAAGGGCTGTAGGCCCGTAGCTGAGGCAAGCTTTAGTAGAGACAACAAACATACTAACCCTTTTTCTGTCGGTAGCGCATTTTGTCGCGATGATTCCTGCAGGAATCATCACGACAAAACGTGCTACCGACAGCTGAAGGGGTTAAGGGGAATCCATTAACAATGGACAAACAGCTCCCTTGACCCCTTTACCGTCCACGTTAAGTAATTTCCGTTAGCCATTTTCTGTATATTTTAAAATAGTTTGAGCAATACCTTCTGGTGGCCATCCTATGAGCTTTTACTGGGGCTACCCTCCTCAAGACCCTCCTTATAACAGCTCCAGTTAACCCTCCCTAAAACGGTTTACTTGGGCTACTTGCTTTACATACTTTACCTCCTGTTGTTCCACCCTATAGCAGTTTTACTTGGGCAATACCTGCTGTTGGCCCTCCCTAAAGCAGTTTAATTAGGCCATACCTCATGTTTTCTGAACCTATAACGGTTTACTTAGCTATACCTCCTGTTGGCCTCCTAAAACTGTCTGCTTAGGCCATACCTCATGTTTTCCAAACCTATTACAGTTTACCTGGGCAATACCTACTGTTGGCCCTCCCTGAAACAGTTTACTTGGGCCATACCTCACGTTTTCTGAACCTATAACAGTTTGCTTAGGCTATACCTCCTGTTGGCCTCCCTAAAACTGTTTGCTTAGGCCATACCTCAGGTTTTCCAAACCTATTACAGTTTACTTGGGCAATACCTACTGTTGGCCCTCCCTGAAACAGTTTACTTGGGCCATACCTCATGTTTTCTGAACCTGTAACAGTTTGCTTAGGCTATACCTCCTGTTGGCCTCCCTAAAACTGTTTGCTTAGGCCATACCTCAGGTTTTCCAAACCTATTACAGTTTACTTGGGCAATACCTACTGTTGGCCCTCCCTGAAACAGTTTACTTGGGCCATACCTCATGTTTTCTGAACCTGTAACAGTTTGCTTAGGCTATACCTCCTGTTGGCCTCCCTAAAACTGTTTGCTTAGCCATACCTCATGTTTTCCAAACCTATTACAGTTTACTTGGGCAATACCTACTGTTGGCCCTCCCTGAAACAGTTGACTTGGGCCATACCTCATGTTTTCTGAACCTATAACAGTTTGCTTAGGCTATACCTCCTGTTGGCCTCCCTAGTACTGTTTAACTGGGTCATCCCCTTTGTTGGCCCACCCAGTAACAATTTACTTGGGCTTTATCTCCCGTTGGACCACCCAATAAAAATTTATTTAGGCCATACCTCATGTTGGTCCACCTCAATTTGGTCCACCCTATGACAGTTTACTTAGGCTATACCTGCGGTTGGTCCTCCCTATAATATACTGAGGAGCAAAAGAATTGCGACATTATTCGAGTCATGGAAACACTGAAGTGTCCTCTACATCACACACTGAAGTGTCCTCTACATCACACACTGAAGTGTTTCCAATGACTCGAATGATGTCGCATTATTTTTTGCTCGTTAGTATAGTTTACTCGGGCCATACTGCCTGTTTGCTCATCCTATAACAGTTGGCTTGGGCCAACCTCCTGCTGACCCGCCCTATAACAGTTGGCCTGGGCCATACCTATTTTAGGTGCAGCAGTCAAGTTGCTCAGTAGCACACTTAAAATAAAAACAAAAATAGGCAAAGCTTTATTGAAGTTTCTGTGAGAAACAGAACTACATTACAGTTTAACCCTTTGGCTGTCGGTATAGGCTTTTTGTCGAGATCATTCCTGCAGGAGTCGCCTCGAAAAAAACGGCACCGAAAATTAAAGTGTTAACATGTATGCGTTTATGTCACTGATCGATATGTATTGTTTATATAATGATCAACAAAAGAAACGCGAAGTAGACCCTTCAAATCACATTTAATCCAACATTTGAAAGTCGATTTCGGACAAACCATAGAAGTACAACGGATGTTATCGACATTTTAGGAATGAAATCATGGACACCAGCGTAATCAGTGTGGAAGTTTATTCTGTAGTGGAGCAAGCATGTCACAGCACAAAGTCAATATGGCGTGTGACCCCCATTGGCGTTGATGACGGCTTGGCAGCGTCGGCGCATAGAGTGCATCAGGCGGTTGGTTGTCAGCTGCCCTGAGGATGTTGTTCCAGGCCTGGACAATGGTATTCTCCAGTTCTGCGGCTGTCGTTGGTATGGGGCGTAGAGCGTTGACCTCCCTTTGCAGTTGGTCCCAGAGATGTTCGATGGGATTGAGTTCCGGGCTGAGTGCAGGCCAGGGCATGACTGTGATGTTGTGCTGCTGCAAGAAGTGCTGATACGTGCAGTGTGTGTACGCGCATTATTTTGCTGCAAGATGAAGTTTCTGCGTCCCTGAGAAAATGGCAATGTAGCGCTGAGCTGTGATGCCATTTCCGCGACGTGGTACGAGTCCACGGAAGAGCACAGGTCCTACTGTCTGGTTCAGGGTAATCCCACTCTATATCATCGCTCTTGGCCCGCCCCAGGCATTGTTCTCCAGCACACAGCCATCAGCATAGCGTTCGCACCTTCTCCGCCACACTCTTATGCGCCCATCTGTATGACTGATGCAGTAGCGGCTCTCATCCGTGAACAGGACGTTCTGCCACTGTCGCCAGGTCCAGTCGACATGAGCCTGTGACCACTGTAGGCGTGCACGGCGATGACGGTCAGTAAGAACAGGTCCACGGGCTGGACGGCGGTTGTGCAGATTATGCGGTTAGCCGTCGTCGCAGTGTCTGGCCACTGATGGGTGCCGCGGATAACTTCTTTTGCTGTCTCCTCGGCCGGCTGAAAGCGATTTCGCACGTGAGCCGGCCCGGAAAATGTGGCGGTCTTGCCGTGGAGTCAGTTGTCACGGACACGTGGTCGTCCGCTTCGGGGAGCGTCAGCAGAAGATCCGTTGGCATGATAGCGTTGTTGATGCCTGTAAATGGTCGAAATGTGACATCTAAAGGCCACTGCCACAGCTTGTGGATCTTCTCCGGCGGCTTCCAAACGCCCAAGAGCTCGCTTTCGTTGCCGGGGAGCACTAAGTCTTGGCATGGTTGATGTGTCAACGGCAAAAGTGACAGAAAGCGTAACACTGCTGATTTTTTTTATTGCCTTGCATTGCTGAACACAGTTCATGACCCAACATCACTCTGCAGTGTATGCACGTGCGTGGACTGTGAAAGCATACGCCGTGCGTCCTAACCAATACGGGTGCCTCGTGCACAGGGAGGGTAACACGGTTACTACAGTACGGTGACTGCATGCCGCTTACATGTTGTTGCTCGTACACTGGCTATCAAAAATAGTGTAACGCCCGTGTATTTTCGTGGATTTATCATACAAATACAACATACACTCGAATTTCGCGTTTCTTTTGTTGATCAGTATAATTCGCTTGTTGCTTCCCTCCTCCAGAACCCCCACTCCTCGTAGTGTTGTCAAATTGAGTTTGAGAGCTTTGTTCATAAACCTTCCTACGCCAAAATACAGTGAGTAGTCAAGAGTTGTCTCTTTTCCTCACGGAGAGTTTTCTACCGGCGCCCCGCCAGGCCAGCCAGGCAGGGTGCCAGACCCCTCCCCCCCCCTCCCCCTTTTGTGTACCTATAACAGCATTTCTTGCAGCATCTGATGCGAGTACCCCAACTGAAGACGATTTACCTGCACTGTTGGGAGCAGGTATCAGTTGCACGTTGGAAGAGCTTAAAGCGACCTGCTCCAGGACAGTTTTGTTAAAACTCGATTAACCCTTCACTGCCGAGAAAGAGTGAACGCGATCCAAATGCAAGAGACATAGATCCCCATGAGCCCCCGCGACTGCGGGGGCTCATGAGGATCTATGCCGCTTGATGAGACCAATTTGTATCCATGTTTCTTGAACGGTTGTGGGTTTTGGTCGTTGAATGAAAGGTGATTTCAGAAACAAAAATGTACGTACAGTGGCAAGGAAGGGGTTAAATCGCCAATACAACGGGTTTAAATGTTATCCGTCTCACCGCTGTTAAGACGTTAAAGTACCATTACATATAAATCTGAAGACACATACCAGCACCATTTGTGTTTGTTATGCCTTGCCGACACACCTAATGAACTTTAACCTCAGTTTGGACGCAGCAAAATCACACGCGTAATCGCACTTATTTATTCTGCGCAGCCGTTAGTGTGTCAATCTATTCTTAGCTGTTTCTCCTACTAAAAGCAATGGTATTTATAGAACGGAGTGGAGTCATTGTCAGGTTACTTGATATAAAGACGACGTGTGCTGAACTGGATTCTCTTGTACCTAAATGAACCATAGTTAGACCTGTATGTAGCGTTTCGTTTCGAAACCACATCTGTTACCTCCTTCTACCCCAGACACCCCACAGCAAGATATGGATCGACCATGATAGTTCAAGGGTGAAGATCGCAGCCTTTGAGCGTGGGTATGGGCGCCAAGCTATTCTGGCATCACCCTTGAACTATCATGGTCGATCTGTGTCCTGCACTAGAGTGCAGTCTTCAGAAGACAACGGCAAAATTTGGGGATTTCGGTGTTGGGGTAGAATGAGGTATTACAGAAGTGTATCTTTGAACAATTACGGCGGTGGTGGGCCTTTAAAGTTCTACTGCCTTTTTATTTGTGCGCAGCCTGACGGGGCAACTCTCGTACGTAGCAAATGGGAAAACAGCACGGGAAAAGCCGATCTTTCATTTTAGGACATGAACCCTTTCACTGCAAACTGACGTACATTGTGTTTCTGCAATCTCCATTCGTTCAACGCCCAAATATCCCCAGTCATCAAAAGGAAAATGGATACAAAAAATGATATCAGCACTGAAGAGGCATGAGGATCTATGTCTCTTGCAGTTGGATCGCGTTCACTTTTTCTCGGGAGTGAAGGGGTTAAAACCTTGGAATCATATATATGATTAAACAAATGTTAAGTTAGTCCTTTCATGCCACGTTATTGTACGACACAATAACTGACATTCATAAGGATCGGATCTGGGGATGGGGGTGGGTGGGCTCTAGACCCCCCCGGCCCCCCCCCCCCCCCCCCCCCCCCCCCCCCCCCGTTGTTTGATATTTTGGCGAGTCTGACACACACACGCGCCTCCTCACTCTTTCTTCGCCCCCCCCCCACCCTCCCCCTTTCCTGCTTTTCGATTTTCCGGCCCATGGAAGCAAGAGAGGGCCTTCTGTATCAGGTTGAAGGTCCCAAACAAAAAGTTGGAAATCCCCCCACCCCGCTTTAGGTAACTGATCCGCCCCTGTTTATGAACTTCCAGAGGTGATAGTATGAACTATTAATCATTTACCAAGTTCGCAAAAGCTCATCGGGCTGTGCCGGCTCAGGCAGACAGCGGCTGACGTCGGCCCGATGGCCTTTGCTGGGTGAGTGTCTGGAAAAGGTCTTCCACACGCAAGCCCGGCACGCGAGCAAGAACCTTCGAACCGCTGGCGAATTTCCTTGCTTAGTGTCTTGCGCATGGATGCAGTTCTGCCTGCTCGATTTATGCGACAAATGCGATTTACCCCTGCTTCTCCTGGTAACGGCTGTACCGCATGTAGACGGCATGTCAGTGTGCATTCTGTAGCGGAGAAGGGCTGGGCTGTGTGTCACCGTGTCTGTGTGCGCCGCGCACGCGCGCGCGCGCGCGCGCGTGTGTGTGTGTGTGTGTGTGTGTGTGTGTGTGTGTATGTGTGTGTGTGTGTGTGTGTGTGTGTGTGTGAGAGAGAGAGAGAGAGAGAGAGAGAGAGAGAGAGAGAGAGAGAGAGAGAGAGAGAGAGAGAGAGAGAGAGAGAAAAATGAAATGAAAAGAAACTTTTATTGAAATGAAACTTTATTTCTCAAGGATAAATAATTAGGTACACAGACCTGTTTTCAATCATGTTCTTGCACACACACACACACACACACACACACACACACACACACACACACACACACACACACACACACACACACACACACACAAACATACACACTAACATCACACGCACACACAAACATAACACGCACGCACATACGCACGCACGCAAGCACTCAGACACACATACAGAAGACAGAAAGACAAAAAAAAAGAGAGAAAAAAAAAAGAGAAGAAAAGTAGTTAACCTCATTCAAGCCTCCAGGGCAGACCCGGGTGGGGAAACGTAAAAGTATTAATATATTTACAAGAGAAAAAAAATGTGAAAACAGAAATCAATGTTTGCATGCACACATTATGTGCATCGGGCATTTTCAAGAAATTACATGGTTAAAAAAAAAAAAAAAAATTAAATGGTAAAAATATAATATACACTGAAATTAGCTGTGTGTGCGTGTGTTTGTGTGTGTGTGTGTGTGTGTGTGTGGGGGGGGGGGGGGGGGGGGGGCAAATAGGCGCTTACAAGGATAGCTTCAACAAGTCAAATAATAATAATAATAATAATAATAATAATGAGAGAGAGAGAGAGAGAGAGGAGAGAGAGAGAGAGAGAGAGAGAGAGAGAGAATTGAATTGAATTGAAACTTTATTTTCTAAGGATGAAGACAGTAGGCACGCAGGCCTTTTTACATTTCTGTCCATAATAACATTTAAAATAAATATAACAGCAGAAAAGGTAACAAGACAAATAAATAAAATAAAAAGAAGAGATAATAATAATAATAATAATAATAATAATAATAATAATAATAGAGAGAGAGAGAGAGAGAGAGAGAGAGAGAGAGAGAGAGAGAGTGAGAGAGAGAGAGAGAGAGACTGAGAATGACAATGATTCTTTATTTTACAGCGCATACATGCCGTGTCAGTGCGTGTGCGAGTGCGTGACAGGCAGAAACCTTTCAAGTTGAGTTACGTAACGATGAGCAAAATAGACCTTGACGTAGACTCGAGATGTCCGGAGGACGTACGCCGGCCATTATGTCACGGGCTACTCCGATGATTGTAAATGCTAATCATAGTGTCGGCGATCAGAGTTTACAAAAACTTTCTTCATAATTATTCACTCCTGATGACTGAAGGTTGAATTTGCAAAGCGTTATTTAACCAGCCGATCTAACTGAACAGCTAACAAGCCACAGACTCTGCCATTTGCATAAAAGGCCATCGGGCCGACGTCGGCCCTACGCGGGCCAACGGCGGCCGACGTTGGCCCGATGGCCTTTGCGCGGCATTGGGTGTGGAGACGTTGCACCTTTATGGAAAATATGTAACAGGGAGATTTTGCTGTCTAAAATATTAATTTAAACAAATCTGCTTAGCCTTTGCTGAAAAGAGTAGGCATTTTGGGCACCAGACTGCACAAACTGACTTCAAACTGCTTGGGAAGTGAAAGAATATCAAATAGTGCAGTTTGAAATGTTTATTGAATAGTGAGGAGGCTTGGAATAATTAAGTAACCTTCGATATGAAAAGATTCATCCTTTCATCTGTTATACATGCATCCGCCGCTACTGTTTACGATGCACAATTATGGGGGTTAACTTTATTCAAATGGCATGAGGAAGCTGAGAGAGAACCATGAACTTTTATTTTACAACGGTAAACTGGGCGGCATTTGGCTACAAGACCAATTTTCAGGCTGATATGTTCACGTATGTTTTTTTTTTTAATGAAAATAAATTTGATTAATGGTGTACTGTTTTAAACACTGACACTAAATTTTACCTGAATTGTTTGTATCATTATTGTGTGTATATTTTAATGTAATTTTTGTGTGTATATTTGAGTCACCGTGATCCCGTCCGCGGACCACTTTAACTCATTGGAGACGTGCCGCATACGGATACGCGGCTGAAAGCCGCGTATCCGTATGCGGCACGTCACCAATTAGTTAATTGCCCATAGCGAGATAAATAAAGTTTCAGTATTGAATTGAATTGCTGTTAGAGAGAGAGACTCGGCCACACATACAGAGCAGAGAGACTAGAGAGACTCGGCAATACAGCTATGATCTATTAGTGCACAGCCGTGTGTTGCACGTGCTCAGCCGAGATCTAGTTACATACTACCGTGACTGTGCACATTCTCCCTCGGTGTCTCTCTGATACTGGCGCTTACTGTGCTCTGATGCACCCGTGTTGTACATAGCCATATTAATTCATTTTAAGGCGCCTTGCCTCAATAGCTGCGTAAGTGTTGAATAGCAGCTCAGCTGCCAGCAGCACGGTTTGTTCACAGCCGCTGTTGATGTGGGGCACCTTGCATAAGTTAACCCGTTGTCTTCTGCATTTCAGTCTGCACATATGTTGGCATGAACGTGCCAATGCATGAGGAGAGCCCAATGAGCAAAAGACCATCGGGACGAGGTCAGCTCGTGCACAGCTGTGCGCGGGCCAAGAGTGGCCGGATGGCCTTTTGTCATTGGGAGGTATCGGAATGGACATTCCTTTCAATCTGTATCATGTATTTACATGCTCCCACACACCCATTCCACAGCAATGAAAACATTTTCACAATCATTCATAACAACAAACATCTGTATTTTTTTTAAAGTGTATTTTTTAAAAAAAAAATATGTAGTAAAACTCTGACGTAGCTGATGAATGCTTAAACACACACACACACACACACACACATACACAGAGACTTGACATCAATCACATGCAATACTGGGGCATATGCGTGAAAGTCACCACTTTGGTCCAAATTCAACAGAATAAGTACAATACATGTATGTCTGCTCAACAGTTGACGTGTTTGCACTTGTAAACTTAATCAGGGACTAAGGCACTTTGCATAGCAACAGGATTTACAGCATCAACCAGCAAAGGCAAAGTACAAACTGCTAACACAAAGGGGTATAAAAGGGAAGATGGCATAACGCATTCGAGACGTGCCGAAGCGCCTCGTACTCCGTAGGCGGCATGTATCGAATGAGTTAAGACTACTAGTAAAGCCTTTATAATCCATCCAGACCAAAAAGGTGACTGCCAAGCGTGTAATATGCAAAGAAGTACCCAACGGAGAAAGAAACACGCTTAGAAAAGACGGGTACTATGTGAACTTGATGGATGGGTGGAAGTCCATCTTTATAATCCAGGTTATGCCTGTAGCAGATGGCGGTTTGGAAAGACCGGTGTAAGGGAGGTAACCGCCGTGAAGCGCATTTTCAGCGTGCTGGGCTTGGGTACTCTACCTTACTGTAACCCCCCCCCCCCCCCTTTCCTCCCCTTATTATTAACCCTTATCATTCGGAAAAAAGCAATGTGTGAAATAAGTTTGACTAAAATAGTTCAAGGGTAGCGCCAGAATAGCTTGACGCCTCTAGGCGCCAAGCTATTCTGGCACCATCCTTGAACTAAAGCCATTGGTCTATATCGTTTACTATAAGTACTATAATGTAGCTTGCATGTGGCAATGTACACATTTGAAGCTTTTAGCCTCAGTATGATATGGAATAACAGTGCAGAATATCCACAAACTTCCCAATACGCAAATGGTCATCGGGTCGACGTTTGCCGCAGCTGACCCGTGCATGTTCTTGTGTAGGTCAATGATGGCCGATGTCAGCCCGATGGCCTTTGCACACTGCATTAGGGCTTGTCTTTGTCAGCAATGCATCACAGATACCAAAAATGTATTATGGTCCTGCTAACATTCAGGTCTCAACTGATTGAACAAAATCAAAAAGACCAAGCGCAACATACAAAGCAAAACATTAACAATACTACACTGCAGGCAACTTTATAAATTTTGAATACAAGTGATCAAAATTTTCTTAATAGCTGAGCTGTACCTTCGCAACACGTGAATGTGTTTATCTTGTACTATGTTTGACTTCAGAGTAAATGCACGTGTTTCACGTGAGCGTGCGTGTTGTGTTCAGTTTGCGGCGCTTGGAGACGATTCACATGATTGCGTAAAGCGCCCATGTAATAACCGATATTATTATTATTATTACATTAGGAAATCATAACTCAACAGCATGGGAAAATCATAATCAATAAAATACATGTATCCAAATCTCTATCTGTAGAAAGAGATTAACATTCAGCATGCAGATTCATAACTAACCAGTACCAAAGTCAGAAATAAACAGCAAAACATTAATAACGTAATAAATTTAACAGTTACAGATAAATACATCTTGGTAACTGCAATTAACCCCATATGCAAGCAGCCACCATTACTATAAACAATACCTGTGGCTGCACACACAACAGTGTTAACTGATTGATATATTCTTTTAAAAAATAGGAAATATTGCTTTCACTTGATCAGAGTTCCTTCTTTGTCTTACTCGCTACTTTTGTGTCTTTACAAATGACGCCAATCTCCTTGTTGCGACAGAGAAAGTCCTCCAGACTGTGGCCTTCCCGCCATGCTGCGAATATCTCCTCCTCCCCCAGCTCCCCGGTGAACTCATGGCACATCTGTACAAATCTGCATACACAGCAATCAACACATTGAGCTCCAAGTTTATAATTAAGAAATTTTGAACATGCCGTCTGAAGATTACATACCAGTTGAGGAGAATGATGGATCAAGATAATTGAAGGATGGCACCACACTGGTCGTCTCCCTCCATTCACTGCAATGGTACTAATGGAGAGAGACAACCAGTGTCCATGCCAGAATAGCTGCAGGGTATCTACTTCAGAACCAGACACCTGTCAATATCAAACTGAGTGGTCAACTTGCATGGGTAGCACAGAGGCTGCCATGCGCACATGGGTTTTAACCCTTTTTGGATGGGATACATGCATGTGTGTGTGTAACCCTACTGGCTAGGCGGCTTGTTATCAGATGGTCAGAACTGACCATCTAACATGCAAGTGCCCAGGTTAGTCCGCAACCCTTTTGTGGTCTTGGGAAGGGCTAGGATTGCTGTGGAGTGTAACTGAATTATTTATTCTCTGTGTGACTTATGTTTTACACTGGTCTCACTGGCACACAAATACATTGTGTGTCTGCCTCGTGTTGTGTACAAAGTTAACTGTGCAATAAACCTACCACAGTATCAAGAAAAACCCTAGTTGATATGATCGTAGTGAGCGTACATTGACCTGACTGCATGAGTGCAAGCACAATACTGAAGTGATAAACTAAACACAACAAACTCTTAGATTCTCAAACTCCAGACACATTCTACCATACGAACTTGTACGAACAACATTTACTGACTCGTGTTCTCGCATTCGTCAGTCTCACACTCTGTGATGAGATTTATGAATGTGCTTAGGTTTTATTCAGTTTATTACTTTACATTTCATTATCAGTCATGATGTCAGACATGTCAACTCTGAACACATAAAACAAAAGACCTTTCACTGTAACACAAAGCATTAAAAGATCCTAAGTCACACAGAGACTAAATAATTCATTTAGACTCCACAGCAATCTCCAGCCCTTCTCTAGACTACGAAAGAGATGCAGACTAAACTGGGCACTTGAGTGTTAGATGGGCTGTTCTGACCATCTAATAACAAGCCACCTACCCAGTCTGGGTTACACGTGTAAAAGCTGAGCAGCCTTCAGCATCGGTCTAAATGTGTGTGTAATGGGATGAAGCGAATCAGTTCCACTGGTCTGAACCTTATCAACCCGAGTCTGGACCATCTTTTAGAGATGTTTCCCTTTACATTAGGTTGCTTGTGCTTCAAACATGGTAGCAAAATGAGTTACAACCAGCTGAAGTCAACCACTTGAAACTTGAGTATTTCTTTGTGGCAGTGTCAGGCAGCTGAAAGGCGCTTGCCTGAGGCTCTGTCAGTCCGAACAGGGCTAATAGTAAGTTAGTGTGTACATAAGCATGAGACAGCTAATAACTACACTGAACATGTCATGGGGCTACAACCCATCCAAAGTGAACAAACCAAATCATACACCCTACACATATCCATGGGTGACAGTGCAAAAAATTGAAAATACTAAAAACTGTCCATGACAGAGCCAGGAAAAGACATAAATTCTCAGAATGTATGTCTCTTGCAGGTGGAAGATGATGACTGAAGGGATGTACTGTCTGAAACCAAAAGCTGAAATTTAGCTTGGATTTAAAAAGAGCTGAATCAGCCTCCAGGACTGAAGGTTGCCACCATGCATATCATATTCATACACATCTGAGCACAGGCTGGGGCAGAGATGCCTGTAGATTATCGGTCTCTTATAAATTTACATTGTTTTGTACTCTAATGGAGTATAGTACAGTGAAAAGAAGAGACCGATACTCTACATGCATGTCTCTGGCTAAACTGGTGCACTTGTCCACAGATACAAGCTGTTCAAGATGTTTATAAAAACCGAACACAAGACTACATCAGCAGACCAGCTGTGTCAGTCTTAAACATGATGCCAGTTCAGGTGGTGGCAATAGAAGGTATCAATGCTTTAACCCATCACATCCTGAGGCTGATTTTTAAAATGCTGCTTATTGTCTTATGAAGACTACATTAAAGATTAACTGTTTTAGTTCAAGGGTGGTGCCAGAAGAGCTTGGCGCCTTAGGTGCCAAGCTATTTTGGCACCACCCTTGAACTATCATAGTAAAATTTATTTCAAGTAATAGGTGTATCAGGATGAAAATGGAAATGCCAGCTTGAACATAATGTGAATGTTCCATTCTCTGCCAGGCTGAATGTGTCTCTATGACAGGCAAAACTGTTTTATCCCTAAAACACTGCCCAGCCTAAGAAGAATGAAACATGACGTGCATACCTATTGGGCCACTTGCCACCCCCTTGCATGATGCCTGGCACATCCTTCGTCTCCAGTCCTGGTCCAGACAGTCGCTTCTTGCCTTTCACCTCTTTCACCCCGTATCTGCATGAAACACAGTAGGTCAGTCAGTCAGAAGAAAACAGCACTCAATCCTTGGGCTGATGATAGCTGCAAGTGCAACCGTTCCGCACACAGGCCAACTGTGGCCAAGGTTAGCTCAAGGATCTTTTCCTCACTAGGTGTAGGGGTAGGTGGCACAAAATAATGCCAGTCACATCATGTCACATTATGTTATGCCAAGCACACTTTCACAAGATGGAGACTTCACAAACATCCTCAAAACCCGCCAACTCATCCAACCACATCAATACATCTGATAGTGTCCCTTTGGTAACAGCCACACAGGAATCATAGGTTAGCAAATGGTTAAGATTGAAAGCACACTGAAATACACATGCAGATATATATAATGATTCTGAACTAATACACATCACAATTGTGTACATAATGACTGCCTATGGCAGTGGTCCAGAGGCTAAAAAGGTAAAAACAAGAAAGCTGTCAGCCACAGGAGAAAGTGCATTAAATTATAAATACATTACATAAAAAAATAGAATGTAAAGACCTATTAACTACCCACACACCTACATTGTCCCATTTCATGGGCATGCTATGTGAATTAATCTTCTTTTAACTTGACTGTGTGAAGGTATAAAAACAATTCTAGTAAGAACAAGCCCCTCAGGCCAACATCATTTGCAGCTGTGCACACGCCAACAGCAGCAAGCATGGGCCTAGGAACTTGCTCACTGGGACATGTTTCACTCACTCTTTATACTTGTCATCCTTGTCAGTACACACAGTCTCCACCATGTCCAGGATTTCACTCTCGGTAATCTTATCTTTTGACTTCTTGAACTTTTCTGTCGCCTTCTGAAACTTTGTCTTTAGCTGAAACAACCAGCTCATTGTCAAGACACTCATAATTCATAGAATTTTATGTATGTAAAATTCAAATTTGTCTGCGCAGTGCATTGTTTAAAAAAGAAATATCAGTTACTGTTTTGCGGAACATTTTGTCTGAAAAGTCACCACTTGCAGTCATCTGTATGTAACCTTTTTTTTTACACACAATTTTCTGTAACATTTGAACAAAATGAAATTCAATCAATTAAGAAGAGCAGTATAATTAGTAGTTTCAACAACATCGTGATAAATTTATGTTGTTGAGTAGATCATAGATTTGAGATTGAAACAATTAACTTTTCTCTACAGTAGTGAAGCAATGTTGATAAACGAAGGCCCTCTCATGTCACGCATCAGCGCACTAGATCTACTCACTAGATATGCGATGACGCGACATCCGTCACACTTGAGGTTTGTTGGCATATGTTGTGAGTGTTGATCCTCATCAGTCAAGTCTGCGGGGTTAAACTTGAGTGTATGTACACGATCTGGTTCTATACCCGGCGCATGTTCAAGTGCCTCGTCATCGTTATTGTCTGTGTGCACTCTGTCCAAAGTACCAAAAAGTATAATAAATGCTGTTGCAATACCGAGCTTACGCACAATGATTGCAGGCATGTTCCCCTTGTAGGTAGCACACGTGAAAGGGTGACAGAAAGTGTGAATGTTGTGTCGGTTTTGTCTTTTGTCGGCTGCTACGGAAGCTGTGTCATCAGGGACAGCCAATGGGAAGCGCCGACGCGGCAAAAACATTCACTGGCTTTAGCAACGAAACGTGGGTACGTACGTAATAAGCACTGATCAGTTTACTGATAAACGTGGAGTAAATTTATTGGCAGACATACAGATAAAAGTGACGCATCCTGCTTTTGGAATTTGAAACTGCATTCGCTTTTAAAGACGAGTGACTGTCCTCATACAGCTACCGTGCTGTTGTCAGTCAGCTCCGGCAGTCAATCACACGTACGGACACGCCACTAATAAAACCTTTCAGCCCTGACGAACTACAGCAAAATAGATCGACCAGGATAATTTAAGGGTAGTGCCAGATTAGCTTGGCGCCTGTCTGCACTGAACAGGTGCATAGTCGGTTAGATGACGCCTCCAAAATTTTGGAAATACGTGGGTTGACTGAACTGAATTAATAGCCGACTATGTCAGTTACTTTATCAGTAAAATATTATAGTGGTGTCTGGAGTATTCAAGGAGGGGGTTTCACCTATACTAAGGGGGACAAGTCGTCTCTCGAAGGTTAAAGAGTTGTCCACCAGTATAGGTCCCCACTTTGACACTCTACTCTCACTTGTGGCTCGGCCACGTAGCTGCACTAAAAAAGCAGACCGAAAGGGTTGACTGCCAGTGCCTGTAATTTAGCATGCGCAGCGGCGGCCACACCGGCCACGGGCAACAGCTTCGCCGACTGACTGACTGGCTAAACCAAGTGAGGGGAAACCGACGGTCTCAACTTGAAACCCTTGGTGAGGAAGGACTTGCTCGTCCTAGCATGCCAAGTCTGTCACCGGCCGACTGGGCGGAGGCCGGAAACTCAATCAAGGGTTCAACGGCCAAGAGGGCGGGTCAGCAGTGCACTGTGGAGTGTATAGGGCATGTCAGAGCACAGAAGAAGACATGGCCATCCACTGCAGCCAAGGACTTGAAGTTACCAGTTGTAACGTCTCATCGTGCCACTGGGCTCTGATTTCTGCGGCCGAGAGGGTTGGGTTGCTCCAGCGCAACAGCTTCTCCACCAAAATCTCCTCCACGCGCAGGTTTTGTGCATGGATCTTCAACTTCACCAAATCTGCTTCTTCATCTTCTTTTTTCTTCTACCTCCCCCAAAGGCCCTGCGGCGATGGGGAACGGGCGAACCGACAGGTAGAGGCTACTACTGGGAGTCGTAGCTCCGAACCTGCACGTAGACGGCCTGTGGACCAGTGGCCGCTCTTCCCGCCTGTACCAGGGACAGCAGGGAAGTTCGGCAGCATCCCAGGCGACTGAGCAGCCCTCTTCAGGACAGCACTGCTCACCCTAGTAAGGGAGGGAACTAGAAAAGGTGTTCCAAACATTGCCTGCCCTACACAAACCGGTCAGCTTACCGCGGCTGGCGGTTTAACCCTTTTATGCGGTCGAAAAGAAAAACAAACAAGAAGAAACTTATTCTCGGTACGTGGAATGTACGAACCCTGTTGGACAGAGATCAGACGAAGAGACCGCACAGAAGAACAGCCCTCATAGCCAGGGAGCTGGCGAGATATAAGATCGACATTGCGGCTCTTAGTGAAACCAGATTTGCTGACGAAGGCTCGATCTGTGAACCTGAGGGTGGGTACACTTTTTTTCTGGAAAGGGCAAAGCTGAGAACGAGGACAGGATACACGGGGTTGGCTTCGCCATCCGCACCACGCTCCTCCGACAGCTGCCTTCTCTTCCCACTGGCACCAGCGAACGAGTGATGAAGCTCCGTTTCCCCATCTCTCACACCCGACATGTCATTATCATCAGCGCCTATGCTCCGACACTCACCAGCGCCGATGACGACAAGGAGGCGTTCTATGAGAGCCTCGACTCCCTCCTGAAGTCCACTCCTGCAAGTGACAAACTCATCGTGCTTGGTGACTTCAATGCTTGAGTTGGGCGCGAATGTGACTGCTGGGAAGGAGTTATGGGCCCACACGGACTGGGCAAGATGAACAGCAATGGCCTGCTGCTGCTGACATTGTGCGCTGAGAATGGACTCGCCATCACCAACACCCTCTTCATGCTGGATAGTAAGTACAAGACAACATGGATGCATCCCAGGTCCAAGCAGTGGCATTTCATAGACTATGTCATTGTCCGTCAGCGGGATACTCGTGATGTCAGAATCACCAGAGCCATGAGAGGAGCCGAGTGCTGGACCGACCATCGGCTGGTGCGGTCTGTCCTCAACCTGCACATTGCACCAGCACACAGGAAGTGGCCGAAGCTCACCCGACCTTCATTCAACCTGGCCAAGCTTAAGCGCTCTGACGTGAAGGAAAACTTTCAGTCCCACCTCGATGACCTGCTAACTGCCCATGGACCGTTGACTGGCAACCCAACTGAAATGTGGGACCAGTTCAAGGGGATGGTGGCGGAGTCTGCCAAAGACGTGCTTGGACCCAAGCAGAGGGTACATCAGGATTGGTTCGATAAGAACAACGAAGAGATCAACAAGCTACTGGAGCAAAAGCGCAGTGCCTTCATCGAGTGGCAGAATGACATCAACTCCTTGTCCAAGAAAGACCGCTTCAAACACCTAAAGAGAAAAGCCCAGAGAGAGCTCCGCAACATGCAGGACACCTGTTGGGACAGCAAGGCAAAAGAACTTCAACACTTTGCTGGATCCAACAACTCCAAGGAGTTTTTCAGCGCTATGAAAGCTGTCTATGGCCCTGCCAGACCCAGCACAGCCCCTCTCTTTTCTTCCGACGGCTTCACCTTGTTGAAGGACAAAGGCAGCATCACTGAGTGCTGGAGAGAATACTTCTCAAATCTGTTGAACATGCATTCCACTGTCGACCCCGCGGCCCTGGACATGATTCCCCAGAAGCCGACACTGGATGATCTTGACTGGAATGCCTACCCTGGACGAGGTCAAGAAAGCGATCAACCGGACTAGCTCCGGCAAGGCTGCAGGCATGGATGACATCCCCGCAGAGCTCTTCAAAGCAGCTGGACCTGAGACCCTTGACGCCTTCCTCAACATTCTGACATGCATCTGGGCAGAGGAGAACATGCCACAGGAATTTAGAGATGCTATAATCGTCTCCCTGTTCAAGAACAAGGGTAGCAAAGCAGACTGTGCCAATTACCGAGGGATCTCACTCTTGTCCATTGCTGGCAAGATCCTCGCGAGAGTCATCCTCAACCGCCTGATCAGCTCTGTATCTAAGCACTCCCAGAGGCTCAGTGTAGCTTCAGACCCAGCCGCAGCACAGTCGACATGGTCTTCTCTGTGAGACAGGTCCAGGAGAAATGCATTGAGCAGCACATGGACTTCTACGCTGTCTTTATAGATCTGACCAAAGCATTCGACACCGTGAACAGAGAAGCGCTTTGGGTCATCCTGGCAAAGCTCGGTTGCCCAGGAAGTTCACCATCATCCGCCTCTTCCATGATGGAATGGTAGGAGTTGTCCAATCAAACGGCGACACATCCGCACCCTTCGACATTTCCAACGGTGTGAAACAAGGTTGTGTTCTTGCCTCCGTGATGTTCAACCTGTTCTTCACGTGTGTCCTGACCCATGCAGTACACGACCTTGAGAAGGGAGTGTACCTGAAGTACAGATTAGACGGCTCTCTCTTCGACCTCCGTCGACTGAATGCCAGGACCAAGACCATCGAGAGATTGATCCTTGAGGCGCTGTTTGCCGATGACTGTGCGCTGATGGCGCACACGGACGGTCTGACCTCCAGACCATCGTCAACAGGTTCTCGCAAGCCTCTCGACTGTTTGGCCTCACCATCAGTCTCAACAAGACCGAGGTCCTGCACCAACCAGCCCCAGGCACAAGACCCCCCCCCCCCCCCCAAAGTGTATATCGAAGACACCCAGCTGAAGACTGTCGACCAGTTCAGGTACCTGGGGAGCATCATCTCTTCTGACGGTACTATCGACAAGGAAATCGCAGCTCGCATCAGAAAAGCCAGCCAAGCCCTGGGTCGTCTGCGCACTCGTGTGTTGAATAACAACAACGTCAAGCTATCCACCAAGATCAAAGTCTACAAGGCAGTAGTCCTCCCCAGCCTCCTCTACGGCTGTGAGTCATGGACGCTGTACAGAAAGCACCTCAAGCAGCTTGAACGTTTCCACATGAGATCCCTGCGCTCACTCATGGGCATCAAATGGCAAGACGAGGTGACAAACCTAGAAGTCCTGGACAATGCTGGCTTAGTGAGTGTTGAAGCCTTGATCTTAAAGACACAACTTCGCTGGACAGGTCATGTCATACGCATGGATGATTCTCGTATGCCACGCCAACTCCTGTATGGTGCACTCTCAAAAGGCCACAGGAAGCAAGGACGGCCAAAGAAACGCTTTAAAGACTGCATAAAAGACAGCCTCAAGTACTGCGTCTTCCCGGTAAAGGAACTTGAAGCACAAGCACAAGACAGATTTGGCTGGCGTGCCGCCACCAGGAAAGCCTGCACGCTCTTTGAACAAAATCGGCACGAACGGATCACCAGTGCCAGAGCTCGCAGAAAGACAGCGTCGACTCTCCCTACAGCTACGTGTCAGTGCCCCCATTGCCCTCGCAGGTGTGGCTCCAGGATTGGCTTGGCCAGCCACACCCGCACCCACAAATAGAAGTCATGCACAATGACGACATCGTCGGCTTCGATGGTCTACACATTATGAAATATTATATGAGTATCTGGTCTGCCGCGTACTTGCCGGGGAAGGGGGTGGTGGTGGCGGCGAAGCCGTATACCAACTAGGTTGACGTAGCCAATGATGCCATTTTGATATAGAAACTGAGCATGAGACAACGTCAAAGAGATTTGGCCGACTCTGAAAATCAGAGGCAGATGTGGTGCCTGGAATGCGCAAAAGGGGTCAAATTTGCTGCATGTTTTCAGTCTCCTCTTGCACATCATGTACACATTGGGCACTCGGTCATTCTACACCCTTCGCTGTCACGAACACCACCCGGGCCCACCGCACTTCCACAAACAAACAAACAAACAAACAAACAAATAAAAAAAAACAACAAACAAACAAATACTAGACGACGATGACTTTGCAGAGATTACTGAAGGCTAAATGGTGATATATTTAATGTCTTTCATTGTATATTTAATGTCTTTCATTGTATATTTAATGTCTTTCATTGTCACTGCAGCTGTTGCAGGATGTTGCATGACAAGACAGCTGGCCAGTGTTATGTAATGACACGTCACTGAGTACTCTTTTTTTCACAAGACAAACAACAAATCAATACAGAAGTGACAATCGATGCACAAACAGTTTATTCACTGGCATATTTATGTTTCTTTGAGTTGCTGTAATAAGTATATAAATCAAGTCCGCTTATAACAAGGTCGGATATTTTTAAAAAAAATCAGGGGCTTGTCATATGATACGGCGTAACCTGACAATTGCAGACACAACGCCAGTATTTACTGATAGCACCCCTATAATAGCGCGGAATGCATCCCTCAAAGCTTTATGTGAGGTTTCAGGTCCAATGTTTATTGTGAGTATATTCATACCCTCCCCGGGAGTGGGGAGGCCTGAATATATATAGTCACCGAGTCGGGACTGCGGGGCGCCTTGGGGTAGTCCCTATTGGCTTTTTGCAACTGGTGTTTCAGTGGAAGGCTCAAAATGATAGGTCTGTCATACCTTCTCACCCATCCCCCTTCTTTTCTAGATCTAGTGAGGCCTTGCTGTCAAAAAGGGTAGCTGATGTCCTGATGACGCAATGCAAGCTTACCAGCCTGGAATTCCATGGCATTAGTGCAGCAGAGCACTCTCAGAATTGAAATATAAAATTACGCCCCTTGGAGCTACTCTGATCGAGCGCACTTTTGGTTTTTATTTGGGCGACGCCATTGTTTGAAATTAAAATACACATATACACTGAAGTGGCGAGTTACAAGTGACGGAGTGAAGGCACAATAGCTATTTACACCTGTGTAAATACTGGGTGAGGACATGGGCTAGATATGTGCAGCTAACCAACTCCAAGTTTCAATAGAGAAGTTATTTTTATCATTTTAGACGACTTACAACAATGAACGACAGCGACATCACGCGGATAACCAGCTTCTACCATAAGCATAGACAACATCCCATACATCTTCAAGAGGCTTAGATCCTCAACAGCCCGGGGTGGGTGGGGGGGGGGGGAGGGAGGGAGTGCTCATGATGTTTGGAGTGTTTTTTTTTGTGCTCAGTATGGTACAAGCTGGTTATCAGTCATGGAATAATTTCGCTCTCGTACGTTATTTGGAGTCGTTTGTTGCAAGGGAAACCTCGCTAATATCCTATTGCTACTGACACTCGGAGGCGTTCAGGGCATATAACTCGTGAATTTCCTCGCCCTGTGGTTTAAATACCGTGGGCACAAGTAACCACCACTCATCTTGCGGCAGCCGGTGTAACACGTCAAAGTGAGTGACACGATTACGCCAACCAGTCGACCTGGCGTCACCGTTTTTGGCGTAAGCCTGTGACCTCGGGTCCATCTTGTCTGATACTCAATGTGCAAAAGGCCCGTGAATATAAATTATGCCTTAAAAAAACAATTGCATTTTCAGTACCAAATCGCCCTATTCATCCAAGAAGCACAGATATAAATGTGGCCAGCAAGAGTCAAAGCCGGAACCTCATGAGTTCATGCATCTGATTACTCATAAGGTTCTCACATCTGTAATGCCTCTTGCATTTGGAAGGTGTAGGGAAGGGGTTAATTAATCATCACTTTCTGTCCAGTGCGGACTCATGTTTCCTCATTGTCACTGCGTTTGACATAAATAAGATTGTTCTTGTGCCACCTATAGTGTGGAGACCTCTGCCAGGGGCAGATAAGTTTGTTCACGAGGGGGAGGGGGTGGGGTGGGTGGAGTTGGGTTGTTTCCAAAATGTCGTTTGTGACCACTAAAACATTCTTTCCACTCAAAAAAGAAAAAAAAAAAAGAAAAAGAAAAAAAGAAGCAAACAAAAACAAAAAACAAACAAACAAGAAAGGCAAAGCCCTTATGGCTTACGTGTATGACCGATCTACATGTGTGACCTTTGTGACAATAAGTAAAGCGATGACTTCTGCACCAGCAAAATCCATGTTTTCTCAAAATTTAATTAGATTTCAAACATCCGTCAAACCCCCATGACCACTTGGCATTTGCGATGAGTCAGCTAAATTAGTATACGCAGGAAGGTCTTATCATCAGCTACATTTGTGCCAAATTTGATTTGAAAAGTTTGCAAAACTGTTGAGAATAACTACAGTTCTACAAAAAAAAAAATAAAAATAAAAAAAAAAAAAAAAAAAAATTAAAAAAAAAAAAAAAAAAAAAAATGCATTTTACACATATTTGCCGACCTCTCGTGACCTTTGAATTTTCCGAGGGTTCATCCAAATTAGTATGCATAGATAGGTCTTACCATCAGGTATCTCTGTAGCAAGTTTGGGTTTGAAGTTGGAATAGTGATATTTTGAGATAAAAAATCTTTTGTCAAAATATGGCTATTTTGGACCTATTTCCTGAGTTCTTGTGACCCTTGACCTTTCCGAGGGGCCATCCAAATTAGTATGCATAGTATGTCTTACCATCAAGTATCTCTGATGCAATTTGGATTTGAAGTTGTGAATAGTATTTTAGAAAAAAAAACTGATGTTGAAATATGGCTATTTCATGTCAGTAACCAAGTTTGGGTTCGAAGTTGTAAACAGTATCTAAAAAAAAAAAATGTCCAAATATGTTATTTTTTTACCTATTTCCTGAACCCCTGTGACCTTGACCTTGTGAGAGGTCAATCAAATTGGTATGTTTAGAAAGGTCTTGCCACAAAGTATCCTCGGGCCAAGTTCGAAGACTGTGGCTTGAATAGTCTCCGAGAAAATTAACGTTAAAGTTTACCACGGACGACGGACGACGGCGGAATGACGACAGACGGACGGACGACCACTGGCCCGATAGTGACTCACTTTTGCTTCGCACGTGAGCCAAAAATCGGAAAGCGGGTGGGTTGAGGTGTGGAGCTGGGGGCTGGGGGGGGGGGGTGGGGGGTGGGGTGTAAGTGGCCGCTGTGTAGCAGGAACCTTTTTGCCACTGACCACAAACACGTGAGGGGGGAGGGGGTCTTGTGACGACCTTTCACGTACACATTTTAATGGACGGGAGAGAGAGAGAGAGAGAGAGAGAGAGAGAGAGAGAGAGAGAGAGAGAGAGAGAGGTGGGGGTGGGGTGGGTGGAATCCAAACTCCCCGAAAGGGCCTTGGATATAACCTTTTAAAGTATTTTTGGGCTGGTGACAGCTGGTGGGCTGCAAACCCCTCCCCAGATCAGCACCTGCCCTGGAGTCAAACACATTGTACGACCTATTACACAACAAGAGACAGCTCAGTGCTGCTAGGACACAGAGTCAGAATAAGAATTCGCATTTAACCCTTTGTTCACATCTTGGTGAAGCAGCTATAACAACAACTAACCACCACCAACACACTAGATACATATACTACATATTTGTTACATAAGTTTACCTGTCAAAGTATGCTATTAGTCTCAACTACTTTGTTGTAACACAACATTCGACTTTAATCCCAAGGCCGCATTTAACTCATTGTGCCCGAGGTACGAAATACCCACATTCCTCTGAGGACTGCATTACAATTCAGGAGGCAGATCGACCATGGTAGTTCAAGGGTGGCGGCAGAATAGCTTGGCGCCTATAGGCGCCAAGCTATTCTGCCATCACCCTTGAACTATCATGGTCGAGCCAGATCTTGCTGTGGTGTGTCGCGGGCAGAACTGGAGTTAACAAATTTTGGAGGTGTCACATAATGCCCATGTGCCAGTTCCAGGCGACGGGTCGATCATGATAATTCAAGGGTAGTGCCAGATTAGCTTGGCGCCATCAGGCGCCAAGCTAATCAGGCAATACCCTTGAATTAGCATGGTCAATCCATCTCATGCTGCAGTGCGTCAAGGGGCTGAATGGGTTAATATGATGAAAAGAGAAAGATTTTGAACACATACACGTAAGTAATGTTTGTGAGAATCTATGCCTCTTGCAGATGGAATGTGCGGACTGAGGCAAGTACACCACAATTCAAGCAAAAAACAAGAAAAAGAGAGAAAGAATTAAAAAGATAAAGAATAGAAAAAACCCACTACAGAAAAAAACAACAAAACCCCTCAACAAACCCTTGAGCAAAACAGTGCCACAGTTTTCTGAGATCTTTTAAGGTGCGTTTCTTTCTTTGTTAACCCATTTAAGGAACCCAGCACCAACAGCGCCGTACAACGTTGCCGGCGACAACGCTATACGACACATCCGCAGCTACTGAAGCGGGGCGCCTTGTATGAATTACACTAGGTCACACTGTGTTCAGTTCTGCACTTGAGTTTTGTGTGTTTGTTTCTGTCTTTGTCGGCTAGCAGTCTGTTTTCTGCTAGTTTTTGGAAGCGTGCCTTTCTTTCCCTGTTGGTTATTTCCTTGCATTTTAAACGCTATCCGCCAGTCACTGTTTTATTTGGTCTGAACAGTTTGTCTTTTCGTGAATTACTGTTTTTCTATCTTCCATTTCCTCCTGTGTCCGCGAGCACGGATGGCAAGAGGCATAGATTCTCAGGAGCACCTCAAACGTCTTGTAGATGTACCATGGACTCGACCTATAGTTCGTCTTTTAAGAGCCATTGCTTCAAAGTTGTCCTTGTTCATCTTCCTCTTCTTTCTAGGAGAACAGTTGCAACCACTCAGACAGCAAGAGGTCTAGATTCTCATGAGCCCCTGCATATGCAGGGGCTCATGAGAATTTAGACCTCTTGCAGACGACTAACGGCGTGTACCTACAGTTCGTCTTTGCGTGATTTTTTCTTCTTGTTCTTCTTCTTCTTTTTGTTCTTGCGCTTCTTTCTGGGGGGGCATATGTCGCCCATCGTCTTGTTGCGACAGATGAAGTCCTCCAGCCGCTGGCCCGACCGCCAGGCGGCAAACATCTCAGCTTCCCCCAGCTCCCCGGCATACTGCTCGCACATCAGGTGTAGTCTGCACACACAAGCACACATGCTTGAATAAAACACGCACGCACACAAACGCACACCGCGCACACAAGGAGCCTACGCAAGGAACGCACGCACACACGCACACAAGCACGCACGCACACAAGCACGCACGCACGCACGCACACACACACACACACACACACACACACACACACACACACACACACACACACACACACACACACATACATTTAACTTAGTATGTTAGCTGTAACAATTGCTGGCGTGGAGTATTAGTTTGTCTGTGTGGTGTGAGCGCTTAGGCAAATGATTTTTTTTTAATGAAAATTTAGCGTATTATAAATTTTATTATTCATTTTAGTTTTTTTACCCGAAAAAAGAGTATGTTGCATGATAGCCTGTTACATGTGACAAGCATGTTTCGTGCGGCGTGGCAGCGTTTTACCTGTTCTTAAATGCGTTACACGATAGCATTTTTAAGTCCCTTCTATTTATAAAAGGGACTTTTTAGGACGGGTCGCGGTGCGGCTAATTTAATAGCATGTCCATGATGTCAAAGACAGGCAGGCCTAATCCTTTGACAACTGAAGTAACAAGATAAAAATGTCTAGTTACGCGAACCTCGCTGCTGAACGTACATTTGGGCGAAGCGCCGTATGTGCGTATGTGTGTGCACGAGAATCTCGAGAACACGAGAATCTCCGATAATGCTGTACGCACAAGCTTGAAACTTGGCGAAATATTTTCTCTAAGAGAACCTCCGAGCATTTTGTAACGGGATGTCTCCTTGAAGACATTAAAGACGGTTTATAGAAAGTCGGTTGACCCAGATTAGAGTCCGTAATTTTTGTCATATTTACTTGAAATTTTGGATATAGCTAGTTTGGAGAAAGACATTGAAAGAGTTCGTTAACCAGCTTTGTATCTTTTCAACTTCTTTAGTAAAAATTAATTCTTTTCAGAAAAAATTAAAACACTATAAAACCTTGACCTCTGAAGAAATTCAGACAGTGGCGAAATATCACAGCCATGGTCCAGCTTTCAGGGTATTCCGCACTTTGAAACACACCATTGAACAAAGGATGCAGAAATTTCACAAGGATCTCACCTGCATGATGAAAAAGGTCAGTGGGCAAGCCATCCGGGCCTGATGCTTTCCCTTTCTTCATGCTATTAATAGCACTGCGAATTTCATCCTGCGTGATTTTCTCGTCAAATTTTGCTTTGTGACAACCATCACAATCATCAGATATATGGTCATTCAAAACACCCTCGGCCTGTCTGCTGAAACCTGAGTCATCAACATTCTGATCCACATTTAGCAAATTACGAAAATAATCATCATGGCACGAAAAGCTACCGAACTGATCGGCATGATGAGCTGAATCACCCTGTCGTTGTTCTAAAGTAACTCATTAAGTAATTATGTTGCAAAATGCTACAAATGTGCGGAGCCGCTCTTCTACTGTGTGACGTCGATCGTGAGCACAACTCACCTCTGTGAATGCATGTGTGTGTGTGTGTGTGTGTGTGTGTGTGTGTGTGTGTGTGTGTGTGTGTGTGTGTGTGTGTGTGTGTGTGCGTGTGTGTGTGTGTGTGTGTGTGTGTGTGCATGTCAGTGTATGTGCGAGTGCGCGCGTGAGTATACATGTTTGTGTTTAGTGTGCGAATGTGTGCATAGAATCATATGTGTGTGATATACATGTATATAGTTACATTTGTCGTTAATGGTAGCTTAATGGTAGTAACGGCAAGTTTGAAAATTGGTCCTGTTACCAAATACTTTTACTGTTATAAAATAAAGGTTCATTGTACATTGTTGTTTTTTTCTCTTCTCTCTCTCTCTCTCTCTCTCTCTCTCTCTCTCTCTCTCTCTCTCTCTCTCTCTCTCTCTCACACATGCGCGCATCTCCAAGAGGCATAGATCCTCATGCGCCCGGAGGGAGCATGAAGATCTAAGCCTCTTGGAGACGTTTGGAGCGCGCTCACCTACGCACACAGACACACGCACACCGACGCGCTTTCAGACTGAAGAGCATGCAGGTGTATTTAGTGGATCGTGTAGCCAGATAAAGTCAACCTGATTTCATACAAATTATATAGCAAGACTCCAATCGTACTGTGCAATTCTAGTTTTGTCACCATTTCCTCAAGTCTTGAAGCGAAAGTGAAACTCATATCACGCTAAATATAAAATTCTATCTATCTATATATGTCCCGTAGTCTTGCGGCCGACCGTTGGGGCACCACTGATGACTTGGCAACCAGCTCCCTCCATTCTTCTATGTTCTCTGCCATTCTTAGCGTAACGCCCAGCCTCAGTCCTGTCCACTCTGAGATATTGTCCTCCCATCTTTTCCTCTGTCTGCCTCTCCTTCGTCCTCCTTGCACAGTGCCTTGCAGGATTGTCTTGGCAAGCCCTGCTGAACGAGTGACATGCCCATACCACTTCAGTTTGCGTTTTTTCATAATGGCTAATAGGTCTTCATAGGGCCCGATGGCTTGCCTGATTCTGTTTCCCACTTCCTCGTTCGTGATGTGATCTCTGTATGAAATGCCAAGCAGCCTTCGAAAACACCTCATTTCAGTGGCTTGTATCCTCCTTTCAAGGTCTGCTGTGAGGGTCCATGACTCACAGGCACTCATACAAGAACACTGAGAACATGTAAAAACAAAAAATGATAAATGACGTTTGACAAACCAATGACGCGTATGCACTGCGCCCCTCTTAGAATTCACTGTGGCGCATTGGCAGACCTGCGAGGCTTTTTTCAAAAGGAGATATTTCAACATCAGAATTAGGTCAAAGACGAGAGGTAGAGACTCTTGACATCGAGGGCAGCTCGCATATAGAAGGGACTTTGTTGGTTATGGTTCATCCCATCTTGTTCATCCTGTGGTGCGTGCTCTCCTTACCCCAAAGGGTCAACCGATATAACGGCTTTACTTGTGGTGGGTGTGTTACGAGCGTTACCTGTAAGGCCACCTGCCACCTCCCCGCTGTACCCCGGGTACATCCTTGGTCTCCAGTCCCTCCCCCGACAGGCGCCGCTTGCCGTTTATCTCCTTCATTCCGTACCTGTCATCACCATCACCATCGTCATCAGCATTAGACAGACACTGGTCGTCACCCTCGATTTGATACCGCCTCAGCGGAAACGAATCGAAGCAGACGACCAGTGTGTGGTCTAGACACATCATGATCACCATCATCTTCATCAGCATGCACACAGTGGTTGTCCCCCTCTATTCACTACCGCTGATACGGAATCGAATCGAGGGAGACAACCAGCACTGTCATCATGATCATCATCAGCATGCGCACAATGGTTGTCTCCCTCCATTCACTACTCTGATACGATATCGACGGGAGACAACCAGTGTGGCAGAGAGACTGTCAACATCACCATCACCAAGGTCACTCATCCTTCGAACTTCTCATTGTCCACACACACGTTGTTTACTCATTCTTCAAACTTATGTTTGTCCACACACAGCTCTTGTACTACTACTAATAATAATTACGGTATTTATAATGCGCTTATCTTATAATAATTATAACTCTAAGCGCGCACTCACAACTCGCACACGCATGCGCACGCTTTAGACAATGACTCACGTACCACAAATAGTGAAAATACATTACCACGGTCAGCTTGGGGTGGGGAGTGTGGTGATGTAGTGCTAGAACTGTTGAAACAGGTAAGTTTTGAGGGCGGACTGGAAGGAGGAGAGAGAGTGTTTCTGACGGAAAGAGAGTGGGAGTGTTCCAGGTGGATGGACCGTATACTGAGAAGGAGCGGGGACCGAAAGTGCTGAGTTTGGTGCGGGGGATGAGGACTGAGGCGGAGAGGGTCGGAGGCGGAGCGGAGGGAACGGGAAGGAGTGTAGGGGTGAAGTAAGTTGGAGAGATAGGTAGGAGCGTAGGTGTTCAGGGATTTGTAGCAAAGAGACAGAATCTTGTATTGGATGCGTTGGGGGATGGGGAGCCAGTGAAGGAGTTTGAGCAGGGGAGTGATGTGGTCGGATTTTTTCTTTTCTAAGGACGAGGCGGGCAGCATTGTTCTGGACGCGCTGGAGAGTGAGAGTGGTGGAGTGAGGAAGGCCGGAAAGGAGAGAGTTGCAATAGTCGATGCGAGATAAGATGAGAGAGACAGCGAGTTTGGTGGCAGCTTCGGAAGTGAGGTATTTTCTGATCTGACTGATGCGGCGGAGGTGGAAATAACATGCCTGGGCCGTGGCGGAGACGAAGCTGGTCATGGAAAGAGAGGAATCGAGGATAACGCCAAGGTTCTTGACCGAGTCAGAGAGAGAGATGGGGGTGCTGTCGAGTTGAAGGTGGAGAGAGGGAGGGAGCTGGGAAAGTTTATGGCGAGTGCCTACCAGCATGGCTTCCGTTTTGTCGTCGTTCAGTTTGAGCTTGTTTGCTGTCATCCAGTTTTTCACGTCTTCATAGCAGTCAGCCGTGCGAGTCAGTAGTGTCTGAGTGTTGTCGAGTTTGTCTTTGTCTAGTAGCTGTGAGTCGTCAGCGTAGAGTTGGTGGTGTATGTGGTGAGACTGGATGATGTTGGACAGGGGAGAGGTGTGGAGTGTGAAAAGGACCGGGCCCAGGACGGACCTCTGTGGAACGCCGCAGGAGAGCCTGACTGGGTTGGAGGAGACGCCGTCGATGGTGACGGACTGCTGTCTGTCGGAGAGGTAGGAGAGAAACCAGGAGTGAGCAGAGTCAGTAATGCCAAAGGAGTGGTGAAGGCGGCGGAGGAGGATAGAGTGGTCTATAGTGTCGAAGGCGGCAGAGAGATCGAGTAACGTAAGAAGGGAGATACTGCCCGAGTCAGTGGAGAGAAGCAGGTCGTTTAGGATAAGTAGAAGGGCTGTTTTAGTGCTGTGATGTTTGCGATAGGCAGACTGGAAGGGACTGAGGAGGTTGTTGTCGGCGAGGTGGAGGTTGAGTTGGTTGAGAAGAAGCTTGGACAGGAAAGAGAGATTGGAGACTGGGCGGTAGTTCTTTAGTTTGTTTGGGTCGAGGTTGTGTTTTTTGAGGAGAGGACGGACGATGGCGGACTTGAAGATATCGGGGACGGAGCCATTCTCTAGAGATGTGTTGATGATGTCGGTAATGAAGGGCAAAAGTTTTGGGAGGCCGTCCCGGTAGAGAGAAGCTGGGACTGGGTCTAGTTCGCAGGTTTTGAAAGGCATGGACTTTATGGTCTTGAGGACTTCATCCTGAGAGACGGGGCGGAAGGACGAGAGGGGAGTGCCGGAAAAAAGGGGGGTGGGGGGGGGGGCGGAGAAGGCAGAGTGTCGAGTGTTTTGCGCAGAGTTTGGATTTTGTCGGAGAAATAGGAGGAGAAAGCGGACGGAAGTTCTTCTTTGCTGTGTGTGTTGGGAAGAGAAGAGACTTTAGAAGTGCCATCTCACTGCCATCTACGTCAGCGTCAGTCGTCATTGTAGCAGTCATCATCATCATCGTCGTCCTCGTCGTCCTCGTCATCATCATCAACTCCTTCACTGCCGGAAACATACGAACACTACCGCCACCCAACTGCAAGAGGCAAAATAACCTCATGTGTTCCCGCAGATGCGGGGGCTCATGAGCTTCTTTGCCTCTTGTTGACCCTAGTCATCAGTATACCTGTGTTTCCTGGATTAATGGAATTGTTCGATGTTGAATTAACATTTTGTTCTGCTTTCCTTTCGAAGGCACAATTTTGCGTCCATTGGCAGTGAAGGGGTTAACATCAATCGTGATGACCATCAAATGAACACACACACGCACGCACGTACACACAAATACACGCGCAGCACCGAGACGATTTCCTAATGTATTTTTACATATGGCAATAAGCTTCTTATCTTATATTATCTTATCTTATTATCTTATCTAACCTTCTTATTGTCTGGTCTTGTCTTAGCCTCTTATTAGCTTATCTCATCTTATTATTAGCTTATCTCATCTTCTTCTTATCTTATCTTTTTCTTATATTATCTTATCTTCTTCTTATCTTATCTTCTTCTTATCTTATCTTCCGCCGTGAGATGGCTTTAGTCGCCTGCTCGGCGTTAAACCCCAATAACTATATTATCTTATCTTATTGTTACGTGGTTGAGTCGTAGTCGTAGTATGATAAACACACCAGACGCACGCACGTAAGGTTCTTTTAAATAAACTTCATTCAGCTGCAACCCGTCACACGTGGCTTAAGGATGTAGACAATACTGGAGTAATAGTTACAACAATAGTTTAATTCAGCGATGCGATCTGCGCACAATGCATTCCCAAATGCACCAACACTGGTACAATGTCTCTTCTGCAAATGTCCACACTGGCGACACAAAGTTTCTCATACAACGTACACCACCGTTACGCTGCGTCTCTCACAATGTACACCCTATACGGGCCACGTACCTACGATAAACTGTGTGTATCTACAACTGACAATGCAAGACAATGTACCAACGTGCTTCCCAGCACCAATCTTTTATAGTACAACCAATTTCCAGAATAATCCAAGAAAATCATACAACACAACCAATCAAAACGAAACACGTAACTGAAACTCATAAATATTAATAAAGAAAGAATTTTCTAGAATAACTACAATAGGCTACAAAAATTCGGCTACTAATTTCAGCCCCAAATCCTAGTGTGTAATATCACACAAAAGTATGGAAGGCAGTTCACGATCTAGCCGGAATCTTTCCAGAAGTTTCACAATCTTTCAAAAAACATACCGACTGGCTGCCAACTTCACGCGCACAGAAAACAACTATGACTATTTGAGCGTCTATAAAACAGTGTAACGAAATGTTGCCTACACCTCTGACGACACACGTACGCGGTCACTAGACAGCGCGACCTGCTCGAAGGCTCTAATCTATACTCCGCGAATCTACGCAAAACAAAGATAGACGCTATTCTCCGCGCGACCTTGCTAGAAGCTTCCGGTTAAACTTAGCATAATAACAAAGCGAATTCCGCTCTACGCGCGAACGAGAGAAAATCGTACTAAAAAGGTACCTGAATCGTAACCATGATAGCTCAAATAAATATCGGATCGTTTCCTTCGATTAACACACAACACAACCACAATCGTAACACTTATCTTATCTTATCTTATCTCGCTCACGATTTAAACTTCTCCTGCTTGTCCACACACACGCTGTCCACGATTTCGATGATGTCGCTCTCCTCGAAGACCTTGTCCGGTCGCCTTTTGAACCGCTCCATAACCTGGCTGAACTTCTGCGCCAGCTGCAACGGCCAAGACGGGCCGACACGTCAGCAACAGGGTCACGTTAGCAACAGTTAACCCTTATCATTCGGAATACACCAGTGTGTCAAATAAGTTTGACAAAAATAGTTCAAGGGTAGTGCCAGAATAGCTTGGCGCCTCTAGGCGCCAAGCTATTCTGGCACCACCCTTGAACTAAAGCCATTGGTCTATATCCTTATCTGTAAGTACTATAATGCAGCTTGCATATGGCAGTGAACAAATCTGAAGCTTTTAGCCTCAGTATGACACGGGTTAAGACAATGGAAGAACTGGTGAGACAAGGCCACAGCAAATCGCTGAGAAATTGAACAATAAATTAACAATTTAAATGCGAACAACGCCCATATGCAAGAGGGGCTTATGGTGCTCTTTTCCTCTTGCTTCTCACAGTTATGTCCGTGTTTCTTATATGTACTAATTGAATGATAATTTAACTCATTCACTGCCGCGAAATACAAATACATATACCACCTAACTGCAGGAGGCAAAAATCATCGTCATGAACCTCCCCTCTTCATCCTCCGCAGAGACTGCACAGTGAACAATGAACAATGGATGAACTTTATTTTACAAAGAAAAATCAGTTAGCTTACAAGCTATTTTGCAAATTGCCGTCGCTTAAATAAACAAACAAACAAACAAACAAACAAAAGCTACCCATAAAACGAAAGAAAAAGAGAATAATAAGAATAATAAATCATAAAATCAATTAACCCATTCAGCCCTGACAACTACAGCAGGAGATCGGTCGACCATGATAATTCAAGGGTAGTGCTAGATTAGCTTGGCGCCTGTCGGCGCCAAGCTAATCTGGCACTACCCTTGAATTATCATGGTCGATCCATCTCCTGCAACAGGTGCATAGTCATTAGATGACGCCTCCAAAATTTGGGAAACACGTGCGCCGGGCTGAATGAGTTAAAAACACACCGGCCCTCGCTTATACGCATTTATTCATTGACTCACACATGAATATTGTTTTGCACATTTCATTGTTGGTTTTAATAGTTTCCGAACGTGCAAGCATAGACAAAAGACGTTTTAATGTCACATCGCAGTAGCACAAGTATGAACAAATGCAGGATTACACGTGAAAAAATCGCATTATGACTTTATGGTAAGTTCCCATTGAGCCAACAAATGTTAGCAGAAAACCATAGTAAGATTTCGAGCGTAATGCGTAAAATTTAATTTTGATTCAGGGGCAGATCCAGAGGGTGTCTTGACGGGGGAGGAGGGGGTACAACAGCCCTTCCGCCCCCCCCCCTCTCGGGTTTCCAAACTGTCATACAAAAGAAATCCAGACCAAAACAATGACTATCAGCCGAGCATAAAATCATAACAAAAAAGAAACACGCTTAAAAAGAACAATTACAAATAAGGTGTGTTGAAATTATTCTTTCTTGGTGCTTTTCTTTTGGTGATTTTCTTTAAAATTGAACTGTCGTGTTGTAACCGTTCTCTCAACGCTTGTTTCTTTTATTTATTTATTTATTTTTATTTATTTTATTTTATTTTATTTATTATTATTATTATTATTATATTATTATTTATTTATTTATTTATTTATTTATTTATTTATTTATTTATTTATTTATTTTTTGTTGGGGGGGGGGGGGAGGGGGGGTTGTCAGACATACTTAGAGTTTTCAGAGGATACGATTTTTATTTGTTAAAACTTTTCTTCTGTTATTTCGGGATACAGCACCGCTTTTGGCACTTTTTTTTTAAAGGAAGGGCTGATCATATCTACATGCACTTGTCCTCCTCCCCGCCTCTCTAACAAAACAAGATTAACCAGGCACTTCTTATATCGTGTTAATTTTCTTATTGAAAAGATTGTTTTACCTTGAGTTTCTGTAGGAGCAATCGCCTTGTGTTTGACAACAAAACTACACTACCAATTAGTCCTCCGTCTGAGGAACAACACAACCATTTGTGAAAATTGTGATACTGCTATATACACCCACAAACCTCCTCCATATGAGGAAAACAGGATCCGATCGCAGAAATAGTCACGATCACCCATGATGTATATCTCTTACACTGGCTGAGGATTACTTAAGGGTAAGTTAGTGATCAACATCAAGACATTTTACACCTCCACACTGGTGACACGCATCAATGACTACATGGCTACTCTGATGGGCACTGGTGCATGTCCACGGACACTACCTCAAAAGACAAAGCTACGCAATCTGAGTGAGAATGGAACCCACTGTGCTCAGAGAGTGATGCGTGTCACCTGTGACACCCGGGCCAGTCGACTGCTAATTCTGGGGGAGACACTCACAGCGCAGTTGATTTCTCGCATTCTGATCGCTTTGAGTCGTAGACTTAAACCTAGAGGACTGCCACATATGAGGATGCACGTAAAAGATATCGCACAGAAAGAGGTAATGCTTTGCATGAGCCCTTGTGACTAAAGAAGCACATGAAACTCTATGACTGAGTTGGGCCCCAGTTCAGCAATGACTGGACACTTTCCCATCGCTGGGGTTGACCAGCAGTTAGTGGCTTATTGCCAAATGGTTGCCTCAGTCTGAGGATGCAATAAGGATTGTACCGCACAGCAAGTGGCACTGATTTACACGAGCCACTGTGAGTGCAGGGGCACATGGCACTCTATGTCTAGGTGAAGTACTGTGACAGTTGCAGGTCAGCAGTGCCAAAGTGAGGATATTAAAATTTTAAAATTTTACTAAAGGCCCATGAACACACTAGGCTCACCCCGTGAGATAATTGTGAAATACAGCGTACAAGAAAAGAAGAACCATCAAAATAATAAAACACTACTTTGACAAATAACAACAACAACAACAAAAATAAAATAAAAAAAGGGTCAGGGCTGACTGGAAGGGGGGCGGGGGATCCGCCAATGTGAATGAATCTAACTTTGTCTTTTCGACTGAACCTGACGTAAAATTCATTTTCGACTGAATCTGACTGACTTTTTCAGACCAGAAAAGAGAGAGAGAGAGAGAGAGAGAGAGAGAGAGAGAGAGAGAGAGAGAGAGAGAGAGAGAGAGAGAGAGAGAGAGAGAGAGAGAGAGAGAGAGAGAGAGAGAGAGAGAGATGAAACTTTACTTCTCAAGGATAAATGATTAGGTACACAGACTTTTTTTCAATCATGCCCTTGCGGCACACACACTCACGCAACACTCACACGCGCGTGACATATAAACCTAATTAAAATGGAAAGGCAAAACGTGATCATCAAAAGGCTAATTTAGCAGTGACACACACACACACACACACACACACACACACACACACACACACACACACACACACACAGAGAGAGAGAGAGAGAGAGAGAGAGAGAGAGAGAGAGAGAGAGAGAGAGAGAGAGAGAGAGAGAGAGAGAGAGAGAGAGAGAGAGAGAGTTACGGACACGTAGGAGAGATTTACATACCAGATGAGAGAGTATGTGGAGACCAGATGAGAGAGATGTACGGCCCAAGTGAGAGACATACAGACCAGGTGAGATTGAGGGTACAGCGGTGAGGTGGAAAGTACACACCAGATGAGGGAGTGAGTACAGACAAGCTGAAAGAGAGAGACACAGAGGTACAGATAAAGTAAGCAAAAGGCCCACTGCGGCCGACGTCGGCCCGAGGGCCTTTTGCTTACTTTATCTGTACCTCTGTGTCTCTCTCTTTCAGCTTGTCTGTACTCACTCCCTCATCTGGTGTGTACTTTCCACCTCACCGCGTGCGCGAGCCCACTGCGACCGACGGTGATCCGAGGACCTCTGCGGCTTGCTGGGGACTGACCAGGTGAGAGACAGAGAGGAGAAGGTACAGACCTGGTAAGCGATGACCCGACAACCGTCACAGCGCAGTTCTGACGGCATATGAATGGCGTGCTCGTCTCCGTCACTCAGGTTGCTTGGGTTGTAGTTCAGTTCCTGTACGCCCTGCGGGATCGTGTACTCGGGCGCCACCTCGTCCTCGTAGTAGTAATCCCTGTTCTCACTACCCTCCCCCTCCTCCTCGCCAGCCGCCGCCACCAGTCCCCATTCGGCACAGGACAGCATCAACACTGAGGACACAATGAAGACCACCCGTCGTAAGGTCGCCGCCGGCATGACGTCCAAAGAAAATGAAGGGGAGGCGTGCGTGGTATTTTACAGTTTGGTATGAACTGTCCGTGTAATACACTAGTAACAGGCGGTCAGTATGATGCACCACTTTCATGCGGTCCGTGTAATGCACAGTAATGATGCGACAGTTACAGACAGACAGTGTGATGCGCCAGTTACAGGCGGTTAGTGTGATGGACCAGTTAAAAACCAGTTACAGGCAGTTAGTGTGACGCACACGTTTTATGCGGTCAGTGGGATGGACCAGTTAAAGACGGTCAGTATGACTCATGCAGAAGTCACAAGCGGCACACGCGATTGTCCTGCAACAGGCGGTCAGTGTGATGCACGATGCAGTTGCAGGCGGTCTGAGTGATGGAACAGTTACAGATGGTCAGTGTGATGTACAACCTTCATCAAGGTGTGGGCGGTCCAAGTAAAACCCCAGTTACAGGCGGTCATGTGATGCGCCAGTTATAGACGACCAGCGTGATGCGCAGTTACAGGCGGTCAGTGCGATGCACCAGTCACGGGTGGTCACTGTGAATCACTAGTTACAAGCGGTCGGACTGTGTTTGCACCAGTTACAGGTGGCGATGCACTAGTTGCAGGTGTCCGAGTGCCGGTAACCACCTGTAGCAAACAGGTGGTTACCGCAGGTTACAGATGATAGCAGTACGGCTGTCCTGACACGTCTTGTAATTCCTGTATTGTTGAAACGCCACGTGTGTAAGATGCGCGATCGATGTTTGATACACGTGTAGCTTTTTGATTGGTCTATCATTTGCTGGTTTCTGGCACCGTCGCAGCGCGCGTCAATATATGTTAACAACGCATGCATTAACTGAAACACAACGTATTGTGTTACAGGCTTGGTCTGTCAGCGAGCAGTACGTGCGGTCGATATCAAACGACATTAGAGAGGTTCCCACTGCGCAAAAGACCCTTGGGCCGACGTCGGCCGCCGGCCATGCGCGAGCCAACGGCGGCCGACGTCGGCCCAATGGCCTTTTGCGCATTGGGTTACGTTTACCCAGGACGATTCCCCAACAACGAACGAGAACCACGTCGAGTCACGGCGGATAATCAGCTTGTAACATAAGCATCGACAACACTCCAAAATGTCCCCAAGAGGCATTGATCTTAATGAGCCGCGCACATGATGATCGACGCCTCTTGGAAATGCTTGTAGAGTTGTCGCTGCTTATGGTACAAGCTGCAGATCTGCCGTGACTTTGCTCTTGTTCGTTGTTGAGGAGTCGTTCGTCGCAAACAAAACCTCACCATTACACCGACATCACTTTCGCTTGTAATCATTATGCAGCCGGTGTGCAGCAAACGGCGAACCTAGGGTCCTTGTACAAACGTAACAGCAACACACACAGTCATCGGCCAGCAATAAAGCAAGCAACATACACATGACTTCAGTGCACGACAGTATGCTACTGCAGTATTTAGTTTACAATGCTGTGCAGCAGCTACGGCAAAACAGACAGTCTTCACAGGGGATAATCGAGCAGCACGGCGTACTGATTCTGCACCAATAGATCACATACGACAGAAACATCGAACAGATGACGTTTTGACACTTCTGATGCTTGGACATCGCTCACTGAAGAGCAAAAGAAATAAAACTTTTTTAAATATCTGAAACACCTTGGTGTTTCCGATGATTCCAAAATTTCGCATTTCCTTTGCTCGTCAGTTTACAACATGCTAAAACTTCTTACTTCTAATGCACATTTCGTGGAAACTAATCCGTGATATGCCAATGTTTCGATTGAAATACCAAGAATAACCATATTTGTGATCGCATGGACCATGCATCTGCTTCTTCAGTTGTATGAAAGCCACGAAGTAGAAATTATACAATCTAATTGACACACATGCGAAAATAAGGCTTAAAAAGTGCCTCCGTGGCCTCCCCCCATATCACCTTAACTTGTATTTCTGGTTCTTTCGCAACAGACATACCATGCCATACAGTGATGTGGACATAATCATAGTTAAACAACACTGATATTGTGGGCACTGATGTAGATGTCAGAGCACGAATCGGTAAAGCCAGAGCAGCCTTTCTCCAGCTGAAAAAAGTGTGGAGTTCCAGAGAGCTGTCACAACAAAGTCCGGATTTTCAACTCAAACGTAAAAACAGTTCTCCTATATGGAGCAGAGACTTGGAGGTTGACAAAAACCACAGTCAACAGAGTACAGATCTTCATAAACAGTTGCCTTAGAAGAATCTTGAAAATCCACTGGCCAGAGAAGATCAGCAACGTCAGACTCTGGGAGAGAACAGAGCAGATAACAGCAGAGAATGAAATTGGACGAAGAAGATGGGGATGGATTGGTCACAGTCTGAGAAAGCCAGTTTCCAGTATCACTAGGCAGGCATTGTCATGGAACCCCCAGGGAAAGAGGAAAAGAGGTAGGCCGAGAAACACCTGGCGTCGAGACCTCCAAGCAGACATCAAGAGACTGGGAACCACCTGGAGTAAAATCGAAGGAGAAGCACAGGACAGGAGTCGCTGGAGGTCTCTCGTCGACGGCCTATACCCGGGTAGGGGTGACAGGCGTAAGCGATATTGTGGATAAGAGACAAACACAGCGCATCGAGTTATGTCATTAATCTATTACTACATAATGACGAGCAATACGAATGCGACATATTTGGAATCATCGGAAACATCGGTGTTTCCGATATTTCCGAAAATGTCGATTTTCTTTTGCTCGTCAGTATATTCAGTAATAGTAATAGACTTATGGTTATATGGAACACACACGTGCGGTGGGACCCAGAAGTCAAGACGCCACTGACAGGGCCGACAAAGTCATTCAAGAACAAGCAGCGGAACGCACTACTTTGCACTGCTCTGCGTTACACAGGTCAGACTCGGTATTACGCGTTCCAGTATACCTCGGTATCTGATATAACGCGCATAGGTCTCTGGCTCCCACGGGCAGCATTAGCTAGCCCGCGCTCGGGCTAGCTAAGGCTGACGTCGACCCGCGGACCTTTTGCTTACCAATTTTCTTTAAAAAAAAAAAATTCCCTTCTATTTATAGAAGGGACTTTTTAGGACGGGTCGCGGTGGGGCGAATTTAATAGCATGTCCATGACGTCAAAGGCGGGCAGGCTAAACCTCTAACAATTGAAGTAACAAGATAAAAATTACGTCATGTATAGTTACGCTAAACTCGCTGCTGAACGTACATAAGCGCCGTATGGGCGTATGTATGTATGTATGTATGTGCGTATGCATGTGTGTGCGTAGTAAACAAGAGAATCTCCGATATTTCTGTATACACAAGCTTGGAACTTGGTGAAATACTTTCTTAAATGGTTGGCTAAGAGAGCCTCCGAGCATATTGTGACTGAATGTCTCATTTAAGACATAAGCAACCGTTTATAGGAAGTCGGTTGACCCAGATTAGAGTCCTTAATTTTTGTCATATTTACTTGAACTTTTGCATGTAGCTAGTTTGGAGAAAGACATTGGATGAGTTCGTTAGCCAGCTTAGTATCCTTTCAACTTCTTTAGTAAAAATAATTCTTTTCAGAAAAGAATTAAAAACACTAAAAAAACCTTTACTTCTAGAGAAAGTCAGACAGTGGCGGTGACGTAAAAGAGGCAACTCTGTCAACACGCAGACACTGACATAATACTCTAAATATGACGTCATATACGCTCTCTCTCTCTCTCTCTCTCTCTCTCTCTCTCTCTCTCTCTCTCTCTCTCTCTCACACACACACACACACATACACACACACAAACATGCGCGCATCTCCAGGAAGGATATTTTCTCATGCGCCCTGCAGTGGCATGAGGATCTATGCCTCTTGGAGATGTTTGGAGCGCGCGCGCACGCACGCACTAACACGCACACACACATCGACGCGCTTTCAGAAAAGCATGCAGGTGACCCGTGTACTTAGTATATCATGTAGCTAGGTAAAGTCAATCTGCTTTCACATAAATTATAGCAAGACTGAAATTGTATCGTGAAGTTCTAGTTTTGTCACCATTTTCTCAAGCCTATGAAGCGAAAGTGAAACTCATATCACGTAAAATATAAAATTACGTAAAAACTAAAACTTACGTCATGACAAATGACGTTTGACAAATCAATGACGCGTATGTCCTGAGTCCCTTATAGAACTCACTGACGCATTGGCAGATCTGAGAGACTTTTTCAATAGGAGATAATTCAACATCAAAATCAGGTCAAAGACAAAAGGTAGAGACCATTGACAGCGAGGACAGCTCTCATATAGAGGGACTTTGTGGGTTTTGGTTCATCCCATCTTATTTTTTTTCTTCCTTCACATGTCTATGTAAATTTAGCACTACTATAGCTCGATCGCGAATAACGCGGTGTGCGTATGGTTCCTGAGTACCGCACGATATACTGAGGCTGACTTGTACTTCATGCTTCAGAGGTGGGGGAGCGTCATGTGCTTGTGTAGGGCTGGCGAGATTTGGTACCACGAAGAAGGATAAAATGACCACCTACTGCTTGCTTACGCGTTTGTCCAAACGCTGAGTGATTCCCTTTGAAACGCATCCAGTGGGAGGCAGCATATGTGCCTTTATTTGGCCGCTCAGACAGTACGTCCATTTTTAAGAAAAGCAAGATTTTCATTGTTATCCAATGAAAATCTCACTTTTCTAAACAATGGACATACTGTCTTTTGCCAGATAACGTCATACAGCACCCCCATCCCCCTCTCTGACTCGGCCAAGAACCTCGGCGTTATCCTCGATTCATCTCTTTCCATGACCAGCTTTGTCTCTGCCACGGCCCGGGCATGCTATTTCCACCTCCGTCGCATCAGTCAGATCAGAATATACCTCACCACCGAAGCTGTCACCAAACTTGCTGTCTCTCTCATCTTATCTCGCATCAACCATTGCAACTCTCTCCTTTCCGGCTTTCCTCACTCCACCTCTTTCACTCTCCAGCGCGTCCTGAACAATGCAGCCCCCCTCGTCCTCAGAAAGATGAAATCCGACCACATCACTCCCCTGCACAAAGTCCTTCACTGGCTTCCCAACCCCCCAACGCATCCAATACACGAGTTTGTCTCTCTGCTACAAACCCCTTAACAAATACGCTCCTGCCTCTCTCCCAAACTTACTTCACCCCTACACTTCCTCCCGCTCCCTCCGCTCTGCCTCCGACCCTCTCCGCCTCCACATCCCCCGCACCAAACTCAGCACTTTCGGACCCCGCTCCTTCTCCGTCTACGGTTCATCCACCTGGAACACTCTCCCACTCTCTCTCCGTCAGAAACACTCTCTCTCCTCCTTCCAGCCCGCCCTCAAAACTCACCTCTTTCAACAGTTCTAGCACTATAACGCCACCACAATCCCCACCCTAAGCTGACTGTCGTAATGTATTTGTGATACGTGAGTCATTGTCAAAAGCGTGCGCATGCGTGCGCGATTTGTGAGTGCGCGCTTAGAGTTATAATATTATAAGATAAGCGGGCCATTATAAATACCGTTATTATTATTATTATTATTATTATTATTATTATTATTATTATTATTATTATTATCATTATTATATGAACCTATATCAAGGTATATAGCAGAAAAATATATGATGCACGTTGTCCCACTCTGTGTCCCGCTGTCATAGCGGGGCACAGTTAAACAAAGAACGCATCGCCTTGAAATGCAGAGGGAAAAATACAGTGGAACACACTATCAGACATACTAATCGTCATCTGTTTGGTGAGATTGGGCTGCACTAAATGTCACTTTTCATGCGTCTGTTTTTTTCTTCGGGATGGCCCTAGCTTAGGTTCTGTATTCGTTTTGTAGGGCCATTTAAATGGCACAGAGTTACAACGTGTTTGAATGCCTCCGTCTTTTAAGGTTGGCTATTTAACTCATTCAGCCCGACGCACGTATTTCCCAAATTTTGGAGGCGTCATCTAACGACTATGCACCTGTTGCAAGAGATGGATCGACCATGACAATTCAAGGGTAGTGCCAGATTAGCTTGGCGCCTGTCGGCGCCAAGCTATTCTGGCACTACCCTTGAATTATCATGGTCGACCCATCTAATGCTGTAGTGCGTCAGGGCTGAATGGGTTAAAAGTGAAAGGTGTTTAGGACAGAAGAGGATTATGTGTTTGACACTTTCAAGGAAAATGTGCGTGCGAGAGCATGAAGTGTTAATATGCCACTACATCGGCCGTGCGTAGTGGCTTGCGCACGATTTAGGCTCTCTCGTGTAATTCCATCCTTTTGACAATCCTTGCTGTAAGAACACAAACATGATGTCTGGACAGAAGGTAAAAAGGCAGACCTGATAGCACAAGCTTTGACATAGCGGCGGCAACTGTTCTTAGGTAGACTAGAATTGACAATAGCAGACTTTGATCAGTGTTATTGTGAGAGGACATACATGTATGTAGTTGTAGATCAATGATCCAGCCTGAAACGCGATGAAGTCCCAAGCGCTTTCAGTAAGCGAAATCCAGGCCAGAAAGGTGACTGCCAAGCGTTAAAAATGCAGAGAATAAACCAACGAAGAAAGAAGCACGCTTAGAAAAGACCGTTACAACGCACTTCATTATCTTGATATTTTGGGTAAAGCCCCTTTTTCAAAATAGACCAACAAGCAAGAATACATTTCGCTACTTATCGTACCGGTGCGTGTGCATATGACAACTTGTCAGTTGTCACTTGTACATGCACCGATAAGATAAGTAGCGAAATATATTCTTGTTTGTTTGTCTGTTTGATAAAGAGGTTTTACGCAAAATATTAATAGATTCCAGTAAGCGAATATATCCGCTATTCACGATCCAACGACACTACACCAGCGCGGAAACCCAAACCATGGCGCAGAAGAGTGAGTGACACAGTGGCGTAAACTATGAACCGGCCCGAGGGACATGGGGGATTGGGGAGGAAGGGGGAGAATGGAAAGGGGGGGGGGCGGGGGCAGGAGAGCTCAGGGGAGGGTGGCCCTGGCCACCTAATGCAAAAATACAAGGGGGTGCCGGAGTATCCCCTGGTCCCCTCTCCCAATATTTGGAGCCACAACCCAAATAGGTTCCATTGGTATGTATACAATATTTTTTTGTTGTGGTGGTGAATGATAATTTAAAAAAATCATATTGATTTTCATTTTTAAGTTTGATTTTTTGCGAGGGTGGACGAATATGACCCCCTCCCTCTCCTCAACCTCACATCTCCCCCTTTTTTGTTTGATTTTTCGGAGGTTGGACTATCGCCCGTTTACGCAAAATTTCTTTCTAAGCTGCTGTGACACTAAAGAGCATAAATAATGTATGGTATGCATGGCACACACACACACACACACACACACACACACACACACACACACACACACACACACACACACACACACACACACATACACACACTCATGAACACACACACGCACTGGCATACACACAAACATACCAACACACAGGAAAGCACACACATTCAGAGGGTTGGCTCGCAAAGAACTACGAGTTCAAGAAGCAATCCATACCAAAAAGGTGACTGCCAAGCGTGTAATATGCAAAGAAGTACCCAACGGAGAAAGAAACACGCTTAGAAAAGACGGGTACAACACAATTTATTAATATTTCGGGTAAATACCCTTTGTCAAAATAGACAAACAAACAAACAGAGAGATTAGCCGCTACGTATCTTCATTGGCAGAAGGAATGTGGCAACTCATATGAGTTCAAGAAGCACGTTTTACGTCAGACTGAATGAAACGTGTTAATAATGCGTGCGTCATACTGAGAGGAAGAACATTGCAAACTGCGTCATTTCCATGTCTTTGAATACACGTCGATACAGTCGAATACAAGTTTGTGATAATTTAGCCAGCGTGCTTAGGTTGTAGATTACGTGAATGTAATCACATGTATGTGTGAGATGCTAGTCTTCTGGGAACAAGCATGTTCAACGCCGTCGAAAACCATCCTCGCAAAAAATAGAAATGTGCTTCAAATTTGAGGCAAGTACTGATTCGTGAGATTTTCTCTGCAAATAATGTAATGTAGACGGCCATTTCAAAAGCAGATCATGAAACACCACTTTACACTGCCTTAGAACTGCTTCTATAAATCGGTGTCTGCCTTCACCATGTTGAAGATTCTTGCATTTTGATGGAGAGATTTCTGCGCAAATTCACTTTGGTAAGTAGGACCGACAGAGGAGAAGATTTAGAGAGTTGTCTCTCATGTGGAGGGCGGGATAGCGGCAGCATGTTTAGAATATCGTAGCCTACATACAATTCGCTGTTCAGTGTTTACTTTGAGTATAGTGCGTTTGCAATGCTCATGAACTGTGCTTTTGCGAATACTTAAAAAAAAGAGAAGTCTGAATCATTGAAAAATGCTACTTCTCCTTTATGCCTGACTGGTTTTCCACAACTAGTGTCTACATAAGCCGGTTATTCTTCCCAGCTCTCGGGTATGAATTGGTCAAACTGAAAACTAAAATCGTTCAATGGAAATTAGCTAAAAAGCTACCTATCCTCATTCCCCCATACAGACGTAAAATTCCCACAAACCAAATAGGTGGGGCAAGCGCTGGTGAAAACAGTACACGTACCAAGAGGAATAACACGCTGGACAGACAGACGGTTAGGTCCTCGGCTCTGGCAATCGCCAGCCCACAGAAAAATCCACAGATAATGTACAAGACGGTAATATGCATTCCAATTTTGTGATGTATATGAGCTTCTTGTGCTTTACCTGTGCCGGCATGTTTTTGTGGGCGGGCGATTGGGTGCTCCCAGAAGCTGGCCACCTGTGTGTGCCATGTTTCAATTTAAAGACCTGCTTACAAAGCCCTTTCTCACAATTTGTCCCTTTGACATGGAATTCTATCCCAAAGCAAATTAGTGACTGCCAGACACTGTCATCTTTTACTAGATCAAGTACAAGCCATGCGTTTCACAGTATCATTTTATGACTGCTTCATCTGCAGTAACACATATCTTTACAGTGGATCCTGTGTAGCTGTTTGCATTGTTATAAACAAACAAACAAACAAACAAACAAAAAACAAACAAAAAACAAACAAACAAAAACCCCGAAAACCCCAGCCATTTCACAGAACACATTAAAAATGCATTAAACAGTGAGAAAGAATATAAAGAAACATCCAGGTCACTTCATATGATATCAAAGCATTTTCTTGTAAAAGACGTTTGTCAGTTGAATTCTGTGTGCAAATACAAGTCTGATGTTACCAACAGAAAAGCTTCAGCATGATGAGCATGACATTACGAGTGTTTGCATAGTTGTACAGTTGCTCAGGCCGTTTTATTTGATGAATGTGTGTATGAACTATTTCAACCTTTGATTGTGCTCAAACTATGCAGTCCCGCGCAAGAATTAATACTTTGAGCAGTATAATTTTGCTTTACATTTTCAGAGGAAGCAATCTCTTACATAACTGCACGTTTGTCCGAACAGAACTTTGTAAGTGCAAAGCACCTATGCTACAAGTAGGTAGGTCCACTCAATTTTTTCTTTCTCTAGAAACTGCCACCAAACAAATGCACCACTTGGAAGTACAAGTTCAAAGAAGTGCACATGCAAAAAGTCAGAACTTTATGTTGATAGCTTTCGGGATATTTGCATTTGAATATGACCTAAAATGACAATTTTCTGCATTTTTAAGAAAGTGCTATGTTTAGACACATATTAAATCATAACGTGAAGGTAGAAATGTGTGGTTTTTACTGTCACGGATCAAAACAACATGCAAATTGTCCTGATTTTTGTCTAGTCCCACACATTGATATGTTTGCAATTACAGCACGCCAAAAATGACCAAAAATGCAAATTGGACATGTGTCATCATGAGAGTTTACATGGCTTATATGCCCTTCATATATCTTAGGTAATTTTCATCGTAGGCATATTAATCAGACACTAAAATGTACACAAAAACACGACAAATCCCCTTCTGTATGATAATTTCACATGAAACCAAGCTCATTTCAGATATGAACACAACAATATGACATAATATTTTGCATTCTAGCGCTATATCTCATACATGGAATTATGAATTCATTTCCATCATTTTTTTCAAATTTACCAGCTGCAGGACGTCTGTCGGCTATGGAAACAAACAAAGTGGTTATCTGCCTCGTGTTCCTTGTTTAAGATACCTCTTCTTCCCCCTCCCCCGTTTTTGAGAGGGGGTCTACTGGAGTCATCTTATGTGTCGCTGTAGCTGGGTGTCTGCCTGGTTTTTTTGCAGGTAATTTCTCCAGAAGCAACCAACAGAATTGTTTACATTTTCATATCTGGTCAGTATGAGATTAGAAGATGTGTCTTGTGCCAAAGCCGAGGTCCTAAGGTCAAGGTCACAGTAGAGATATAACAGGTTTGTACACGTAAGGTAATATGACAAAAAGGACGGTTCATTTGCTTTAAATTGTTAAAGTAAAGGTACCCCGAAGAAAGCTGCGCAAAGAAACATTATCTGACATACGGAGTGTAAAGGCTTTGTACAGACATGAATCTGCTATGATTGCAAAAGAATGAACAATGAACAATGAACAATGAACCTTTATTTTCCAACGGTAGAAGTTATTGGTAACAGGACCAGTTTTCAAACTTGCCGTTGCTACATCTACTACATAAGTGACATAGACATGTAAACATACACATACCACACACTGCTGCATGCATGCATTCGCTCACGCACGCACGCACCACGCACATACACACACACATACCCACACACGCACTCAGGTACGCACGCATGCACATCACAACTCGCGCATGCACGCACGCATACACACACACACACACACACACACACACACACACACACACACACACACACACACACACACACACACACACACACACACTGACACACACACTCATGTACACCGCAATTCAGTACGCATGCACACACGCACGAACACTCTCTCTCTCACACACACACACACACATACTTACACACGCACGCACTCAGGCACATACGCACAAAAACAAACACACGCTCTCGGACACGCACTCCAGACATACATACCCGCATACGCGTACGCACAAAAATATAAAATGAGTAAAAATGCAAAGTAAAGCAATAAACAAAAAATCATTAAGTACATTAAAGTTCATACAGCAAGGGCAAATATGTATGCAGGTGCTATCTCTCTCTCCCCCCCCCCCACCCCCCTCTCTCTCTCTCTCTCTCTCTCACGCCGACAGGTGACACACACACATACACACACACACAGCATGCACGCACGCGCGCGCGCGCACACACACACACAGAGTCACACATACAGTACACACACACACACACACACACACACACACACACACACACACACACACACACACACACATACGCGAGTGCGCGCCCAACATATCGAGCACACACATATGAAGGCAAAAACATTATAAACAGTACATGCAGTATTCAATGTACTCTTTGGCATTCAAATATTATGGTACGGCTATGGGAAAAAGGGACTCTCTCTCTCTCTCTCTCTCTCTCTCCTCTCCTCCCTCTCGCACACATACACACACTACACACACACACACACACACACACATACACACACAAACTCACACACACGCACATGTACACATCTGAACACACGTGCAAGTTATCCAAATACTGTAATGATTAGATTACGTCAGAGATTCTAGGTGTTTGAAGAGGCTGTCCCTATATGAGGTGAGCGTCTTTGCGTTTCTGATTTCTGCAGGAATAGAATTCCAGAATGAACTTCCAGAGAATGACAAGCTGGTTTTGAATAAATCAATACGCGGCAGGGGCACTTTGAATTGTTGTCCATGTCTAGAAGCTACAGATGTCCGTTCTGAGAAAAAAGAACTCAAGTACAGTGGACATGATTGCGTGTACAGCTTGTACATCAATACACCTTTGTTGAACTGAAAGTGATGGGATAGAGGGAGAATTTTTAAAGTTTTAAGCTTTTCGTCAGTTGAGAGTTCGGGATCGGGAAATATAAGCTTAGCAGCTCTCCTATGTAGGGAGTTCAGCCTCTTCAAATGTACATCACTAGAACCATCCCACACTGTTGATGCATAGTCTATGTGCGACTTGACATGAGCATTGTAGAAAAGAAGACGCGTATCTGTGTCAGTAATTGTTTTCAATTTTGACAACATATACAGGCTTCTGGAAACCCTTTTGCACACATTATTAATATGCAGTTGCCATTTAAGCTGATCATCTATAGTGACCCCCAAGAGGCGGTGGTGTGATACTTGCTCAATGGGGCTGCCGTTTATAGACAGACTAAGAGAGAGCGGGCATAGCTGGTGCTTTTGACGTGTGGTTATAACCATGCATTCTGTTTTTGACGGATTCAGGGACATGGAGTTGGAATGACACCAGTCGGTGACCTCACGCAGGCTTTCCTGCAGACGCGTGTTAATTGCAGCTACATTTTTGTGAGGAGTGTGTAGTGTGCAGTCGTCAGCAAACATGTCACAAGAAATATCGCTGCAACTAATATGCAGTGGAAGGTCATTGATAAATATGCAGAACAGCAATGGCCCGAGGACAGAGCCCTGAGGCACGCCGCTTTTGACGAGACCATACGAGGAGTAGGATCCATTTACCAGTACTCTTTGCTTCCTTCCCCTTAAATATGAAGTGAACAATGAGACAGCATCTGCATTGCAGAGATATGCTTGAAGTTTTGACAAAAGAATGTTATGATTTACAAGGTCAAAAGCTTTCTTAAAATCAATAAAGATCGACCCAGTTATTTGGGAGTTATTTATGGATGCTAGCCACGCATCAATAAGTCTTGTTAGTGCCGTGTGGCAAGAATGCTTGGGGCGAAAGCCGGACTGAAATACGTGCAATAGACTGCGACTCTCCAAATATTGATAAAGGAGTTTGTGCACGTGTCTTTCAAGAGGTTTGGAAAGGCTGGATAATATTGAGATGGGTCTATAGTTATTAACATCAGAGAGATCTTTTGATTTAGGCAAAGGGATAACCTTGGCTTGCTTCAGTTCTGATGGAAATATATTTTGTTGGATGCATAAGTTATAAATATACGTTAACGATTCTACTGTATAGGAAAGAGACAGTTTCAGGATTTTAGGACTGATCTCGTCAGGTCCCGATGATTTTTTGTTTTTCAGTGACCCGATCAGTTTTCCTACTTCATACACAGCTAGAGGCGGTATAGAAAAGGGGGGGGGGGGTGTGTGTCCTTAGTCTTCTGCTTACAGTAAAGAAGAAAAAGATGCAGTCTTTGCTTGACTGAGATGCTGGTCGGCTGAGAAGATAGGGAAGAGTAGACTGGAAAGGACAAGTGGTCTAGGATTGTAGCACTCATTTCTTGGTCGAGATATTCATGTCTTTCGTCAAGTCTATGTTTTCTCATTTGACGGATACGCGTCTGTGTAATAGAAAGTACTGGAAAGACAGGCAACCTGCAGAGTAGATGATCTAAAAAAATAAAGTTTGAGTTGAATATCTGGTGTTGTTTGCCGTCGTTGTGTCATATATTCAGCTGTAAGAAAAGTTTGTTGATTGTGATGGGGGAGGTTTTGGTTGATCCTCCTCGTTCCCTCTGATGAATTCTGTCTGCCAGCATCTTGAAGTGTTTGTCTAAATAAAATTAAAAGCAACCGAAACTATTTGTTGTTCAATTTGATTTTCTTTTGTCTATAGTAAGAAACTGACAAAAAGAATAAAACTTCCAAAATAAAATAAAATAATAATAATAATACTTGTAATAATAATAACAATAATAATAATAACAACAACAACAACAACAACAACAATAATAATAATAATAATAATAATAATAATAATAATAATAATAATAATAATAATAACAACACATATAATAATGATAATAATAATGTATGTTCGTATCGTTTGCTTTATTTACGAGTACGTTACAACGACAAGAAAAACATACAACACAAAAAACATTATTTTTTCATAGTCAGGCAATCCAAACCAAACGAGGTGGCATGCTGAAAAGATCGTCTGCTACCTGGCAATGAGTTGTTGTTCTTTTGTAGACTAAAACGGTTATTTCACAGAAACCGTCGAACATATTTGTCTCAGAAAAATTCAAGTGCAGCTCTGAAGTATTGCAGTTAATATGGCGTTCATTTCAGTAGGACTAGACTTGTCAAAGCTGTCATTTAGGTCAAAAGAAATTATACCCCACGAGAAGAGCGTGAACCTGAGGCTGGAAATCGACTACACACAGTAAAAATTAAACTGCGGGTCCAAATAATCAACTCTAACAATCAGTGTTAGTTTATAATGCTGAGCATTTCTTTGCCTATCATTAATCATAAACGTTTGTGTACTTGCGCAATGTTTTCTGCAAGTCACAAGCAAAATGCGCGTCATCGTTGACGAAAGAAGCTTCTATCGCGGGCACCATTGTGAAATCGTGTTCGCGCTTTGGGGCGCCAGTTTCAAAGCCACTGCGCAGATCGTCCGTGTCAGATGATATATCGATCGAAAGGTTTTTGAATGAGCTTTCATCGGTAGCTGGCGCATGTGCTCGCGATCATTCCCAGATAACATATCTCATGAGTAAAAAAATTATTAAAAAAATTTCAAGGGTTTTTCTAACACCACTGTAGCGCGGCTCTGTGCGGGGCGCTCACGGACAGCTAACCAAGTTTTTTTTTTTTAACGCTTACCCCTGCTCCACATTCGGCGGTGGTACAAATACATCTTTCTTTCCAGAACAAAACAAACACCAGAGAACTGTAGTCCGGATTTACTCGCACATGTTTATATTGTTGTTATGCGTGCTATATGCTGAGAGCAGCTCTTGTTGCAAAATAGCTAAATATCGCTCTCCGGCACTGATGTTACCCACTGTTTGTATAGGGACGGACCTATATACTACAAGAATGTGATCTCAAAGAAATTATGTACTACAAGATTATGACGTCATCTTGCTGCCAAGCTTGCCGGGTTCTACTCCTATAGCCCAAGAGCCAGCTTCCTACCGCGCACCCCCCCCTCCCTCTCTCCCCCCAGTTACTCACTAAGTGGATTCAAAGTGTACCTTTGTATGACCCGCGATGCTTAAACCATGTTCCCATAAACTCCTTAGGATTAAAACAGAGATATAGCCAACTACACTATTCGTGGATGTTAATTAAACTGAGCTTCAGAAACATCATCCTGTAAATAAATCAGATTTCATTCTAGACGCCAGGCAAGATTGTGTTAAGGCACACTTTTTGGCTCCCCTGCGGAAACAGATTTTGCTTCTCTACCCCCGTTTTACTAATAAGCATAGGAATGCATAATGATTATTAAAAAAAACTTTTGCCATTCTCCTCCGTTTAGATTGTTATTTAACATGTCTTTTAAAAACATCGGAGGATGCTAAATGTGCGTAAAAATGTGGAATGTGGATTTTACTCTGATTTCAATGTAAACCGTCAAATTAATTGGAACTGTTTTAACCCATTTAACCCTAAGGCTGCATTTCGCACACTTTAGAGATGCCACTTAGCAACAATGTACCAGTTCCAGGAGGTGAATCGACCATGATAATTTCAAGTTACTGCCAGATTAGCTTGGCGCCTGATGGCGCCTAGCTAATCTGGCACTACCCTTGAATTATCATGGTTGATCCATCACGTGCTACAGGGCATTGGGTTGTTAAAAATAATAATAAAAAAACAATGGCAAAGACTGGAAGGGCGGCTGCCGCTTCTATAGTCATTGGGAGGCAAGATGTGCTGATGGCTGAAGGACTTCCTCTTCAACAAAACAAGAAGAGTGAAAGTTGACGGCACACTCAGCAGTCTTGGACGGTGAACCACAGGGAGGAATCGTGTTCCCGAGGCTGATAAAAGTCTACATTAATTACATCAACACCCTGCATGCGGACGACTCAGCTGTATGGAGCACAGCAGAACAGACAGCGACAGCAACCTGCAGAATACAGGATGCTGGCTGACAAGGTGCAGAACATTATTTTCTGCATTCGTTTTATTTTTGGAGCCACGAGGAGCACCCCAATTCAGGAATTGGAGAAAACTAATGAGTGTCGGAACATTCTTTTTAAATTTCGATATTTTAAATGGGAAAGAGGATATCGTTCACATTATTTTCATAAAAAAGGATGGCAGCTTTCTTCATTTCACTGCACATTAAGCTCATGTCATTAGTAGGTAAAGAAAAGTATAAATGAAGGAGAAAGGGTGGAGTAATTTTTTTTTCTAATAAATGTTTTCAACTTAGGTTTAGGGACACACAATCAATCATTGTGACACTCACACGGACCACATCATCACCTAGTTAAATTCACAGTACTTCTGACAACCAGTTCTAATGGGCGAAGCCAAAAAAATAGACTGTCAGTTCTATAGAAAATGTCTGAAGGATGTGATACAGTATTTGTGTCTTTTTTGGGCGGATTTCATGGAAATGGCCGGCCCTGTACTGGGTTACAAACACCGTCACTCTGTACCAGAGATTCAGTATTTTAATTTTTTTTATACGCGGGAGGATGCAGAAGGTGTGCCTTAACACAGTCTTGCCTGATTTTGGCTTCTGGAATGAATTCTGATTTATTTAGGGAAGGTACTTCTGAAGCTCATTTCAACATCCGCGAAGAGCGCAAATGGGGGTACCCCTGCGCCGTCACCTATATCTCTGGTGTTTTTTAAAGGACGTTATGAGAACATGGATTAAACATCGCAGGACATACACATTGAAACCCGTCTTACTGAGTGAGGCGGGAGGAGGGGCTCGGGTGAGGTTGGGGGGTTGCACTGTAGGTAGGTCTTGCTCTCGGGCTACTACTCGCTTCAAATTCATTTCCTTTCTTTTCTGACAATACTATACAACACTGCGACGTTTTTCTCCGCCATGTTATTGACATGGTGAAAAAGTTACGAAGGACGCGATCATATAAAAGGCATTCGAAAGGAATCATGATACTCACAAATGTGTACTTTGTACGTCACTTCAGAGGCGACAAAGTGTATAGTCTATGGTCACATCTGCATGATGACGTATTTACCTTTTCGACGTAAGAGAAACAGTATAATACGTATAAAAAACATACGCGACGCCGCCATATGGGATGCCTTAGTCAGGTGCCGATGGGATCATGTTGTTCTTTGGGCAGTCAGTCAGAACAGGTACATACAGTTGCTAATAATGATCAGATACGTTCAGACTCATTTAAAGTCAACATTTCTGCTATAAAAGCCATTTTGAATTTCTGAGAGCCAAAGGGTCGTCAGACGGAATCCATATGAGATCAGAAAGGTGATCCGGGCATTGTGACACATCTCTGACAGCCTTTCTTTTGAAGTCAGAGCACCATGCCGTCTATTATTGTACATTTTTTGGCTGGAGGGTGTCATACTGACAACTGCGAGCTTTGCCTCCGTGATTATGTATCCTGACTATTTTACCTCAGAGGATATGTTGAAATTGACAAAAAGTCATTGCTCAACCACGTGACGAGAGTTTACAAGGGATACATGTGCTGAAACCTACGCTAACAATACACCATTAGTTCTGCGTTATCCCGTTAAAAGAGCGATTGCAGGTTTTGTATGGTGATTAAGGGAATAAGAAAAATCGAAGAGAAACAGTGAAAGTGACGCTACGCTTAAAGAGTGCCGGTAAGTTCTTGATGGGGCAGAGTGTAAAGCTGGTGGAATTCAAACTGCAGAACTGATGTATGTAATACGCAAGTGCAGATGAACCTCCTCGATGCCGAGAAAAAAATGAACACGATCCAACTGCAAGAGAGATAGATCCTCATGAGCCCACGCGACTGCGGGGGGCGCATGAGGGTCTATGCCTCTTGCTAAGACCAATTCGTATGCATGTTCGTTGGACGGTGTTTGCTTTTGGTCGTTGAATGAACCGAGATTTCAGAAATACTAAAGGAACGTACAGTGTACGTACGGTGGCAGGGAAAGGGTTAATGCAAAACGTTCAGGTGGGTGCAAATCATCGAAGGTGGATGCTTATTGTCAGCGCTGGTGAGTGTGAGGTGTACTACAGGTGAGTGAATAATACCAGTGCAGGTAGGTGATTACAATATTGGTTGAGGTGAGTGCAAAGTGAAGGTGGGTGCTTACTACGAAGCTGGGTGCAATATTGTCAACGTGGGTGAATGCAAAATGTGGTGCAGGTGAGTAAACAATATCAGCGCAGGTGAGTGCATAAAATATCGGAACAGGTGAGTGCAAAGTGTCAGTGTAGTCTAGTGCTATGCAGCATAGTCTCAATGCAGTTTAACGTCAGGACACAAATGCCAGTACAGGTGAGTGTCGAGTGATTTGCAGCATAGCGTCAGTGTAGTCGAGTCCTATGCAACAAAGCGTCAGCGCAGTTTCATTTTTGCGACTGGTGACTGTGTATTATCAGTGCATGTGAGTGCATAGTGTCGGTGTATGTGGGTGCATATAGCCACCCATCCGCTCTGATGTTAGGCACTCACCTGCACTAATGCGTTGTATCAGTCAGTACAGGTGAATGCATAATGACAGCGGTTGAGTGTATGACTATGTCAGCACGGTTTGCACGAACTGTAAGTGCAAGTGTACTTACAGAGACGACCGAAGGATGATGCTAGCGATTCCGGGGAATCAGCTTCCAGAAAGGCGGAAGATCCGAAAACCACAGACGGTCCTTTCCCGCGAGTCGCACAGAGCAAGACGGTACGTCCCAATGCGAACAAGGCCATCATGATCGGGCCGACGTCGGCCGGACGTTGGCCCGCGCAAAGCCGTGCGCGGGCCAACAGAGACCGACGTCGGCCCGATGGCCTTGTGCGCATTGGTGTGTGTGTGTGTGTGTGTGTGTGTGTGTGTGTGTGTGTGTGTGTGTGTGTTTTCAGTGTGCATACGCGTGCGTGTGTGTCTAGTGTAGCGTAGTGAGGTATTTTCTGTGTTTTGGTGCTGAAACAGTCACAGGAACGTAATGGGGCGAGCCAAGAAGACATGTGTGTCAGTTCAGTAAGTTCGGGTGTCGTGCAGATGAACTGTGCATGCAGGTATTCAGACAGTTGGCGTTAGGTTGGACGTTATTCAAAAAAGGCATGCCGATCTAAGGGAGGAGGGTGCATGCCCTGAAATCTTGATTCGTGATTGGCGATTTTTCGGCTCTCTTGATTCGTGACTGCAATTTTTTTTTTCATCCTCGTGATCCATGAAGCAATAGGGTCGTCATGAAACGTGAAAGCAAAAATAAGACTTTCTTTGTCCCTGAAAACACCCTGGTCACTTCGGGAAACGGGAAAGCCAAAACAAGACTTTCTTTGTCCCTGAAAACACCCTGGTCACTTCGGGAAACGGGAAAGCCAAAACAAGACTTTCTTTGTCCCTGAAAACACCCTGGTCACTTCGGGAAACGGGAAAGCCAAAACAAGACTTTCTTTGTCCCTGACAACGCCCTGGTCACTTCGGGAAACGGGAAAGCCAAAACAAGACTTTCTTTGTCCCTGACAACGCCCTGGTCACTTCGGGAAACGGGAAAGCCAAAACAAGACTTTCTTTGTCCCTGACAACGCCCTGGTCACTTCGGGAAACGGGAAAGCCAAAACAAGACTTTCTTTGTCCCTGACAACGCCCTGGTCACTTCGGGAAACGGGAAAGCCAAAACAAGACTTTCTTTGTCCCTGACAAAGCCCTGGTCACTTCGGGAAACGGGAAAGCCAAAACAAGACTTTCTTTGTCCCTGACAACGCCCTGGTCACTTCGGGAAACGGGAAAGTTTGTTGCCAGACAGTGTAATTGTTGGTCATAAATATCATCAGAACCACCCCCTACCTCCTCCCCCGTCGTTTGATTTTCCGGCCAGTTGAGGAATGCGGCTGTGAAAGCAGTGCACTAGCATCACAGATCTCTCTTCCCCCCCCTCTCTCTCTCTCTCTCTCCCCCCCCCCCAGCCCCTGCTCCCACTCCTCCTCCCCCCGTTGTTAGACTTGTCAACTAGTGAAAGAGATTATGAAAGCGGTGCGCAAAGGCCATCGGGCCGACGTAGGCGGCCGTTGGCCCGCGCACGATAGTGCGCGGGCCAACGGCGGCCGTTGTCGGCCCGATCACCTTTTGCGCATTGGGTTCACTCTTCACCATATTTTTACATCGTGAAACTTGAATGCTTTCTTGTGTGTGTGTGTGTGTGGGGGGGGGGGGGGGGGGGGGGGGGCGGGGGAGGGTGGAGGGGGGGTGGTTAGCGGGGGGTGGTTCGTGATCCGTGAATCTCAAAAACATATCGTCGTGCATCCGTAATTACCCCCCCCCACCCCCCCTCTTTCTAAACAGCCGTAGTAAGGCACGTATGTACAGAAATTGTAAGCAGTAAATTCCGCAAAGGAAATATACACTTCGTATCTATGTATGCCTTTGTCCTGATTAAATTTCAATGTAGACTTTAATTACACACTGCAAAAGGGAAAAACGACTTTGTACAGACTATAATATGATTAGTATTGTTATTATTAACGAATATCATTTGATCTTTGAATGTCAAAAATTTTCAACACAGTTTTAGAGAACGTTTTATACCTGTAAGATAAATCAGAACAAAGTCTATGTTTTATATATGAATCTTCCCAGTGTAGAAAAAACAAACAAACAAACACACTCTCTTGAATCTTGCAAAGTTTGTGAAAAGTTGCTAAGTTGCATAAGCTATTCCATATGTTGGTACGAACATTGTATGTGTACGCTTAGTCATAGCTTTCTTCACATGTTCTCTACTATCATGATCGGTTGCATTGTAAACTGATTTTTGGCTCACGTGCGAAGCAAAAGTGAGTCTATGTTCTGGGCCAGTGGTCGTCCGTCTGTCGTCCGTCTGTCGTCGTCCGGTGTCCGTGGTAAACTTTAACGTTGGCATTTTTTCTCGGAGACTATTCAATATACAGTCTTCAAACATGGTCCAAAGATACTTTGTGGCAAGACCTGTCTAAACATACCAATTTTTCAGTGACCTCTAAAGGCCCCGCTACACATGCCCGGTTTTGAGGCCGATTCCCGATCAGTTTCGAATCGGTAGGTGATCGGGCCGGACAAAAAAACAAACAAAAACGTGTGCACTGCCACACATTTCCCGACTTGTTTAGCCGACTGGTTTGAACCGAAGATCAAAGTCAGTCTTACCTGTTTTGCAAAATGGCTGCTAGTATTGACAGTGATGATGATGTGCTTGCATTATCAGCAGTTTTGCATCATATTCGGGAAGAGGCGTGCGAAACATCAGCAACGGCGTACTGATCACAACAGGCGTGTTCCGCCATTTGCAAACTGAAACGACATGCTTTGCGAGACGCGCTCTGATTGGTTGAAGCTTACAACCGGGGCCGATTCGGATCGGAAAAATAGAGCAGGTTCTAGACACCCGATTCCCAGCCGATTAGGACCGGATCGGATAACTGACGTCATCCGATCGCAATCGGATCGGAATCGGCTTCAAAATCGGGGCACAACCGGCACGTGTGGCGGGGCCTTAACAGAGGTCAAGGTCACAGTTTGTGAAAAGTTGTAAAGTTGTATAAGCTATTTCATATGTTGTTACGAACATTGTATTTGTACGCTTAGTCAAAGCTTTCTTCACATGTTCTCTACTATCATGATCGGTTGCATTGTAAACTGATTTTTGGCTCACATGCGAAGCAAAAGTGAGTCTATGTTCTGGGCCAGTGGTCGTCCGTCCGTCGTCCGTCCGCCGTCGACCGGTGTCCGTGGTAAACTGTAAAGTTGGCATTTTCTTGGAGACTATTCACTATACAGTCTTCAAACATGGCCCAAGGATACTTTGTGGCAAGACCTGTCTAAACATACCAATTTCAGTGAACTCTCACAAAGATCAAGGTCACAGGGGATAAGGAACTATATCCAAAATAGCTATTTTTGGACATAATTAATTTTTTTTCTCAAATACTATTCACAACTTCAAACCCAAACTTAGTAGAAAGATAATGGTAAGACCTTTACACACACACTAATTTGGTTGATCCCCCCCCCCCCCCCCTGTAAAGGTCAAGGGTCACAAGAACACAAGAAATAGGTCCAAACTAGCCATATTTGACAAAAGATGATGTTTTTTTCTCAATTACTATTCACAGCTTCAAACCGAAACTTTCTACAGAGATACCTGATGGTAAGACCTTTCTATGCATACTAATTTGGTTGTTCCCTTAAAAGGTCAAGGGTCACAAGAGCTCAAGAAATAGGTAATAAAATAGCCATATTTTGACAAGAAATACTATGCACAACTTCAAGCCCAAACTTAGTACAAAGACACCTGATGGTATGACCTTTATACGCACGCTAATTTGGTTGATCCCTCAGTAAGAGCTCAAGAAAAAGGTGCAAAATTGCCATGTTTTGACAAAAGATGTGTTTTTTTTCCTCATTTACTATTCACAAATTTCAAACCCAAACTTGCTACAGAGATACCTGATGGTAAAACCTATCTATGCATACTAATTTGGATGATCCCTCGGAAAGGTCAAGGGTCACAAGAGATCAAGAAATAGGTAAAAAAATAGTGATATTTTGACAAGAAATGTTTTTTTCTCAAAATATTACTATTCACAAGTTCATACCCAAAATTGCTACAGAGATACTTGATGGTAAGACCTATCTATGCATACTAATTTGGATGACCCCTCGGAAGGGTCAAGGATCACAAGAGCTCAAGAAATAGGTCCAAAATCACCATGTTTTGACAAAAGATGTTTTTTTTTCTTCTCATTTACTATTCACAATTTCAAACCCAAACTTGCTACAGAGATACCTGATGGTAAGACCTATCTATTCATACTAATTTGGATGACCCCTCGGAAAGGTCAAGGGTCACAAGAGATCACGAAATAGGTAAAAGAAATAGCGATATTTTGACAAGAAATGCTTTTTTTCTCTCAAAATATTACTATTCACAACTTCAAACCCAAACTTGCTACAGAGATACCTGATGGGAAGACCGATCTATGCATACTAATTTGGATGACCCCTCGGAAAAGGTCAAGGGTCGCAAGAGTTCGACAAATGTGTATGAAATGCCAATAATTGTAGTTATTTTCAACATTTTTGCAAACTTTTCAGTCAAATTTCAAAATTGGTATGTTTAGACAGGTCTTGCCACAAAGTATCTTTGGGCCATGTTTGAAGACTGTAGATTGAATAGTCTCCGAGAAAAAATGCCAACGTTAAAGTTTACCACGGACACTGGACGACGACGGACGGACGACGGACGGACGACCACTGGCCCAGAACATAGACTTTCTGTGTATCCTAATTTAGTCCACTCATCGCAAAGGTCAAGGGTCACGGGGGTTTCACAGGTGTGTGAAAACTGATTAAATTTTGAGAAAACATGGATTTTGTTAATGCATAAGCCATCCCTTTACTTATTGTCAGATCAATAATACACGTGAGCCATAAGGGATTTGCCTTTCTTGTTACTGCTTCCTAACGACCATTGAACAGTTGTGCTGTCAAGTGGACGTGCCACATATGTTGGCATTTGGGCAGTCCCGTGGACGAACTATATATACTTTTTGGGCTGTCATGTGGACGTATTGTCTGTGTTTAATGTAGACAAACTTGTATGTTCCCAGTGCGCAAAAGGCCATGGGACCGACGTCGGTCGCAGTTGGCCCGCGCATGGCCGTGCGCGGGCGAACGGCGGCCGACGTCGGCCCCATGGCCTTTTGCGCATTTGGTTGGCATTTGGGAAGTCACGTGGAGGGTCTGCGCTTACGTTTTGGCAGTCATGTCACGTATTGCGTGTGTTGGCTGTAGAGCAGTCATGAAGACGCTTGCGTACTCTTTTAGACAGTTATTGTGGACGTACTCTGCGTGAGTGTAAGGGTAGTCATGCGGACGTACTCTGCGCGTGCGTGGCTATTCGTGTTGGTGTTAGGGTGGTCATTGTGGACGTACCCTGCGAGTGCTTGTGTCTTAGGGTATGCATGTGGACGTTCATGAACTCTACGTGTGCCGGCACGGCTGTTTTTGTTGGCTTGAGGACATACTCTGAGTGTGCGTGAATGTTTGTGCTGGCGTTAGAATTGTCATGTGGACGTACTGTGCGTGTACGCTGGTAATGGGGTTGGCTTTACTGGGGTCGTCTGACCTACTCTGCGTGTGCGTGGGTCGTTGTGTTGGCGTTAGAGTTGTCACGTTGACGTTTTCTTTGTGATGGTGTTAGGACAGTCATGTGGACATCTCAACAACTTTGTACGGGAGAGCTAGCTACACGCGTCAAGGCTTCACTCGCTACACAGTCAGCGATATTCTGGGAAAGGGTCATTATGGAATGGTAAGTCCAGTGTATCATAAGGTCTCAGCAGCATGCGCAAGGCACATTCGCAAGGTGTTCGGCTCTAGCGTAACACCTTGCGTAGTGGCATACGCAGGACTTCAACTCTCTCATGCAACCGACTTTGGTCCACAATATTGGTGCGACAACTCGTATATCGATTATCTGCCACGTACAAAACACAACAGGTAGGATGGTGTGTGTGTGTGGAAGGGAGGGGGTGGGGGGGGGGGGGGGCGAGAAGCAGATATGACGCAGCCTTAACGTATTCAAACACTGTGTGGCCAGAGTGGCCTTTATAGTTTAGAATATCGTATAGGAACATTTACAGAACTAGTATTCTTGGTCTACGATGTAATCATACCTCCTCCACGTCAAGTGACTCAGTAGGGCTGTTGTTACAAGGACAATCCCAAGCATAAACTACTACTGACGTATGTACAAGCTTACGGTCATTGCGGATTGGTAGAGCTGATACTTTTGCCCGATTGTGCGCAAGAGCAGGCGCACCTTTTCGTTTTTCGCAGGCAAACATGCAGGAATACATGCAGGGCATATAGTGACCTAATGCGCAAAAGGTCCCCGAGAACCTTTTGCGCACTGAGAACTGATTGCACCCACTTATTTGCTGTGCCGTCGAGTATAGGGCTCGGGAAGTTCCCCGCGTTGCCTAGCAGCGTCGGCGCGTCAGCCGCCATCTTAAGAGGATACCATAGTCATCGTATAGTAGCGAAATAGTGTTTCAACACGTTTTTCTTCACTTTTCTTCCTCTTTGGAAACAAACAAAAACAGATTCTGGTGGGCGGTTTCCTACTGTGATGGCAAGACTTGCTGTTATTGCTTATAGTACCGTCGTCAGGACTTTTCTGACATTACAAAAACAGCGATTTCCTTATGAGCGCTTACTCCTGTATCCTCACAAGATGGCTGCCACGACTGGCGTGATGACGTCAGCTTCCCGAGCCCTATTGATGTCTTCTTCTTTTATTGCAGGTGTTCCTGGCAGTGAGCGAGAGCTCTGGCAGGACTTACGCCGTGAAGGTGATGAAGAAGAAAGTGCGCAATATCAATAAGTATGCCTACATTGAGGAGGCTGTGCTGAGACTGTCGAGGGCTTGTAGCTTCATCGTCCACCTCTACAGCAGCTTCCAGACCAAGGTGGGTGAGGCAGCTCAGCCTCCACATTACAGCTCAGCCTCCCCATTACGCACGCCAATAGACCTTGGTACTGACACTGTCTCAGTGACTGATTCGTCATGTTAACGCGCACTAGTCTCTGGTTTCCACCCAATGCGCAAAAAGCCATCGGGCCTACGTGGTCCGCCGTTCGCCCGCGCACGTGTGTGTGGGCCAACGGCCCGATGGCCGGCTTTGCACCGGCACTGCCACGGGTGCACGAGCCTGGCCGATGCCTGGCTGGTGAGAAGAAGGTCCTCAGGCCGATCATGTCAGCGTCAGCTGGCCCGCGCACGGGCCAGCTAACAGTCCCTGACAATAAGTGATTCAAGTTTTTTTTCATGGCGATAGTGTCTACGAAGACAAGACGCACTTTCGGTGTGAAACAAATGAAGCCGCCGGCTCTGACGTGTTTTTGTCTACCATATTGAAAATACGGTAGACTTTGAAATGGGGCTTGGTCGGAGCGCATTCTTGAGCATTCACATGACGTTTTTGGAGTGCAGGGCAGAAATTCTAGCAAAGAAGTAACAAGATAAAAATGGCGTCATGTCTAGCTACGCAAACCTTGCTAGAGAACGTCTTTTGGGTGCCAAAGCGGGTTATGTGTGTGTGTGTGTGTGTGCCGGTGTGTGTGTGTGTGTGTGTGTGTGTGTGTGTGTGTGTGTGTGTGTGTGTGTGTGTGTGTGTGTGTGTATGTGACAGCTACTAGAGCCCGCGTTTGAGGACGGACAAGCTTGAAATTGTATGATATTGTCCCTAAAAGAATAATCTCGAGACTTTTTGGCTCACGTCTTAAGCAAAAGTGAGTATGTTATGGGCCAGTGGTCGTCCGTTTGTCTTCAGTCCGCCGTCGTCCGTCCGTGATAAACCTTAACGTTGGTATTTTCCCGGAGACTATACAAGCCACAGTCTTCAAACTTAGCCCAAGGATATTTGTGTGTGTGTGTGTGTGTGTGTGTGTGTGTGTGTGTGTGTGTGTGTGTGTGTGGGAATCAGTCTTAAACCGGCCCAGCAATTGCCGTATAGGAAGGTTTTTTGTGCCTGTTTTCCATTCATTTTTTTTTTCAATTCTTCTTTAATCCTTCCGACATCATCTTCTCGTTTATTCTTCACATTTTGTCTAGTCAAATTTTATTTCAAAATTCTGATGATGCATGCCCAATGCAACAGTGAACACTACGTGAACTAGTAATGGACATAAACCCGTTGTTTGCGGTGTCTTGATCAGGTACATATGTATACTATATATAGCAATTAAAGATTATAGATTATTGGGATGGACAGAAAACAAAGTGGGTTTGCTGCCATGCACTCTCTGCTATTGTCTTTTGCTACTGTCTTTAAAAGATGCACGAGAGAGATAGAGAGAGGAGAGAGATAGAGAGGAGAGAGAGAGAGAGAGAGAGAGAGAGAGAGAGAGAGAGAGAGAGAGAGAGAGAGAGAGAGAGAGAGAGAGAGAGAGAGAGAGAGAGAGAGAGAGAGAGAGAGAGATGTGCGTGCGCTCTCACAGTTATAAATGTGGCATCAAATGGTTTCTTAGCATCAGTTCCTTTTCAAAAATCATGCAAATATTAGCAGCGTCGCCGTATCTAAATTTGCTGATACACATTTTCGCTAGGATAATGAGATGATTTATTAGGTTCTTGTTTTGGTGGTCGACGTTTCAGTTCGTGGATTCCCAGAAGGGCAATGTTTTCAGTTATTTTGAGATGCTGTTGGGTTCGCACGTTGATTTCTTTTTCGACCATTTGCCATAAGGGTTTGGTTTTGGGACAGGCAAAGAAAAAATGCTCTATAAAGTCTGTTTGGTCTAAACGGCATGCGTTACATTTGTCCGAGTTTGCAATCCCCATCTTTTTTAGGAGTATGTTTGTGGGGAAGATGTTGTGAAGGATCTTCCAATGAAGAACCCTTAGTCTGGTTTCTCGGGTGGCGTTGATTACAGCCTCCCAGTGATGCTTGTTGATAGATACATGTAACTTTCTGTTCCAAAAGTTTACCGCGCATGGTTGTGTTTCTTCCGTGAGCAATCTTCGAAAGTGTTTTGCGGTGAGAGTGTCTACTGTGATGCCATTTAGTGTCATGCGTAAGGGGTTTTGTTCTGGGTGGTCAAAGAGTTTAATTCGGTTGCTTGCAAAGGCCTGCTGAATTGCAGAACGCATTGCGTTGTATTCTAATATTCTATGTGGGGCTGGGCCTACCAGCGCCTCTAGATCGACAAATGTGATTATTTCGAATCTGTCGCTAAGGATATCGTTGAGCTTGTGTAATCCTTTTGCAATCCAATCTTTCATGTACAGGCTTTTACGTTTAAATTGTAGATTGGAGTTATTCCATATAGCGGAGTTTAGGTAAAGTTCTCTTGACTCGTTCTCATCAAATTTAGATCTCAAGTTTAACCAGGCACGGAGGACGTTTTTCCAAAAGTTTCCTATGTTTGGGGAGAGTCCATTTAAGTCCGTTAGGTTTGAGGGAGTTGCCAATATGTCCAGGTCGTTAGATAGTTTTGAAAAGACGTGAAATGGGTATGCCTTCCAAGCGCTGCTTGTGTCCCCTTTTACGAGTTTGGGGACCCATGTGAGGTACAGAGCTTCTTGAAGTGTTTTCATATCTATCATCTTGAGACCTCCAAGGTCGGTACCTTGGGTAAGTACCTTACGTTTGACTTTTTCAAATGCTTTTTTATTATTATATTTCTTTTTCCAGGTGAAAGTAAATAGTTCTCGATTAATTGCAGCCAAAATGTCCTCCGGGAGGCCAATGGCTTGCATGATATACACAAACTGAGAGATAAGACATGTTTTAGCTACAACAATTTTACCTTGTATACTTAAATTTCGTCTTGACCATTGCTTTATTGCCTTTTTCATGTTTTCGATTTTTTTCGACCAGTTGTCTTCAATTTATTGTGCACTCACATTGCTGTTAAAGTAAGTGCCAAGAATTTTTATTTGTTTTACCCATTTAATGCCGTGGGGGGAATTTTCGTTATTTTTGTCTTTTCCTAGCCACATTGCTTCTGTCTTTTCCTTGTTCATGTTAAGGCCAGATAACTTTGAGAAGTTATCAAATATATCGATTATCTTGTCCAGGTCAGTACCGTCTTTAAGAAAAAGTGTAGTGTCGTCTGCAAACTGTTGGATTTTTAGTATCAGCTCTACATTGTGGTTTCTCTTGATCGCTATCCCGTTTACATTACTATCCCTGATCTTTATTGCAAGCACTTCTACTGCTAAGATGAACAGCAGCGGGGACAGTGGACATCCTTGTCGTATTCCTCGCTCGATTCTGAAGGGTTCAGAGATCCATCCATAATGGTTTATAGAGCTTTCTGTTTGCTCTGTGAGAGTGCTTATCCACTGTTGAAAGTTGGGGCCGAAGCCATACAGTTTGAGGCTGTCCTCTATGAGTGTTTTGGAGATTGTGTCAAAAGCTTTTGTAAAGTCAATTCCGACCAAGATTCCTGGGAGCTTTTCCTTATTCAGATAGTTGACTCTGTCGTCGATTGTTCTTAGGATTGTTGCAACGTTCCTGCCTTTTACAAATCCGCACTGATCCTCAGCTATAAGCTTGTGTATAACTGTACCAAGCCTTCTGGCTAGCGTTTTTGCGAGTAGTTTATAGTCAGTGTTTAGGAGAGAGATTGGTCGCCAGTTTGACAGGTTATCCCGCGGGAGGTTTTTGCCTTTATGGAGAAGTGTTATAATTCCTTTATTTTGGGTATGGGATAGGTTCCCACTTTCGAAGGAGTAACAATAGGAGTCCATAATCATTTGTTTTATTTTTGGCCAAAAACATTTGTAAAATTCCGTTGTAAGTCCGTCACATCCCGGCGCCGAGCCGTTTTTCATGGATTTGAGGGTTTCCGCTATTTCGTTTTCCGTGATGTCATCTTCGCAGTTGATTTTGTCAAAATCGTTTAATGTGGGCAGAGAGGAGTGAGGGCCAAGAAAATCGGACAAGGACGTGCCATTTTCGTTTGAAAGACTAAGGTCGTTTTTGTATAGTTTAGCATAGAAGTTCACTTGTTCTTTCAATACGTCCTGTTGTTTTGTCAGCAATTTTCCGTCTTCGGTTTTGAGAGCAGATATTGTGTTTTTCGAACCATTTGCTTTTTCTAGGCCAAGAAAGTACCGTGTGTTTTTCTCGCCCTCTTCAATGAACTTTATTCTTGATCTTATTTGTGCCCCGCGAGCTTCCGCGAGGGCGTTTATTTCTAGATCTGTTTTTATCCTTATTATTTCTGATATGAGTCTTTCATTGTCTGCTTGCTCAGCGAGTTCGTTTTCTAGGAGTTGCAGTTTAGTTTGCTTGATTTTGATATTGTCTTTTTGTTTTTGCCGCTTGTGCTTCGAATAGGCTATAGACTGTTCTCTGATTCTGACTTTGCATAGTTCCCATTTAGTGTGCGGGCTGAGCTCTGTTTGATCGCGAGAGGATTCTTCGATAATGTTGTTAATGACGCTAACGTACGCTTTGTCTTTAAGAAGACTGTTATTTAATTTCCAGTACGATGGTCCCCTTTGGTAATCATGGAAGGACATTGTTGTAAGCACTGCTCTGTGGTCAGAGTGAGCGAATGAGAGTATTTCACTGTGTACAGTGTTTGGGGTGAGGTTGTTGGAGATAAATATGTAGTCTAAGCGTCTGGCTGTGAATGGGTGATGTTGGCACCAGGTGTATTGCTTACAATCGGGGTTAAGGGATCGCCAGCTGTCATGTAGATCTAAGTCTACTGCTAGCTGTACGAGTGCTTCGACTTCTCTCTGACTGTGTTGCTCTCCACTTATTATGTCAGTCTCATTGCTCATCACGGAGTTAAAATCTCCTAGAATGACTATGCCGAGAGATAGTAACTATGGGCGGAAATGGACAATTTATATCTATCCCGAATTTCCAGGATTTTTCGACCGCTTACTCCCATGCCCTAACGCCGCCCGTTTTTCTATGTTTCTCCTTATTTTTTTCAGTAAAATAAAGGTTTCCAAATTCAATGTCATTAAAATTAATATTTTTTATTATAAAATGAATCAAGACGAATTACTTCTTCTAAATGATATCAATGCTGTAGAAAACAAAGACTTAGACTCGAAAAAACAGCGCCTTCTTTCTGTAGTTGTGTCAGGCAAATCAAAGACTTATCTCGGAAAACAATACATGACAGAGGATATTGAATCTCTCACCGCTGACGAGCTAATCAAGCTTCATTCTAAATATGAAAACCACATTGCTTCACTAATGACACGTGATTTAAGTCGATCTCTTGTATGCCTATACACAAAAGCAGTGAGTCACTTTCTACCTGTGGATAGTGACAGCCTATCACATGACCTTGAAAGCAATCCTATTGTTTCAAGTTCAATTGGCAAATTAGCATGTGTCATGTTTTACAAGTTTGGAAATTACCTTGCACCTGTCGTAACATTACTAGTTACTGGGAGCCATATTGATTTCTCAAAAATAAATTTTACTGCAGAAGAAAATGGACGAAACCCAGACAACTCCACAACCGAACCCCAGTCCAGTTTTGACACAGGTTCAAACTGTGACGAAGACTAAAAGTCCAGGCAGGGTTGAGGCTGGAAAAAGATTAGCCGAATGGAACAGGCAAAAAAAATTACAGCTTCAGGCACAAACAGAAAAGACTCATGTAACTGACCAGGTGTCAGGACCGTTATCACCGTCAGGACCTGTGTCAATACCGTCAGGGCCGTCACTCCCTCATCAAAGTGAGAGACAAACAACTAAGTCTGACCCCGAACCTCAAACAACAAAATATATAGTTGCCAGATTTGTTGTCGGATTTGTTTACGTAGGTTATCAATTATACAAAAAATACAAACCACAGACTCGTACAGTGACCAGAAAATCAGACACTCCAAAAACAAAACCAGAAGTCGCCACATTACCAGTAACACCCAAAGCCGTTGACCCATTTTATATGCAGTAAATAAAAATATTATTTTAATTTTTCTTGCCTTAAAAAATGAATGACTCAAAGAACATAATGAACCTTGTCTATCACTCTGCCGTAATCAGTGGATTAGCAGTAGCTTATTCTATGCTGGGGAAAAGTCTACTCAAAATGAAATCAGCAGACCTCAGTAGACTCGATTTCGAAGACAGCGCTAAGCTAATTGTAGTCGTTACAGCGTCGATTGCGACAAAAGATTTTCTTGTCAAGCAGGGAATTATTCCCGAAAATGTTTCTATGTAAATAAAAATAATATGGCGACGATAGCTATTATGATTGGTGGGGCAGTTGTTAACGCCCTCGCATTCAGTGGCTCTAATTATCTCTTTTCTAAAATGGGTAGAGAGGAATCTGCAGAAGAAATGAAACGTCACAATGAAGCGTCTGAGAAATTAGCACAGGCAGAACAGGAGTATGAAAAACAAAGAATTGAGAAACTTGATTTCATCAATGAAAGATTGAGGCTTGAAGGCCACGCACAACATACATTTTCAAATACAGACGAAGCAATCAGGGAATATTTTCTTGTCACGGGTGAAGACATGTCTATCCCGAAACCAAAACTAAGTGACTATTACAAACCAAGCACACAACAAAGAAACGGGGAGATAATCTTTGTTCTAGTGGGAATGACATTTGTTTATTTTACAGGAGTTTTCATTGCTAGAAAAAATGGCAGCCGAAAATAAACTATCAAAAATATATTACTCTCCATCAGGCTATTGGAAAGGGCAAACAGCTATTCAGAAATTACATGCCGCTGTGGGCGGAGATATATCACTCAATCAGGTCAAGCAATGGTTACAGAGACAGGCAATTTGGCAGATATATCTCCCTGCTCCAAGAAAAATAACAAGACCCCATTTTGAAAACACATCACCAAATGACACGCACCAAATGGACCTCCTGTTTCTTCCACACGATACAATAAGAAAGAAACGATACAAGTATGCACTGACTGTTGTAGACATTGCTTCAAGGTATAAAGACGCTGAACCCATATCTGACAAAACTGCTAACACAGTTGCTACTGCTTTATCAAAAATATATAGTCGAGGCCCTTTAAGATACCCCAGACTAGTGCAGGTTGATGATGGATCTGAATTTAAGGGCGCAGTTAATCAGTTATTTGCTAAGCATGGCGTACTGGTCAGACGTGGTATTCCAGGCGTGCACAGATCGCAGGCAATTGTTGAAAACTTTAACAAACAGTTATCAGAAAGACTTTTCAGTTACCAGTATTCTAAGGAACTCATGCATGACACCCGTAACACTGAATGGGTAAAGAGATTACCACATGTGATAAAAGCAATGAACAATGAAGGACACCCAAAACCTGCTGATGCTATTAAATTGAAAACAATTACAGAGCCAAAAACAGGACCAACCCCGGCACCAGACACAAGTTTATTTACTAAACAGGTGAGATATTTATATCAGCCAGGGGAGGCTGAGAACGACGACAGACGCAGGGCAACAGACCCCATCTGGTCAACGTCTGTACACAATATAAAAAAAATAATTCCCGGCGCAGACGCAACAATATATTACCTGTATGAGCCTGCACCCCAGAGGGCATTTGTCAGAGAAGAATTACAGATTATTCCCCCAGACACCGTTACTCATTTCAGTAACTAAGTCGTCAATTAATTCATCAACCAGTTCATCACAAATATCTTCAGATAACTTGAGTCTGTAATGTCCAGGTGCATAAGCTTTTTCTTTAGTGTGAAACACTCGTTTCGTGTCTCCAACTGCAAGTGACTTCTTATGTGTTTGGATCATTTCAAGATTATGTTTGTTTGATCTCAGTGACTTGTTTGGATAATCAGGCATTAATGCACCATCTAACACTTGCTTGTAATGTTCATGACGAATGTCTTTATTTTTTATTGCTGTTTTTTTTATTCCTTTGGCTTTCGACTGACTACCCTTCTGGTGCAGTATAGAATACATTTTTGATCTCAGTCCAACGTACTCAACTATAGGCACACCATTCAGTTCATCTTTAAACTTACCAGGCACTTTCTTGTTTTGTGTGCTAAACAGCGGGTGATCTTTAGGGTAGTCAGACGTGTCATACATGTGTAACTCTGTTTTCATGTCTTCGTAAAAGTCTTCAGTAGGCACGTCTATGATCATAGAGTCAGTGTCAGTGTATAGCAGACGACACTCAGGATATTTTGGTTTGAAGTAATCATAATAAAATTCAAGCATCAACAGTTTTGACAACTCCAGAATTGCCATACCAATGAATACTGGCTTGTCCAGTTTAACAATCTTTTTTTTGAGTGACACTGCATACAATGATGAATGAAATTCTTTATACCCTGTGTACTGTGGCTTACCTGTAAGTTTAATTGCACCCAATTCAGTTGTGACTAGTCTCACATCTTTTCTGTGATGAGGATTTTCCATTGTCTTGCCAAAACAGGCATTGTTCATAAGCTTAAAGAAGTCTTTGTCAAATGCAGTGTTGCCGTCTCTGGCACGAAGGGTTGTGTTCTTCATTATGTAATCTTTCATGAAAGCACTCTGGTCAAATTGAATTCCTCTGTGAACTTTCTTTAGTACTAACCCGTGTCTGATGTAAAACTGTAACAAGCGGTAGTGACAAACGTAATTAAATTTGTCATTTAGATTTGGCACAAGCTTAGTGTCTTCTTTTTTCCCTGTCATACTCATTTTCTCAACTGCTAATGGATAATCATTATGATAATCATGTAGATGGTGCGGGTACTCCAGGTCTACTTCAAAGATCCAACCCTTCGCATCGTTTCGGTCATGTGTCATAATATAGTTTATGTCTGTTATGTCATACTGTGACAAATCATGCAGACAAAAGTTTTTCAAGGGCAATAACTCACACATCGCGAACCCGTAAAGGTTATTAGCGTCCAAGTACGTAATGAATGACCTTGACCTTGAGGGGTCAAACCCCCGGCCAAGGTCACCATAACCGTCCAGATATTTATTGTTGGCTCTGGCGTAGTTATTTGCTGCAATACTAATCCCTCCTCTCAATCCGCGTTCTACCATTTCACCCATCGTACGATCAGACAACAGGTCTATAAATATCTTACTGGATTTCAAAAATGCATCCCATGTCATGCCAGGACTAGTTATGTAACAAGCAGGGTCAAGCTTGTAGTGTAACAAACCCTTTTCACGGTAACTTTCAAATACGTCTGCTAGCAAGCAAACGTCAGCTTTCAAGTACTGGTCATGGTAGTCACCAATCGTTTGACACCCCAACTTCCCCCACGCATCAAGTGCATGTTGATATTTAGAGTCGGAAATGCCTTTTCCAGTTAGTGTAGAATAAAATTTCTCTTTTGGTGGCAGTCTTGTTTCCTCAAACACAACCCACTCACTGATGTACTCATACGGATACACACCTTTCTTAATCAAGTCTGGTTCAAAATATTTACTCGTTATTGGATACTCAGTCAGTCCTTCTGCCAGACTAGCCAATCCTAAAGACAAATGTTGCATGGAGTCATAAAATGCTAATTTATCTAACCTAAAAGTCAAGTATTTCTCAGTTGTCTGGGCAATACAACTTATGTTTTTGTATGACTCATCTACAGCCTGCATGATGATGTGTGAATCATATCCCTTTAGATTGTGGAAAAAGATTGGTAACTTATATGTCTTAGGATCTATTTTTAATAACAAGTTACAATTGTTATGTGCAGCACCTCTGTAACGCCCAGTTATGTGATCATGGTCACGAACTTTATCACATCCTAAAGGCTGTTCACAAATCCAACACGTCTCAGCTGTATCAAATTTCAGTTTGTCTTCTTCTGTCATCACCAAAGGCATCTGACATGTTGTGAGATATTGTACTACCTGACTGTACAGTTGTCTCATTTCTGTTAAAAACAGACATGCTGCATTTTCACCCCTGTAGATAACAGGCTCTGAATGCAAACCGTCTGACCTAACAATAATGTATCCAAAAGAACACACCACTTGGTCACTCAACTTTATAGTCTTTGGTAATGACTCTGGAACAGGACCCCCATATGGTACAACCAATGATTCAAAATCTGCATACACTACAAATGGCAACTTTTGCTGATTCCCATAGTTCTTAAAATAAACCTTGCTGCCAGGATCTGGATACTTAAGTACAGTTTGTATGTCATCAGCTGATCTGCAGTGTAAAATGTGTTTGTGCGCTACTGAAATAGAAGAAAATCTTTGTAAACATTTTTTACAAACTTCCTGTTTGCCATTGTGTTTTGTTGTATGTCCGTGAATTAGACGTGACATATTTCTGATAATTGTGTAGTGAAAGTTATCACCAGAGCTTATTAATAACATATCAACATGTCTATCTTCTGACTGCCCATAGGTTGGGGCAATTGGGGACACTCTAATTGGCTGTAACTTATCAACTGACTCATTATCCCACACAAACACATTTACAGATATACCAGGATTTAGTTTTTCAAACAAGTCTATGTCCTCTATTTTAACAGGAAACTCAATGCCACTAAAATCGAGTTCATTTACAAATTTGGTGTAGTTAGATACACGTTCAGGTTTTGACTTTACAAAGTGTAGTTTAGCAAGCACACACCACATGAAACAATAGTTGTCATTGTTCTGTATATTAACAACAGCCTTTTTGTTTGCAACCTCTGTTGGCAGTGGTATCCATGCTTTACCTAGTATAGGATGATACCTAGACTGCTTTAGTTTTAGTTCATGTACATGTCCTTCGTGCCAACCAGATCCTTTCATTTTTGCACTGTCAATTGCCTGTAGAAAGTCTGGTAACAGTCTGTCTCTAAACACGTTCTCCAATTCTCTTCTTGTGTTAACAGTGTGTTGTCTTGTTGATATGTACGATACAATCACTTCGCCGTCTACTCTAGTAATTCTATTTTAGCAACAATCTGAATCTTCACACTGCCTGTAAGAAGATTATCTTGTATGACAGAAAAAGAGTTTTCTATTGATTCATAGACATTGTTAGTATTGGTTATAGGTAAGTCTGTTGTGTGAAACACGTTTCTTAAGCTTGATGAGCCAGGGTTTGATGGGCCAGGGCTTTGTGAATTGTCCGTCATTTTTATTTGTCCGACAAAATAATAAAATACAAAATATTAACGTTAACTCTGCTGGCTCACCTTGTGTAATACCACTTTATTAACTGTAACACTGTCAATATAAACATTTAGTTTGCGCAGTTGTTTAAATATGCTATAACAAACTTCCCCTAACCAACCATAGTTGGTATCATCAACTTTAAAAGTAGGTGTCTTTAAATCAACTGTCATGCACTCCACATCTGGATGCTCATCGACATAATCCAAAGTCACACTATATGTAGCATATATTTCTGATGGTGCTGAAAGGCTTATGTAAGTCTGTTTGGGTGATATTAAGTCAGTAAAGTGCATAACATCTTTGAAAAGGTGTGTAAGATCAAGCACTTGTCCGTCTGTCATTTTTATTGGACAAACAAATGTATAAATTAATTTACATCAATTTACTAACCCATACCCTGTGGGCTGATCTGTCTTTAAAATGAGCTTTAGATGCTTAGTTGATTTCAGTTTATTTTTTACATCATCACGTTCATGCTTATTTGGGATGACATCATTCTCTCTGAGACAGTCTTCAAAGCTGTCACGATCCTTACAGTAAAACAAACAGATAAACTTTAACTGTTCTCGAAAATCTTTCAGTACAGCATTATATTTCTGAGTGAGAATCCATACACTGACGTTTGCGTGTCTGCCACTGAAAGCAAGTTCTGCTAATGTGTTTCTCTTCTTGACAATGTCTTTCTCTGCAGAACAGTCATCAACAATAAACAATGTTGGCTGTCCTTCAAATTGCTTGTAAAAATATTGTAGGTAGTCATTCAGTTTTTTCTCAGGGTCGACTAAATATATGTTGTTGTCAGTCCAAATGAATAAACGGTTGTGATAAGCTTTGTTGTGTTTGATTGTAGGACAAAATATGACAATGTTTTCAAAGTGGTGTATGTATTTTGTTTGTAATAGGTTAAGTACAAATTCAGTTTTCCCACACCCTGTGGCACCAACAAATAAGCCACAGTGTGGGTCAAGTGTCATTAAGCTCAGGTTCATTTTAATACACAATATAATTTTAATATATGTGTCCACTCAGTCTACTGTCTTGTATATTGAGTTGTGCATTATATATCAGGTACAAATATATATTTATGGGTTCGGCTTTTTCAACCTTCTTTTGTATCTGAATTGTTATCCCATCACTACCGTTCTCGACAGTTCGACCTGACCCATGAAGGTAATCATCATCTGTACTACGAAGGTCTAGCCACAGTGCATACTTATTCGTCAGGTATTGTCCGATCCTAACGTCATACAGATGTAGATCTTTGCACGCAATGTTTGCAGGTTTATCTCTAATCCTTCCTCCTGCAAAATACTTTGTGATCTCATCGTAGTGTTGATAAGGTAACAAACCTGAAGCATACACTTGATTAGGGCGGCCTTCGATTGTGCAGGACAAATGTGTAATCTTTGGATTGTAGAATTTTTCTGAATCCCTTTTGTATGGACTCACCGGTTCAACAAACAACATAAGAATACCTTTCAGTGACCTAGCTGGTGTGTTCAAGTTTATGTTCCACATTGGGTCACTCTTGTCTTTGGGTATTAAACTATGTCTAATCACCCTGTCATAATAAATTGGCAGTCTTGACTGATACTGATTTTGTATGAGTCTGGCTAGTTCAGTATGTGTAACAATTTCATATTCCAAGGAAATGTTAGAGATCTTATATGTTGCATCTGTGGCAGATGATTTTATAACTTTGGAGTAGTCATTGAAAGTTAGTTCAAAGCTCAGACGGTCATTCAGTGCCCCTTGATAATAAGGCAAATGAGCTGTTAGAATTTCAAACTCAAGTGGAATGTAAAATCTGGTTCCATATGTTTCTGCTATAATAACGTCATTGGCTGCTGACGTTGATTTATCTCCAGCATTGATTCGAAGTTTACCAACATTATCAGACTGTATGCCTTGGTAAATACGGTCTTCTCGTTCTTCTCTTGTAAGCCACAGATCTTTGTAACAGTAGAATACATCGGAGTCGTCAAGACTAAATACTTCCTGTCCTTCAAGTTTTACTTTAATAGTTCTAACAATTGCTCTGCCAAGATTGTCAACCAGTGTTCTGTTTACATCTGCGTCTGATGATAGTTCAATATTAAATGCTAGGCGTGCAGTGCCAGGAACAATAACGTCACTGGGTCCTAGGTTTGGAAACTTGACTGTAAGTGTTTGGTTCTGGTCTATGGTACTAGGATTGTTTGTGATGACGATTGATTGTCTTATGCCCTTAACACCCAGGGGCTCACGTAGTTTTCTGTATGGGTCTAACTTTGATCCGTAAGACTGTGTCATTTTTATTATGCACAATAAAAAATAATAAATTAATAAAACAATGGCAGCAGGAGGATTTAATCATGAAGATTTTGAAATGGATGACATGAATGTCTCAGATACCAGTATCACAGATATGACTGGAATGGTAACTATGTCTAGTATGCATCATGAACTGTTAAAAGACAAAGTAAACTCATTTTATGACAGTGTTGGAGTGCGCCCAGATGTAATAGATCCTAATCAATTTGAATATGATAAAGGGCACTTATTTGTAAATACAGACAGAGGGAAAATATATCTAACACATAAAAATAATCCTTCTAAGTTTAGAGCTTTAAGTACAATTAAAGGTGAAGTCGGTGGTAACTCTGGGTTGGCAAGGTATCTTGGAATTGGAGGGTCTCCTGTCACGCCAAGACTGGTTAGTGTTCTTCATGACACGCAAACAAAGTTGCCAACAGGGCAACAAATTGAAATGGCACCTGTAACAAGCCTACCAGAAATAGCAAACACAGTGATACAAGAAACCTCATTTACTGAAGGACAAATAAATGACACTTTGAAAACAATAGATGATCCACCTTTGTCAATGAGGGAGATTATGGGATTGGATAAATCACTGCAGACAATAAGAGGTGAGATGGTAAACAATGTTGCCAAACTGGGAGAGCTTGATAAACACATAGAACATGAAAAAGAAAAACTGGCTACCGCAGACAATGGAAATCTTGACACAGAAATGAAAGAAAGAATTCAACACAGATTAAATGATTTGCAGATAGAAAGATCAGGACGGTTAGAAGTGATTAGTATTGGAAGACAAAAACTGAAAACCCAAGTTAACAGAATTAGGGAAACGATTCAGAAAATACTTCACGAAGACACAACTCTGGCTGAGAGATTGAAAACACTTTTCAGAGAACAAGGTATTACAATTGCTAGTTTAATTACTGCTCTTGGGTTTATTATCAGTACTGTTGTGTTAGCTGTCTCCGGCAGTGGTGGGGGTGCACCCTCGGCCCCAGCACCACCAACCCCGGGCCCCCCGGCTCCCACAGATCCAAAAGATTTACAGTCATGGGTAAAGAAACAGTTGTCTCACATATCAGACTTGCTTAAACAATTGGCTGTGAAAGCAGTGGATGCTTTGCCTGGCATAATTGGCTCTGTTGTCAGTTGGCTTATCACTACAGCAGCAAAGGCAGTAGGGTTTATGGCAGAACATGTTTGGATCTTTCTGGTTACAGTAGGAGGGTTGATGGTGGGTTATTTAATGAAACAGATAAAGAAGTAATACTCCTAATCCTGTTAGACCTATTACCAATGCAGTTCTCTCTGACTCATGTGTGTCAGGGGTTGACTGTACTGGTTGTATGGGCGCCGGTGTTGGGGCCGGGGCCGGGGCCGGGGGTGTTACCGTCTGTAATGGTTTTAACAACTGAACATGTGTGGTTGTGGCCCCCAAGTTTACAGATTGATTGATTCCTAATTTTTGATCACGACCTGCAACAATGATTTCATTATTATAATTTGTTATTGTTCCCATTTGGAGTTGAAGGTCAGATGGTAACATGTATAACCCGATTCCAACTACAAAGTCAACTTTTGATCTGGCATATCTGAGTACGTCTTGGTAGCGTTGTATGCTTGATGGGAGATCAACTGATGAATTTACTGAATCTTCAAGATTTGCAAGAAACTGTTTTTGTGCTTCAAACTTTCCACTTCCATTCAAAATGTTTGATTTTGTTAGTGATTGTGCACCTAGTATACACCAGACATATGTTCTGATAGACTCATTTACGCGCTCGACTCCTGCTTGAGTAAACCCGTCAGATTTATCTAAAATAAATGTGGTCCATGCGTTTGACTGCTTCTGCTCTATTGATCCTATCCAGACTTGTGATTTTGATGAGATTGATTGATTGATTGTACATTGCTTAACGTCCCGACAGCAACAAGGCTTTCTCAGGACGTGCCTGCACTGCTTGTGAAAAAAAACTAAACAGAAAATTGAATGTATGTCGCCAGCCGGTCAAATACATTAAATAACCTACAACATGGGGCATAAATAAAGCTAAGACCATTTAGCAACACACATCCAATATCAAGAGCTACAGGCAGTGCAGACAGTAGGGAGAGTTTTAAAAAGGCAAATACAGATGAATGGACCTCGGGTAGACAGAAACACATGCCCCAGAATAGAGAGAAAAACCCACCCTGTGGGGCTGACCAGGGTGATTTTGATGAGAATGAAGTGTAACCAGGGTAGCAATCTTGAGGGTATTGTCTGTGACTCAAAGCGTAATACAATGTGCCCATGCCATTGTGATCATCAAGTTTTTGTGTAAAGTCATACTTAGTGCCAGGGTTAATGTTAAATTCATTACAGATGCGTTCAAATGCTTTCATATCCATGGGGTTGTTAAACCTGTTGAAACTGGATTCAGTGGGCAGTGGTGTATGAAGTTCTGACAGTATACATCTAAGCTGGTAATAAACATGGAAATGATACACAGATCTAATCAGTTTGTTTGAGTGATTCAAGTGGTCTGTAAAAGAAACCCCACAGCCAGTAGTTGAGCATAGTATAGCAAAGTTAAGTTGGTTTTGAAACATCTGTAGTGGACTTGAAGACCACTTTCTTGCAGTTGAGTCATCTGTTATTGGAGGGTTTAGGTAATGGTCAAACGGATTTGGTACTTTGACTTGGAATAGATCTTGTACGCTTGCGTCAGACACAGCTATGTCGAGTTGATTTAGTTGAATTATTTTCTGTTCATAAGTAGGTGCAACATTATATTTGGCATCCATATTAAATTGAAATGCGTTTGTTGTGGTAATGGTTGGTGATTTAAATTCCATCCTTTTTTATATGAGATAATAAAAATGTTTATTACCTTAACAAATCTTGACACAAGCAAACCAGTGTGGTTAACTAATGGGATTGATAATCGTGATGGTAGCAAGGCTGTAGCTATCCATGAAATGTTCTACACAGTAAAATGGTTTAATGTAGAAGATGACATATATAATAAAGTAATTTTTGATGGTAAGACTGAAGCTATACCACCTGGGTATTATGACTTTTGTACTATAGCTGAATGGTTTCAAAGTAAATTTAAAATTAAAGCAACTTTAAATCCAGCTAACCTACTTGTTACATTAGAATTTCTGAAACAAGATTGGTTAAAGATCTCAGATAGATTTGCATATTTACTTGGATTTTATATTGACGAAGATTGGTGGAGATCAGATGATTTAGATGAAGCTATGTTTGGTATTATAACAATGAAGACAAAAAAACTTAAAATAACTGGAAAACGTCCTGTCAATTTGTCAGTACACACAGTGCTAAATGTTTATTTGAAAGAACTAAACACATCTGAGAATGTTCACAATGGTAAGCCTTCAACTTTGTTGAGATGCTTACCTACTGGAACTGCTCCGTATTGTGAAAGTGTAGTTGTTAGATTTCCTAATTTGCAGTTTAAGAAATTAGGTTCTAGTTTCTTTGAGTCACTCACGGCTGTTCAGTTCTTCTACAAACCCACACATTTAGTTAGGGAGGCCGCGCTAGCTTATCAAGTGGCTAGGTGACCTAGTTTCGGCGCATTCCGATCTGCATCTGGCACCGCGTGGTAGTAGGCCTTCTTTACGCTTACTATTTAATGTGGGCCGAGTGCCAAATTTGTGCTGGCTTTAAACCTTGACTGTGCTTTGAAAATACTTTTGTTTGGATTTTTAATGAGTGATATGTGTTAGTGTAACATAGTGCTACAAGTAAGTGCTTTTCTTTTACTGGATAGATTTACCTGTGATTTTTTATAGAACGTTTTATAGACCAGCATGTGAGTGTAGTTTGCCGACATTTAGAATGGAGTCTGACACACAGTATTCCTATTCAAACCACATAGAACAATTGAGTAGTTTGTGCAGGATTTGCTGTGCAAAGCGAGTAAGAGGCAAAGGAAAGACGGATTTCAACACTTTAAACTGTGCGTTGGTTATGTAGACGATCTTTTTGCTTTTCAGTCGTGGTATTGACGTACGTACAGATGAAGAAGATAAACACGGCATCTGAAAGGAATGTGTAGAGAGCGCCGGTAACAAGTACACGCAGGACTCAGTCTCTGTGAAATTAAACTGTCTTGAGACTGATACATTTTAGCCTGCACTGTTCTGAGTTTATCTAATTTACGCCTAGTCAAAGTAGCCATATGATCATCATTGAGTGTTTAGTATTATTTTCACTGTGTGTGTTCCGATCCGATTTGTAGTAAAGTGGATTGCTCTTCCGAGTCCGATTTTATAAGATTTAGTGGAATGCTAAACACAACTTCACCTAAACAAAGTGTGCAACTGACACTGCCGCTAACCCTGCATGAACTGTGAATTATTTGGAACATTTTTACTGCCTTCGAAATCAACTACGTGTGGAGATTACGTTCACCCAAGAACTTTCCGTCTGTCTAACACTGGATTACCAATGACGCATCATCCTATTTCAGGACCCACTGAGATCGCAAGGTAAATCTATCTGACATTTTGAGTAGTGCTTATCGTAGTGGCTGAATACGAGGATCGCTGGCTTGAACCATAATTTTTCGAAAAAGTACTTTGCATGAGTTAGAACAGTTGAAAGACGTGTCATTTGCAACAGATTCGCGTTGTCTTCACGGTAAACTGCGCGCCGGTTGCCTGTCTTCTAGTCCGTTGCATGCATAGTCATCTTTATTTTCCTAAGCATGTCTAGTGTCTACAGAAAGCTTATTTTCTTAGCTTTTAAGTGTATGTCTTAAATACAACATACGTTAAGTACAGCTTAAACAACATGCCGTGAATTGACCGGCGCCATTAAAATGTATTCCGTGCGATACATGGTCAGCGATGAGTGTACACACATAGCGTGCTCGAGTGGAAACAGGGACAAAAATAGCGCGACTATAGTTGCACAGCCGTAACAGATTGCGCTCAGCTCTGTGCTGCCAGCCGGCGGTATTAACAGAGACGACACGCTGCGTGGCTCCTTATCTTACGGCGCCGCACGCGCGCGCGCCTCAAAACTAAATGGGAGGCCTTGAACAGCCGTGCACTGAGTATATCTGTAACTAATCAGGATGACAAACCAGTTCTTATGCATGATTTTAGTGTTGTGTTGGAAATTAAATAATTTTATTTTTGTTTATAAAAATGAGCGGTCTTGGTCCAAAGCGAACAATCATACCAGTTGCGTGTCCGGTTACAGAGTTGAAAGATTTGGCAGACGTCCAGGATTTTGAGAAGGAAGGGGATGTTGGAGAAATATATGGTTTTGAACTTGATTCAAATGGCATGTACAAGAGGAAAGTAATTGTTGACATGAAAGACGGTGAAAAACAGATTCCTAAACTTGGTCAGCTGCATGATGTTACTGTACCTACTCCACCTGTAAATAATTCGCCCTACAACTTAATACATGTGGGTAGTAAGTGGGTGGTTTCACCTGTACCTGTTCCACCACCCACAATTGACTGGGACATAAAGATTGAATTTATTAGTCCTTATGTATACACTGATGACGAAGGCGCCTTAGTGTTTAGGAAGGTTGTTAATTCTGGGCCGCTTATTGTAAGCCTTGTTCCAAGTTTTGCCCCAGACAACAATAGCAGAGAAAAACTGAAAGTTGAAAATTATGAGAGACGGAGATATCTTCTTACAACTAGAAAGGGTAGATCAGATACTTCTGTTGTGTTTATGCCAGCAAGCTTAGTCGTGGCTAGAGAAGTGACAATAGTATTTGAAATTATCATGAAATCAGTAACTACTGCTAAAGAGGCTCAAATTGCACAGGGAATTAAACTTACATGGGACGAAACAGTAACAGAATCAACAAAGGTCTTTATTGCTATTACAAAAAATGTTGATGTTATTAATGTTTCGAGCAGTGTTCCAGCTGTCAAGGTGGTGGTTGACAAAACAACTTTTGTTCGTCTAACTTACATAAACCTTGAACACATTGATCTTGTTGCATTTTATTATGCCAGCAAATTGTATACTTTTGAAGAGTTGCAAAATGTAATTGCTGATTAAATAAAAAAAAAAATATTTGTGAATAAAAAAAATGGTAAACTTCTATCCACAACTACCAACGCTTGATCCGACTGAAACAAATGTGATGACTAAAACAACGCTTGCGCCTGATCCACAGGTGACAGCTGTGCCAATTGCTTCAGATAAAACATTACAGGCAGATGCATTCAGATTAAATAATATTACAGAAGCTTTGAAATATTTGGAGAGTGAGGAGGCTAAGTACTCACGGTGCAAAAGGAGGTATAAGTCAGTATTTAATTCTGTTCAAAACACTTCTATGGCTATTGGCGCAGTTTCAGCTTCATGTTCTGTAGGGGGTATTGTTCTGTTCGCCACAGGAATTGGGAGTTTGGCTGGAATAGCAGTTGAGGCTGTTAGCGTTGCTACATGCCTGGCTTGTTTTGGTTTGGAGGCCTTGAACAAGAGGTTTCACACAAAATTACAGAAACATGAAGCATTGAGTACGCTTGCTGGTGCAAAGCTGAGCAGTATGAAACTTATTATCAGTAAGGCATTAAACGATAATTTTATTGATGACGAAGAATTTAAGCGGGTCCAGGATGATTTAAATAATTACAAGAAACAAAAATCTGAAATACAGAATAAGATGCGTAGTCAATCTCCCGTAAATGTTGAAGAACTTAAGGCCAGTTTTTTAGAGATGGGAAAACAGATCGGTGTTCAGGAAACCACAGAAAAACTACACAATCTTTTAAACAAATAAAAATCAGATTTGGTAATCGTTTATTAATGACATACACTTCACAGAAAAATGACATGCCACCTAACTATTTAACCCCATCAGCACCACCACCACCACCTGACTATTACTAAAAAAAAGTTTTTTCATTGTCCTTGTATCTTGGGAAATCTGTCCGAGTATCTTGCTGACTTGCATCAAGAACTTACAAGATCTTATGTTAAGACACTTATAAGAACTTGTTTTAAGTCACTTATAATTACTTACGCCAACTAACTTCAAAGTACTTACAAAGTTACTTGCTGGTTTATAAATTACTTTATTAAGTACTTGTAATTAGACAGTAACTTGATAATTTTACCCATGAATTGAACACCAGAAAATAATATAGACTCAGTAACAACATGGGAGAGAATTTGCTCTGTTCAGTATCAGCATAAGAAATAATAACAGATTATTTCCCTTGTTCAGTAAAAGGGAAGGAATCACCACCTGTTCAGTAACAAAATTTTAGATTACTTCCCTTTGTTGAATATAAGTTTATACAAGGGAAGTAATTTTGAGAAAATTTTGGTAAGACAAAAAGTTACTTCCCTTGCTTTATTAAATTATGTTTTAATTTTTGACTAAAATATATATTTTTTCATAAAAAATAAAAGGCAAGATGTGTCAATAATTGTGATAGATAATAGTATAAAGATGTTATTATTTGATTTTTGTTTAAAAATGTGTGATTATTGTTGTCTTTTAATACAAATATAATTTTTTTGGTATTACTTTTTTACTTTTGCTTCACCAGCTTAATTTTTTTTAGGAGAATGTAGGGTTATATAAATGAAAATGTTTCTATTCATTGTGGGTCCGTTGTCCTGGTCCAGTGGCCTGGCAAACAAACAAAGAGAGTGAGTTGTGCACATTAACCTAAGGTTGTAACTCTCTTTGTCTGTTCCAAGCACCTCTGGGACATCTCCACACTTTCGTTTCGGGCAGCCGAGTTGAGGAGTCGGTAGATTCCCGTCTGGGGTGGGCGGAACAAACCAAAAGCTAGGCCACACCAAAAGCTCTCACAGGGAAGGCGAATTGTGCACTTGAACCTGGGTTATAGCTGACTCTGTGAGAGCAACTGGAAAAAGACCAGGAGCGGACTTTTACCATTTTTTGGTTCCAGTGTCATTGACCTCGTGACCTTTGACCTTGACCCATGACCTTGACCCATGATCTTTACCCGGTGACCTTGATGACCTTGACCCATGACCTTGACCCAGCGACCTTGACCCATGACCTTGGTGACCTTGACCCATGACCTTGGTGACCTTGACCCGTGACCTTGACCCGGTGACCTTGGCCCATGACCTTGGTGACCTTGACCCATGGCTTGACCTTGGTGACCTTGAACCATGACCATGGTGACCTTGAACCATGACCTTGGTGACCTTGACCCATGACCTTGGTTCATGACCTTGACCTTGTGACCGATGACCTTGACCTGGTGACCTTGACCCGATGACCTTGACCCGATGACCTTGACCCGGTGACCTTGACCTTGCGACCTGGTGACCTTGACCTTGTGACTGGTGACCTTGACCTTGGTGACATTGACCTTGGTGATCATGACCTTGACCTTGGTCTTAACCCTTGACCTGTGACCTTTTGTCTTGCCTGACACAACTACAGAAAGAAGGCGCTGTTTTTTCGAGTCTGTCTTTGTTTTCTACAGCATTGATATCATTTAGAAGAAGTAATTCGTCTTGATTCATTTTATAATAAAAAATATTAATTTTAATGACATTGAATTTGGAAACCTTTATTTTACTGAAAAAAATAAGGAGAAACATAGAAAAACGGGCGGCGTTAGGGCATGGGAGTAAGCGGTCGAAAAATCCTGGAAATTCGGGATAGATATAAATTGTCCATTTCCGCCCATAGTTACTATCTCTATGCCGTTGTGTTCCGTGTCGTGATCTAGGATGGTCTGTGGGACGTGGGAATAGAAGTTAATTTTGTCGACGGTGGATTGTGGAGCATACACATTAGCAATGAGTATCTTTTTTCCGTCTATTAATATTTCTATGATCAGAGTACGGGTGTCTTTGTAGATACATTTCGAGTTTTCCATAAGTTTTCTGGGAACTAAAGTGAGTTGGCCCAGGCTGTGGTTGTTTCCCAGAGAATAGAATAGTTTCCCTCCCCATTGGAGTTCCCACTGCTCCACTTCTTCTAGTGTGGAGACGTGACATTCTTGTAGAGCAATTACGTCGTATTTTTTCTTTTTTTAGCAGTCTGAAAATGCTATTGCGTTTTTGCTTGTTTTTGAGTCCGCGTACATTCAGAGTCACACAACGTAATTCAGCCATATCGAGAGGAAGAAATCATAGTCCGTGGCCGTAAGCAGTTCGTCATTAGAGCAGGATGGTGACGCCCGGTTCAGGTATTTATGGTCGAGTTGTCATCATCCATATTGCTTCTCTCTCCACAGGGGTCAGAGTTGGGGTTTGCGTTCTCCTTGTTGAGTGGGGGGATGTTGTTCACTCGCACGTTTTTTTTCCCGGCACTGAGATCGCGGCGAGCGTTGCGCGGAAGGGGACCGCGCACGCTTTGTCAGCTGCGCCGGTGTCAGAGACCTGCTGCGAGCAGACTCGCTGGCAGTGCCGGCACCGCGAGCAGGCTGACGCGGTTCGCGGGGGTTGAAGCTAAGCGTAATTTGCTTCTTCCTTTCTTCCGATGAGGAGGGTGGAGGCATGGGTGCAGCGAGTTCACACTCGCTGGCCCCCGCCTTATGGCCCTCACACAAGCATTGCTTGCACCTTACCGGCGCAGAGCAAGTGCTCTGGTGGTGGCCTGCAGACAGGCATTTTGAACAGATAACCGTTTTCTGTTCTTTGTGGAATATTGTAGCTGTACAATTCCCAATTTTTAGTGATCTGGGGAGAGGGGTTGCAGGCACATCTATGTAGATGAACCTACGCCCCGTTTTCCAATGGGACAGCTTCCCATTCTCGTCTCGGGCCCTCTCGTCCATGAGTCTTGACCGCCGCCATGGCGCAGTACTGCTCAGTGCTGCCGGCGTTTATCTTTCTTGTCCAATTAACAGATGGCACTGGCAGATGGTGTCACGATGGATGATACACAAGGCACCAAACACAACACTTGCACCGAACACACTATTTTGTAAAGCCGATGTCACACTTTAGATGGTGATTTTTAGCGATTTTGGGGGATGACAAGAATGTAGCGTCTATCCGACATCGGATAGCAACCGGAAGTTCTTAGCCCAAGGATACGTTGTGGCAAGACCTTTCTAAACATAATAATTTGAGTGACCTCTCACAAAGGTCAAGGTCACAGGGGAGCAGAAAATAAGTCAAATATAGCTATATTTTGTCATAATTTATTTTTTCTTAAATACTATTTACAACTTCAAACCCAAACTTGCTACACCGTCGCCCGTGTCTGCCCTGGTGGACTTGGGTGGGGTTAACTACTTTTTAGTTCCCAGGGTCACCCTGGTCAGCTCCGGCCGCAGGGTGGGTTTTCCCCTCTATTCTGGGGCATGTGTTTCTGTCTTACCATTGGTCCATTCACCTGTATTTTCCTTTTTTAAACTCTCCCTACTGTCTGCGCTGCCTGTAGTCTTGATTTTGGATGTGTGTTGCTAAAAGGTCTTAGGTTTATTTAGCGTATTAGACCGGCTGGCGACATGCATTCCATATTCTGTTGAGTTTTTTTTTTTTTTTTTTTTTTTTTTTTTTCCACAAGCAGTGCAGACACGTCCTGGGAAAGTCTTGTTGCTGTCGGGACCTTAAGCAATGTACAACCCCCAAACTTGTTACAGAGATACCTGATGGTAAGACCTAACTATGCATACTAATTTCGATGACCCCTCGGAAAGGTCAAATGTCACGTGAGCTCAGGAAATAGGTCCGAAATCCCCATATTTTGACAAAAGATGTTTTTTCTCAAATGCTTTTCACAACTTTAAACCCAAATTTGGTACAGAGATACGTGATGGGAAGACCTATCTATGCGTACTAGTTTGGATGAACCCTCGGAAAGGTCAAGTGTCACAAGAGGCCGGCAAATGTGTGTAAAATGCCAATTATTATAACATTTTTGAAAAAAAATCAATCAAATTTGGCACAAAGGTAGCTGATGATAAGACCTTCTTATGCATACTAATTTAGTGGACACATCGCAAAGGTCAAGGTCACGGGGATTGACAGATGTGTGAAAACTGCTTACATTTTGAGAGAACGTGGATTTTGTTATTGCAGAAGCCATCCATTAACTTATTGTCAGACATGTGTGGATCGGTCATACACGTGAGCCATAGGGCTTTGCCTTTCTTGTTTTTGATTGTTTGATTAAGATGCTCATTGGCGAGAAAATGTCCGTTTAAAAAAACAACCGGTTGATCCACACTGGAGTCCCTAATTTTTCTTGTTTTTACTAGATATTTTGCATAAAAGCGAGATATCGAATGAGTTTGTTAACCAGCATTGTACCTCTAGAACTTTCTGAGTGATAATTAAATATTTTTGTAAAAAAATACTTTCACGTTTTTGGGATTCATTTCTTGAATTATTTGGGATTAATCTTAAAACAATTGAATCTTTTTTTTAACGAAAAACCCCCCATTAATACTCGCATGATTTTAATATACGGCATTTACATAAGCCTCCAATTTGTCTCGGCTATTGGGTACGATTAGGTCAATTGTGACAAACAAAAACAAAATCCTGGAATCCGCTTCTTCCAAAACCCTCTATGCTACCATGAACACACTCCTAGGCATTTCTAAAGACTCTCCTCTCCCCAACACACACAGCAAAGAAAAACTCCCGTCCACTTTTTCCACCTATTTCTCCGACAAAATCCAAACTCTGCGCAACACACTCGACACTCTGCCTTCTCCGCCTTGCCCTCCCGACACCCCCTTTTCCGGCACCCCCCTCCCGTCCTTCACCCGTCTCTCAGGACGAAGTCCTCAAGACCATAAAGTCCATGCCTCTCAAAACCTGCGAACTAGACCCTCTCCCAGCTTCTCTCTACCGGGACGGCCTTTCAAAACTTCTGCCATTCATTACCGACATCATCAACACATCTCTAGAGAACGGCTCCGTCCCTGATATTTTCAAGTCCGCCATCGTCCGTCCTCTCCTCAAAAAACACAACCTCGACCCAAACGAACTCAAAAACTATCGCCCATTCTCCAATCTCTCTTTCCTGTCCAAGCTTCTTGAGAAGGTCGTTCTCAACCAGCTCAACCTCCACCTCGCCGACAACAACCTCCTCAGTCCCTTCCAGTCTGCCTATCGCAAACACCACAGCACTGAAAAAGCCCTTCTACATATCTTAAACGACCTGCTTCTCTCCACCGACTCGGGCAACATCTCCCTTCGTACGCTACTCGACCTCTCTGCCGCCTTCGACACTATAGACCACTCTATCCTCCTCCACCGCCTTCACCACTCATTTGGCATCACTGACTCTGCTCACTCCTGGTTTCTCTCCTACCTCTCCGAGAGACAGCAGTCCGTCACCATCGACGGCTTCTCCTTCAACCCAGTCACGCTCTCCTGCGGAGTTCCACGGGGGTCCGTCCTGGGCCCGGTCCTTTTCACACTCTACACCTCTCCCCTGTCCAACATCATCCAGTCTCACCACATACACCACCACCTCTACGCTGACGACTCACAACTACTAGACAAAGACAAACTCGACAACACTCAGTCACTACTGACTCGCACGGCTGACTGCTATGAAGATGTGAAAAACTGGATGACAGCAAACAAGCTTAAACTGAATGACGACAAAACGGAAGCCGTGCTGGTAGGCACTCGCCAGAAACTTTCCCAGCTCCCTCCCTCCCTCCACCTTCAACTCGACAGCACCCCCATCTTCCTCTCCGACTCGGCCAAAAACCTCGGTGTTATCCTCGATTCCTCTCTTTCCATGACCAGCTTCGTCTCCGCCACGGCTCAAGCATGCTACTTCCACCTCCGCCGATCAGAAAATACCTCACTACCGAAGCCGCCACCAAACTTGCTGTCTCTCTCATCCTATCTCGCATCGACTACTGCAACTCTCTCCTTTCTGGCCTCCCTCACTCCACCACTTTCACTCTCCAGGGCGTCCAGAACAATGCTGCCCGCCTCGTCCTGGGAAAGAAAAAATCCGACCACATCACCCCCCTGCTCAAACTCCTTCACTGGCTTCTCAGCCCCCAACGCATCCAATACAAGATTCTGTCTCTCTGCTACAAATCCCTGAACAACTGCGCTCCCGCCTATCTCTCAAACTTACTTCACCCCTACACTCCTCCCCGCTCCCTCCGCTCCGCCTCCGACCCTCTCCGCCTCCACATCCCCCGCACCAAACTCAGCACTTTCGGCCCCCGCTCCTTCTCCGTCGATGGTCCATCCACCTGGAACACCCTCTCACTCTCTCTCCGTCAGAAACACTCTCTCTCCTCCTTCCAGTCCGCCCTCAAAACTCACCTCTTTCAACAGTTCTAGCACTATACCACCACACTCCCCACCCTAAGCAGACTGTCGTAAATGTATTTCACTATTTGTGGTAAGTGAGTCGTCGTCTAAAGCGTGCGCATGCGTGCGCGAGTTGTGAGTGCGCGCTTAGAGTTATAATTATTATAAGATAAGCGCATTATAAATACCGTTATTATTATTATTATTATTATTATTATTATTATTATTATTATTATTATTATTATTATTATTATTATTATTATTATTATTATTATTATTATTATTATTATTATTATATATGGGTGTGAAAATCAGACAATTTTCTGCACCACTTTTTTTTTCTTCGGAACCATTAGTAAAACAGCTAACATAACTTTAATTTTTCTTTTATGAAAAAAAACCCTGTTTTCTCATTAATACCCGCATGATTTCTCATGAAGAGTATTTGCATACACCTGCTGTTTGTTCCGGCCCTGGCGTAGGATTAGGTCAGTGACCTGTAAGCCCTAGGTGTGAAAATCAGCAAAAACAATTGCACGTTTGATCCTCTGCTTCGTCAAATTAGTACTGCGATAAGTGACGTATAACATCGAGTCGTCATTGTGAACACGGCATCGTGGGACTAACGATGCCATGACGTGAAGCTTGAAGTGACATCATTTCGCTGCTCGTGCTGTCATTCTTCCTCAGAATACCTATGCTAGTTGCTACGCCAGGCCACAGAGCTTACGAATGGCGGGAATCGCCGTGTGTCCGTCTTTATTTCTGTGTGCCAGTGTGCGTTGATCAGAGGGTGGGTTAGAGTAGAAGGAGATGGATTCCTGTCGCAACACGAGCCCACAGTGTATTAATGGCGGGAACGACGTGTAGTGTCCATCTATATTTGTGTGCGCCGACGTGTGTGCTGATCAGAGGTTTGATTTGAGAGGAGGGAAATGGATCAGCATAATAAGCCTAAAATTATGAACAACTCTGAATTTTCCTATAAGATAAACGCATGTGAGCTCCAAACAATACGGTAGACTTTGGGATGAAATCCTCATCCGACTTGTTTTACAGGAAAATGACGCTCAGCCAAGGAATGTAAATCCAATGCAGAGTCGGAAACAAAGAAGACGTCAAAAGTTCTGTCTCTTGGCAATTTAAACATCTAGTCCGATATGTGTGTATAGTAAAATTCTTTGATTCGTCGACTGTGGGCCAGAAAACACAATGGCTTCGGTAAGTGCGTGTTGCCGGAATAAGTGCGTGTTGCCGGAATATGGAAGAGATAGCAGAAGTATGGCAGGGAGGTTGCCGCATTATTTTCAGTTTCTAATGTGAAATACATGCACTCGATAAGTAGTAACTCATTTTAGAAGAAACAGGCATTAACACATGGCTGAAATTCAAGTGCATGGAAAACAGCACTTTCACCTTGTCGGTCTATGACTGTCTCTCCTGTTTTAGTGTGGACATATTTGGCATTTGTCAAACGAAATATGGAGTCTCCAAAGTACAAAGTTGGCACTTCGCATCAGCACCTCTGGACCAGGTTTGGTGTGCAAACTACACAGATGCTAATACTTAGACAGATCCAAGCGCAAGTCGCATCAGCTTGAACAGTAGAAGTAGGAGAATAGATTGCTAGTCTCTCCTGACTATCATAGTCTAAGGATCTCAACCGCATCAGCACACCTTCAATCTAACTTATCACTACTTATAATCAAGTGCCTGTGGTGTGCATTAGGCCACCTTTTGACTGAATTCCCCTACGTTCTGAAATTACTGATAATAAATGACCATACTGCCAAATCCCAGCCTCTCACGCGCAAAATTAAAGTAGGAGAGCATTTCAAAAATTGGTTATTGAAAAACTTCACAACCGCCACCATTGAAAAACTTGATTTACTTACTGTAAGGCTTACGTCTGTCCGATGCCCTTTTGCTTACAAAGAAGAGTGCTTTTCGGCACAAGTCTCTGTAAATTCAGCACTACGATAACCAGATCGCGAATAGCGCGGTCTGACTTTGTGGTTGCCGGATGCCGCAATATACTGAGGCTGACCTGTAGTTTCTGGCGCGTGGATAAACTTTGGAGCGTGTGGATATTTAGGTGGGCGTGCAGGCACAGTTCAAAGATGACGGCTGCCTGTATATGGATAGATGTGGGAGAATGTGCCCCGGTACTTCTTATTTTGCAGTATGCACTCCTGTTACCTGGTGATGTGTGCGGTGTATGCACACTGGATGCCTCCCTTGATTCGCTACCTCGGTAGCAAATCCAGGGAGACAACCAGTGTGCCGCGGTGTATGTAGCGTGACTAGTGTCGTTTGTGTAAGATTTGTGAGGCAGCGTAGGCGTGTGATGTGTGTAGTATTGTTTCTATGTGTTGCAGCACTCTTTCTACCTGGTGATGGAGTTTGCGGAAGGCGGGAACCTGAAGCAGTTGTTGGACACCTATGGCTGTCTCAACGTGGAGGTAGCCAGGTAGGAACACCGGCCACGGCTGCATCCCACAACCGTAATGTGTTATATTTACTCTAGCATCAGGTTCTGTAGAACTGCTGACTTTTGCACTGTGTTGCAGGTTTTTTGCTGCCGAGATGGTGTTGGGCATTGATTTCCTTCACTTCAATGGCGTTATACACAGGTAGGTACAATGTATGACTTACTGCACGTTGTGTGTATGATGAAGCGGTCCCAAAAACACATGCTCATCTTTTACAAGTTGCTCAAGGCGCCACTGGCCTGGAAAGGACTGAAGCAGAAGCTTTGAAGCCTGCCCCCCCCCCCCCCCCCACAACCCCCCCCCCCCCCGTCCGCCGTCGCCCGTTTTCCATTGTAAACTTTAACTTTGACATTTTCTCGGAGACTATTCAAGCCACAGTGTGCAAACTTGGCCCAACGATACACTGTGGCAGGACATACCAATTTGAGTGGCCTCTCTTTAATATCAAGGTCAACAAAATTAGCTTAAAGGTAGCTGAGGATAATAACTTTTTATGCATACTAATTTGGTTCACTACTCAAAGGTCAAGGGTCATGGGAGGTTGACAAAAGTGAAAATTGCGTACATATTAAGAAAACATGCATTTTGCAGGTACAAAAGCCAACCCTTTCCTTATGTTATGTTAGACCATTGGAACACTTGCTCATTTCAGTGACCTGTTGGAAAGGTCAAGGTCCAAAAGGTCAGATTAATCATGTGGATCGGTCATACACGTGAGCCGTAAGGGCTTTGCCATTTATGTTAATGCTGGTCTTTGTGACAGGGACCTGAAAATCCAGAACATTCTCCTAACGACCGACAACCATGTGCGACTGATCGACTTCGGGCTCAGTAAGATGGGTATACTCGGTGACGAGACGACCAACAGTGGGTGTGGCACGCCATTCTACATGGCTCCCGAGGTGACCGTTCTCTCTTTCTGTCTTTCGCTCTCTCTAGTATCAGTGCAGTGAGCAAAAGGACATCGGGGCGGCCAACCACCCAGTGGCCCAGAACAGTTTGGAGCTTTCATTGTATTCTCGATTCTCTTGTGTCGTTCTTTTTGTGTCAGAACTGTGTGACTGTGTGAGATCTCTCTCTCTCTCTCTCTCTCTCTCTACGTGTCACTTGTAGTGTGTGTGTGTGTGTGTGTGTGTGTGTGTGTGTGTGTGTGTGTGTGTGTGTGTGTGTGTGTGTGTGCGTGCGTTGGTGTGTGTGTGTGCGCGTGTGTTGCAGTATCTGCGTGTGTGTCTGTGTGTATGAGTGTGAGTGTGTGTGTGTGTGTGTGTGTGTGTGTGTGTGTGTGTGTGTGTGTGTGTGTGTGTGTGTGTGATGTAGAGAGTGTTTGTGCCTGTGTGCTTTTATTTACTTTCGTGTGAAACCGTTGCTTTGTTTGTGATAATCTTTAATGGTAGTTCTTAGCTTAATGGTAGTAACAGCATGTTTGAAAATTGGTCCTGTTACCAAATACTTTTACCGTTATAAAATAAAGGTTCATTGTTCATTGCTCTCTCTCTCCCTCCCTCTCTCTCTCTCTCTCTCCCTCTCTCTCTCTGCGGCGGCTCATGAGGATCTGTACCTCTTGCAAATGTGTGGTGTTCACATTTTCTTGGCACTGAACGGCTTAAACCTAACTATTTAATTAACTAACTCCCTCTCTCTCTCTTCCTTCCCCCAGTCTCTCTCTCTGTCTCTCTCGTTCTCTCTTCCACTGTTTTCTCCCTTTAACCCCTTCACTGCCGAAAAAGTGAACACAATCCAACTGCAAGAGGAATAGATCTGAGTGAGCCGGCGCAGTTGCGGGGGCTCAAAAGGATCAATGCCTCTTGTTGACATCACTTTTTGTCCATGGCATTTAAGGGGTTCAGGGGCGAATAAATTTCTTCCCCCCCCCAAAAAAAAAAAAAAAAAAAAGGGGGGGGGGGGGCGGGCGTACGGCGGGGGGGGGGGGGGGGGGGGGGGAGGAGGAGGACGGGAGAGAAAGGAGCCTTTCTAATGTCGATTTTTAAAGGGGGGGTTGGGGGAACGAACTCCATAAAAAGAAAATTAATGTAGCAGTTTAAAGTATTTTTGGGACTGGAAAGGTGTGTGTGTGTGTGTGTGTATGTGTGTGTGCGTGCGTGCGTGCGTGCGTGTGTGTGTGTGTGTGTGTGTGTGTGTGTGTGTGTGTGTGTGTGTGTGTGTGTGTGTGTGTGTGTGTGTGTGTGTGTGTGTGTGAAACCCCTCTCCCCCCAGATCCGCCTCTGGTGTAATGTCTGACAGTCGGGCTGTCCTTGTGTCTGTTCTCTCCAGTAGATACTGAGGCGTATAGCTTACGGAAATGAGGTGGATTGGTGGGCGCTGGGAGTTGTGTTGTACAAGGTCATCACCGGGGTGGTGAGTTTGGTTGCGTCACTATTTAGTATAGTGTTCACTATTTCTTGACTTGTTCTACTGTCGCTTTAATATTGTAACGGCATGGCGCAGACTACTGTTAGGGTCAGCAGATTATGCATTACTGATTGGAACGGGCCGTTTTGGAGAACTGCCCAGCGCCAGAGCCAAATCAAATGTAGCATTCATTATGCCCCCCCCCTCCCCCCACCACCCCTCCCGAAGGAGAAAAGATGCATAATGACCGCTAAAGCGTTCAAGGGTGGTGGCAGAATAGCTTGGCGCCTATAGGCGCCAAGCTATTCTGCCACCACCCTTGAACATCATCTTTGACGAAATGAAGGAGGGTTAATAAAGTGTCTGCAACAGCGGTATTGTAACCAAGTGCGCAAAAGCCATTGGGCCTTTTGCGCATTGGGTAGCCCATTTCCGTGAAATGAGCAATAATTGAGGCGGCGGGTCAAAGGCATGTAGTTGAGCTCAGTCGGGGTGATTTTCACTTTTTAAACTTTTACATTCGGAAGCGGCGGTAACTGTCACACACCTTAAAGATTCTTGTTCATCTGGACGTTGAATATGTCTAGACAGATAAGTATGATGCACACTTGCCGAAGAAATTGCCGTACATGTACGCAAGAATGCATTTACCCCCTAATAAAATCAACATTTGTCTCAGTCAGAACCCTCCCACCCCCTGCCCCGCCTTCGTGACGCTCCCACCCCCACCCCTACCCCTGTATTGTACATTAATCACTTCGTCTAAGCACAGACTAGCAGATCAACATACTAGCAGATTATGTTGATCTGCTACACTTTCTCTTCGGTTTATGGACTCGGCCATGACTGGGAATCCAATTAGAAACAAAGATACGTCATAACGCTGTCTGGTTGAGGACCCCTACCCTCTCTTCGGTAGCGGTTTAGTCGCCATTTCACGGGGTCACTTTAAACTACATACAAATGCTTCTATAAGGTCGAATAAAATGAACATTTTGTTTAAGCGCACCAGTAATGGACCCAATGCGCAAAAGGCCATCGGGCCGCCGTCGGGCGCCTTTGGCCCGCGCACGGGCCAACGGCTGACCGACGTCGGTCCGGTGGCCTTTGCGCAGACACGACACGGCACAACACTACAGGAGAGTCAAAGAACCGCCCAATGCGCAAAAGGCCATCGGGGCGACGTCGGCCCGATGGCCTTTGCGCACTGGGATAGTGACTGTCCATTTTCTCACTGTTGCTGCTTGCAGTTTCCCTTCATGGGGAAGACGAACCCAGAAGTATTTGTTGCTGTCACTAGGGACCGGCCGTACTACGACTCGCATTTACCGTCCGACTTGGTCTCGTTTTTGAAAGGGGTATGGCTGTCTCCTGGTGCGCCAAATGTCATCGGGCCAACGTCAGCCAGAGGACTTTTAGCCGTGCGCGGGCCAGCTACGGCCGACGTTGGCCCGCGGATCTTTTGCACACTGGGCCTGAGGTTAATCAGTCTTCTCACTGTGGTGTGTGTGTGTGTGTGCGTGTGTGTGTGTGTGTGTTTCTTCTGTTTGCTTGCAAAGCACTTCTCGCCTTGTCACAGTCTTTACTTTAAAATCAATCAGTCAATCCCTCCCTCCATCCCTCCCTTCATCCCTCCATCCATCCATCCATCCATCCATCCATCCATCCATCCATCCATCCATCCATCCATCCATCCATCCATCCATCTATTCATCCATCCATCCATCCATCCATCCATCCATCCATCCATCCATCCATCCGTCAATCAGTCAGCTAGTCAGTCCGTCAGTCAGTCCGCAATTCCGATTTTCCAACGCAAATTTACAAAACCAAGATGGCGTCCGGTCCCAAGAGGGTCGATTCGAAGACAAGCGTCAAACGGTTACGCTTTACTTCAAAGCTGCGACGTTCTTTCAGGAAGCAGAACAGCTTTGAACACATTATAGCATTAATATTAGGCCTTATTTTCTTCCTCCTTTGGAAGGTATTTGTGTGCCACCACTCCAACACGTTTTTAACATAGCAGGGACTCCAAGCGCTGTTCCTTGGTATGCGCCTGGTTTTTCGAGCTAACGTTCTGTGGGCTGCCGCAAAGACAGTCATCATGAAGAAGAATAATAGCACGAGCAGCGAAATGATGTCATAAGCTTTATACGTCATAACATTCTTAGTCCCACGACGCGGCGTACACAGTGACGAATTTGATATTTTACGTCACGTACTACAATTTTACGTATAAGAAGTTCAAACTTAGTACTTTTCCAGCTGATTTTCATACTTATAACTTTTTGGCTCACGTGCCAGGCAAAAGTGAGTCTATGTTCTCCGCCAGTAGTCATCCGCCCGTGGTCCGTAGTCGGAGATACCTGATGGTAAGACCTTTCTTTGCATACTAATTTGGTTGATCCCTTGGAATGGTAAGGGGTCACAAGAGCACAAGAAATAGGTAATAAAATAGCCATATTTTGACAAAAAATGTTTTTCTCAATTACTATTCACAAATTCAAATCCAAACTTGCTACAGAGATACCTGATGGTAAGACCTTTCTATGCATACTAAGTTGGTTGATCCCTTGGAAAGGTCAAGGGTCACAAGAGCTTAAGAAATAGGTCCAAAATCGCCATATTTTGACAAAAGATGTTTTTTTTTTTTCTCAATTGCTATTCACAACTTCAAACCCTAACTTGCTAGTACAGAGATACCTGATGGTAAGATCTGTCTATGCATACTAATTTGGATGACCCCTCGGAAAAGGTCAAGGGTCGCAAGAGTTCGACAAATATGTATAAAATGACAATAATTGTAGTTACTATCAACATTTTTGAAAACTTTTCAGTCAAATTTGGCACAAAGGTAGCTGATGATAGGACCTTCCTAATATGTATCCTAATTTAGTCGATTCATCGCAAAGGTCAAGGGTCACGGGCGTTTCACAGATGTGCGAAAACTGATTAAATTTTGAGAAAACATGGATTTTTTTTAGTGCAGAAGCCATCCCATTACCTATTGTCAGACATGTGTGAATCGGTCATACACGTGAGACATAAGGGCTTTGCCTTGTATAAATTGTGATTTCACCTCGATTTACCGAGAGCCGAGACAAACTGAAGGCTCCTGTAAATACTCTTTATGAAAATGTATTCAGGTATTAATGAAAAGAATGTTTTTTTCCCATAAAAACACTAGAAGATGTTTAACTGTTATAATTTAAAAAACAAAACAAAAAAACAAAACAAAACAACAACAACAAACAAACAAACAAAAAATAAAATAAAATAAAAAATAAATAAAACAACTAAAAAAACACATAATTCCGAAAATTGCAAACAGACTATGCTTTTCACTTAAAACATTCAAAAGATGCGTATCTGGTTAACGTACTAATTCAATGCCTTCCTCTAATCTAGCTATATGCAAAATATCAAGTAAGTAGAGGACAAATCACAAGCTTTTTTTTATTTTTATAAAGCGACCTTTGCTCGTAATGAGTGCTCACATTACGATATGCGATGAGGCATGCTTGATTACATCTCTTAGGGGTAGAATAAAAACCACTGTCTCCGCGAATTTTTAACATTTTTTTTTAGTCGTGATTAAAAAAATAATTAATTATCACTCAAAACGTTGAAGCGGTCTAATGCTGGCTGACGACCTCATTTAGTATCTTCCTTTAAAATTACGGACTCAGATGCGGGTCAACCGGTTTTCATGAAACGGCCATTTTCTGTTCATGGAGTGCTTCAGTTACTCCGCACGCACAAAGCTAGAACACTCAGACTACAGCACAGTTTCATCCCCAAATCCATCACTCTAAGCAATCTGTAGGTACATCCACGCATACCCAAACCTAACTCCTCCCCCTATCCCCCTTTACCTGTGCAATCAGTAGGAATGGAGCTTGTTGATTTTAGAGAAGTGATTATATTGTGTTTCATTTGGTGGTGAACATGGACATACTGGGATTGTTGTTACTGAGTGTTTACCCACTAATTATTTTACTATGGTAGACTTTTGTGTAATAATGTGTAATAATGTACTGAGATGTTTGTATAATAAATAGTGAGGGTTAGGACTAGGTTGAAACACGCGTATTATGTATGCATATGTAGAGGTGGGTGTGAATGTATAAGTGCCGCTCAGTTCAGTCCATAAAAGATGTTTGTGTGAGATTGTAAGAGTTATGTGTAAAGATTTTGTAGTGTTTACTTTATATCCATTTGGAATTTGTAGCTGTGCAAGTGCAGGGAGAAAATGTTCATAATTATGCTATAATGTTTTTATGTCTTGTTTGTACTATTTGTTATAAATGTACCACAACCGAATTTCTCTTTTCGAGATAATAAAGTACTCTTATTCTTATTCTTATTATATCCTTGGAGGCTGTCGGGGAGACGTCTCGCAGAAAAAAATATCCTACAGTTTTAAGCTTTTACGCCTACAAATACCGGCGTTGTTCATTGTCACACACGCACGCACGCACGCACGCGTACGCACGCACGCGTACGCGCGCGCGCGCGCGGCACTTTTGTTGCTATCTCGAGATTTGTATTCAGGTTCTGCAGAAACATCCTGCCAAGAGACTAGGATTTGGAAGGGATGGCAGCCAGCAGATCAGGTCTCATATGTTCTTCGAGACGATCGACTGGGAAGTTATCAAGAAACAGGAGAAACCTCCTCCCCCCTTTGGGCCCAACGCTGAGAGTGAGTTCTCAAACTGACTCCGTTAGGTTGGTTGGCAAAGTTGACAGTTGCATGCTGAAACACACGCTGGTGTTACACTGTAATTAGAGCAAGTGTTATGCGTGTCTTTTACTCTGACAGAGGGTCCATGTGCAAACAACAGTGGCGTCGGAGGATATTGTTCAAGGGTTGGGGGAGGGCAGAGGGAGAGTGGCCACAGCCTCTAAAAAATCAGACAACGCGCCTAGTCTCCAATGAACATCAATCAGCGCTGGGATGGCAAGGGGCGGGGGGGGGGGGGGGGGGGGGGGGGTGGGGGGGGGGGTGGGGTGGGTGGGTAGAAGCGGACAGTTTAAATATTTTGTTTTCCAAATAATAAATACGTATCTTTTTCTGCAGAAATATTTTCCTCAAAGCAGAAAAATGTTTAGGGGTTTTGGGGCCAAAAATATTGGAGTGGGGGTTGGGGTAAAGGGGGGGGGGGGAGAGGGAGCGGAGGATGTTCTGGTTCTCCCCCTCCCCCCCGTCCCTACTTTTGATTGGGTGGTCAGCCCCCCCCCCCCCCTCATATATGCCACTGAATCGGGTGTATGTACATTTGTTAATCTATCCAACGTGGCGACGTAAAACTACCTGAATTCAATATAAGACCAGGATATTAGCAGACCATTTGTTTAACCATTTTGCATGGACCGTCTTCTTAATACAACAATAATGTCAAAATTGAAACCATAGCATGGAGCGGAAACATACCCTACTGAATCATCTTTATATGGCTTTTATATCGTATCATGCATGTTAAGAGCCTATAGGGTAAGGGGTTGTGTGTGTCCTGTAGTGTACGTCTCGAGAAGCCTGATTAAAATGTTTGTCCATTGTCCAGTCATTAGCTGTGATCGGCTCTTTTGATCCGTCGGTCTTTCGCGACATCTGTTTTGTAGTCTACGGCTGATAGCACCATTGACATAACAAATTAACTCATTCGAGACGTGCCGCCTCCGGATACGCGGCTTATGCCGCGTATCCGGAGGCGGCACGTCTCGAATGAGTTAAGCACGTAAACAAGCAAGCAAATAACCAACAAAACAGCAAGCACTCATCATTTTATAATAATAATGAGTACTTGTATAGCGCCTAACCTCAGATTAGAGCTCTAGGCGCTTAACAAAAACTAATGTACAAAAAATAACTAATTACAAAAATGGAATTTACAAAAAGTACAAAAACAAAATACAACGCACTCTATAAACAAGCTATAAAGTCACCATTCAAAAGTGCTACGCTCATGGACTCATACTGGCATTCACACACACACCCACTACTTCTATAAATAGATAGAGATGACTTTAAGATGACAGGTGTGTGACAAAGTCATTTGTAGCTGACAGAAAACATATGGGTCTTTAGGGCACGCTTGAATGCCTCTGTGGAATCCACGTATCTCAGTTCGCGTGGGAGATCATTCCAAACAACTGGGCTCTGGTATCTGAATGACCTCTCACCAAACGACTTTGTTTTGACAAGAGGGATACGTAAAACTCGAGAGTCGGCAGCAGAGCGCAAATTCTGTCTCAAGGGCGTATACAGCTGGAGAAGAGAGGCAAGGTAGTGTGGGCAGGAACAGGTAATACAACTGTGAGTCATGCATGAAATTTTGTACTGAATCCTAGCTGTAACAGGTAACCAGTGTAGGGCAGACAGATGGGGTGTGATATGATCTGATCTAGGGACTCTAAGAATCAACCTGGCAGCTGAGTTTTGAATTTTCTGGAGTTTGCCAATCAGACACTGGGAACAGCCAGCCAAAAGAGCATTGCAATAGTCTAATTTAGACAAAACAAAAGCGCAGACAAGTACTTTAGTTGCTTCAGGTGTCAGATAGTGGCGGACTGAAGCAATACGTCGCAGTTCAGTATAGGCGGATCTGCAAACGTTGTTCACATGAAGGCGCATGGACAGGCTACTATCAAGTGTGACACCCAGATTTTTTACATGGGGGGAGAAGGGGACAGTGGCACCACAGATTTGTAATGACTGGGGGAGTGTCAGCGTCTTCGTCAACCTCGGGGAAGCAATTATCATGGCCTCAGTTTTTCCGTCATTCAACTGTAATTTGTTTGAAGTTACACATCTTAGTATCCAAGACGCACTCCTGAAGAATCTCGATTGTGTCCATAATCTGATCAGGTGAACATGAGTCATGGAGTTGAGTATCATCTGCAAATGCATGATGTGATATAGAGAAACGGTTAAAGACACTGGCCAGTGGCTGAACATACAGGGTAAAGAGGACTGGTCCAAGAACTGAACCTCGTGGGACGCCAAAGCGCACCGTGGATGGGCTGGATAGTTTATCATTAACAACTATGCACTGAGTTCTGTCCGTCAGATATGATCTAAACCACGATAAAGCAGTTTCATGAATGCCATACACAGAATAGAGACGTTGTAGCAAAATGTCATGGTCAATCGTATCAAAGGCAGCAGATAGGTCTAACAGTGCGAGAACAGATACTTTGCCATCATCAAGAGCCTCGAGGAGGTCATTAAGAATTTTTGCAAGCGCAGTTTCAGTGGAATGACCTGCACGGTAAGCAGACTGATTGGGACTAAGAAGATGATTCAGGTTCAGATGGTCGAGAAGTTGCGACAACACAACCTTCTCAACGATCTTAGAGAGAAAAGGGAGGTTTGAGACAGGGCGGTAATTCTGTAGATTGTTAGGGTCTAGAGAGGGCTTTTTTTTTAGCAAAGGTTTAACAATGGCGGACTTGAAATCCGACGGAAAAATACCAGACCTCAGGGACTCGTTGACAATGTTGGTCATGACTGGAAGCACAACATCAATACACTCGTACAGCAATGTAGTAGGAAGTGGGTCTAAACTACAAGTTTTTTGTGCAGTTCTCTTCAGCACAGCATGAAGTTCCTGTTCACTGACAGGTCTGAAGGACGAGAGACACTGACCAGAAAAGGGAACGTCATACTGTGATGGAGACTGTGAAATAAGTCCATCAAGTCTATCACGAATGTTCTGAACTTTTTCATTAAAGAAATTTGAGAACTGATCAGGCAGCTCTAATGGTGAGCAAATGGTCAGGAGTGGAGATGGATCCCTTCTAGCAGTCAGTTTGTTGGTTACATTATATAGCTGCTTGCTGGTGGTGCACGCTGCAATCTTGGCATTGAAGAAAGCTGTCTTCGCCACGAGTACCAGACGAGTTACATATTTCTTAGCAGCGCTGAAAATCTGCTTGTGTACGGTAAGTCCAGTGGACAGCCATAGTCTCTCAGCTTGTCGTCGCTCTCTCTTTGCAGCGAGAAGCTTGCCTCCCACGGCGCTGAACCACGGTGAGGATGTCCGACATGACACTTTACGGCGAGCAGATGGAGCATGCTTGTCAAGTAGTGATCTCAGACCCGAGTTCAACTGTCCCGCAGAGGGATCAGGGTGTTTGCTAAGATATTCATGCAAATCAGCTTTGAAAGCCAGGCGATCAATAGCACGAATGTTTCGTTTTTGCACAAATACAGGCTGAAAGGGTGGCACTGAAACAACTAGATCAGCAATCACGCAAAAATGATCAGACTCAAGTGCATATGACACATAAGTAGACTGAACGAAATTATCACTTGGTCGGTGTAGTAGCCAATCAAGAGTATGACCATGCTTGTGAGTTGGCTGACGAACAGACTGTTCAAGGTCAAAAACACTCAAAAGATCCATTAGTTTCATAGTACTAGAGTTCTGCGGGCAGTCAAAGTAGAAGTTGAAGTCTCCCAAAATAGCAAGGTTACCTGGGAGTGAGTTGCTGTATTCAAGTAAATCAGAAAACTGATCAAGGAACATGGCATCAGTCAGCTTGTTTTTGCGGTTAGGAGGGGGCCGGTAGAGAATGAAGAACTGTACTGGCTTGCTTGGTAGCGTAAGTGTTACGTGTGCTAGTTCAAAGGAACAATGTTCGAAGGCAAATGCAGTGTTACAGGAGAAGTAGGGCACAAGGTCATCTCGAAAAATGATGGCAAGACCGCCACCCCGAGATGGACGTGGGAATGACTTGACGGTGAAGCCATTTTGAAACGGCGCTGAACATAGAGTCTCAGTTAAGGTCAAAATTACACACAGTTTAGAAGACAAATCGACCATTGTCGTTCAAGGCTGGTGCCAGAATAGTTTTGCGCCTTGGGGCGCCTAGGAGCTCCTAGGCGCAAAGCTATTCTGGTACCACCCCACACTCCACGCAGCGCTTTTTGACTTTCGCCTTCAGTCTCTGCGGCAGTTGGTTATTCCTACTCGAAAGTAGTGCCCCTCTTCCTTTGCATTGCAGTAAATGGTTTAAGCAGTGAGCGCCTAAAACCTAGACAACATGAAGTGTTGAAATGTTTGCCGTCGACTTAAAACGTCCTAGTCAGTTTGTCAACAGGCAACGGCACAAATGCAGCAGCCAAGCTCTGTCACGGGCGGCGCCATTAACTCATTCAGCCCCACTGCCGCATTTCGGCCCAAATCAGTTTTGGCCGGAGGCGTCATCTAACGACTATGCACCAGTTGTAGGAGATAGATCGACCATGATAATTCAAGGGTATGCCAGATCATGCGTCGGGGGTTCTTTCTCCGGGTACTCCGGTTCTTCCACCCCCCCCCACCCCCCCCCCACTCCCCACGCTTTGGTACCGGTCTCAGGCCACTTTACAAATTTCAAATACAAGTGATCAAAAATCTCTGTAACTTCAGTAGCTGACTGGCCCTTCGTTTGTCTTGTACTGTGTTTGTACTGTGCTTGTCTTAAATGGCGTAAATCCGTGTCTGTTTCGTGAGTGTGTGTGTGTTGGGTTTCAGGCGCGGCGCTTTGAGTCGATTTCCCCAAAAATTGAGAAAAAGCGCCTATATAATAACGGTATTATTATTTATTATTTATTATTAGCTCTATTAGACAGTTCCTTACCTCCGAGGCCTCACAAACTCTGGTTTGTTCATTTGTTCTGTCTCGCATTGACTATGCTAACTCACTCTTATATGGATGCCCGCAGTATCTATTTGAGTGACTCCAGAGAGTCCAAAAGCCGCACGTCTGGTCATAAAAGCGAAAGAGTCAGACCATGTCTTCCCCCATAGTGCACGCTCTAATAATAATATCGTTATTATATTGGCGCTTTTTCTCAATTTTTGGGCAAATCGACTCAAAGCGCCGCGAACTGAAACCTAACACGCACACTCACGGAACAGACACGGATTTACGCCATTTCAAGACAAACACAGTACAAGACAGACGACGGGCCAGTTCAGCTACTGAAGTTACAGAGATTTTTGATCGCTTGTATTTGAAATTTGTAAAGTGGCCTGAAATCGGTACCAAAGTGTGTGTGTGTGTGGTGGAAGGGGGGGGGGGGGGGGTGAGGGGTGGAAGAACCGGAGTACCCGGAGAAAGAACCCCCGACGGTCCGCCCGAAGTAATGGTGACACTTACCAGAGGAGAAAAGTCCGACGCCGGAACCCGTTTTCGAACCTCGCACCTTTGGCATTGGTGGCAGGCGCCTTAACCACTGTGCCACGCTCTCCACTGGTTGCCAGTGAAGGAGAGAGTTAAACGCAAAGTCTTGTCCATTTGTCATGTTTCCCTTTCTGGCACAGGACCCACTTATCTATCAGAGCTCCTTCACTATTATATCCCTTCCAGGCAGTTGCGCAGTTCATCTGACAATAACTGAAATACTTCAGATTCTTACAGTAAGGACTAAAGGATTTGGGCGGAGTTCTTTTTCTTACCAGGGTCGATCAGTCTGGAATGATCTTCCTAAATCTTTGAGACACAGTGAGTCCAGTGCCAGTTGTAAACACAGTCTTAAAACCCATCTTTTCCCATCTTGATTATCAGTGTTCATGTTTTTACTCGTTTTCTGTTCTTTTGTGTAATTGTACATGTGGTTTTGGTTTTGTCACTTTTTGTGTAATATTTTTCTTGTTCATATGTACGGCGCTTAGAGCATCTTTCCATGTATAGGCGCCTTATAAATCCTCTTTATTATTATTATTATTAGCTTGGCGCCGACAGGGGCAAGATAATCTGGCACTACCCTTGACTGAATTATCATGGTCGACCCATCTCCTGCTGTAGGGTGTCGGGGATGAATGGGTTAAATATCACTACTTTGAACGCGGACAATATCCGTCAATACACAGATTATCGAAACTATCGTGAAAAAGTGGGGATAAAAAAAGCTGCGGGTGTATAAGCACGAATCCGATACGAATACGATCCAAACCCGATGCGGTGATGCAATTTTCCTTTAAAAAATGCGTCATTTTCGTTGGAAACCGGATGCGAATTCGCGTACCGCACCAGGCATATGGAAACGCACAAACATGAAAGGGCTTGCACGAACTTTTCTGTTTCGGACCCGCTTCGGATTCGGATTAAGTTCGTAGCCGAGTCGGATTCGTGTTTATGGATCGCACTCTTAACACTGTTATAATGGTGTCTGCTCAGGCATAGAAACCTTTGAGTTGTTTAGTCTCACCATTCACACCTTATATTGGCTTTTGGGTGTGTCTAGTAGAAGCTGTGGGATATGTATCGGCCATGACAGTCTATGGGTAGTGTCAGATTGCCTTGGCGTCTAGCACAACCCTTGGACTAGCATGGTCGATCGATTCATCTCCATCTCTGTCGTGTCTTAAAGGTGAACGTGGTTGAATCTGTTGTATACATATCATGGAAACTACAATGAATGTTTATATATATTTTTGTATGTTTGTGTATTTTTGTGAATTTGCGTGCGGAACAATGTCTTCCACGCTGTTTCTCGTAACAAACCAATCTAGGCTGTCTGTGCCATTAACTCATTGGAGACGTGCCGCCTCCGGATACGCGGCTTAAGCCGCGTATCCGGAGGCGGCATGTCTCCAATGAGCTAAGTTCGTTATTGTTGCATACTCGATGGGCTGATATAATGTTCATTTTGGCAGGTTCGTTGACGCTGAAAAACGATCGTGCTAAAGTGCACGTGACCAAACGTCTCTCGGGTTCCGTACCAGACGTCAGGGAAGTGTTGGACCTCAACGACGAGCAGATCAATACCCTGGGCACCAGAAGATCAAGCAAGAGCGCATTGTCGTGGAGCCCGGCAGGACTCCAACCGGATACGCCCAGTCTGAAGAGCACAATAGAAGCCGTAGCGAGAACGCTGACTCAGACCTCTGTCCCGGGACCGGAAGAGATGCAGAGGCGGCAAAGACAGCTCATCGAGCGCTACCCGTTTCTGCCTGGCGAGCAACACGAGACGGTGCCCGGCGCTCTCGATGAAATTGTCCTGAAGGACTCGGACAACCGTATAGGTGCCGTATGAGTGCTGGGGTTGACTTATGAGCTGTACAACCACCAACACCTTGATTGCCAGTGAGACCGAAGGGTCCGCGTCGGCCCAAGGACCTACTGCGCACTAAGCAGAGTGGATCACGCGTCGTGGTCACGCTACACTGCGGCAAAGTGCCGTTCTCAAGAGCTACGATGTAAGAGGTCTTTTAGTCCGTGAGCCAAACCCCTAAAACTGGCCAACCGGTAGCATGTAGGCGGGAAAATTCTCATCTAGATTTTCGGTATGCTCAAGGTCCCTAGAGGTAGCAAAATCACGACCGGAGACCTCTGGATTCGAGTAGTTTTATGTCTGTTTACACATGATCTTTAACCCCACCACCCTCCGCTGCATAGACGCCGATTTCAAGTCCACCATCTTCTATTATCATTGACAGTAATATAAATATATTGATTCCAGTGCCAATTTCCTATTGAAATGAAATGTATAGGTATTGGTGAATATTAAATATGATTAAATCTATGTTTAGTTCCATATCCTGCCAGTAAATTCCCGCCCCCTCCCCCACCCTCCAAAATGCTAAAACTCATCACAAAATGTAGCATTACTTTCATCCTTTTGCTTTGACTTTGATTTCGGGTGGTTTACTATGTGGTGTCACAGTACATCTACGTAAAACGCCAAGTGTTGTTTGTCTGTCAGTCTGTCTGTCCGTCCATTTGTCCATAACTCCTTGTCAGTCCGCTTTGTGGTTATAGTAAATGCATAAAATAATATTTCTTCGAAACTGTGCATTCCAGTAATGTCAAACTTGACATACGGGTCGCTGATTGTAGTGCAATTGTACACAAGTATTTTTCGATGACATTGTATGAAGGCCAAGGTCAAAGAGGTTAATTAAGGAGGGACAAATTGTCATTTTATGGCACAATAAGCACCCTCTCGCACAGTATGACAAGATCTGAGCAGAAATTTTGCACAGTAGCATTTTACACTTTTTCACTTGCATTTAAAAAAAATTATGCAAATTAAATATGTACTTTAGAGCAGATTTAAAAATATGTATGCAAAGAATAAACAGTTAAAATTCAACTGAACATACATCTGTCTTTCTTCTCTTATCAACTGATCCCCCTCATTCTGCTTCAAAGTTGCATACACTATTGTTGAGATAAAGGGTGCAAATATATGGTAGATAAGAGTCAGCAGACAGAATTTTTTTTTTAACAAGTAAATTAAATCATTTAAAGCATACAAAGATTAAGGTTTAAAAGTCTGCCCAGATGTTCTGGCCAACAAGAAAGGAGAAAGGAAACGCAAAACAGCCTTGCGTTTTGTAGAAACAAAATGGGTCTCTGTCCTCTCCACTTTAACTCATTCAGCCCTGACACAACACAACAAGACACTGATCGAGCATGATAGTTCAAGGGTGGTGCCAGAATAGCTGGGCGCCCATAGGCGCCAAGCTATTCTGGCACCACCCTTGAACTATCATGCTCGATCTGTCTCTAGAACTGTAATACAGTCCTTCAAAGGGCAACTTCAAAATTTGGGGATTTCAGTCCTCGAGTAGAATGTATTGAGAACGTTCCTCTGTGTCAATGTCTGTGTCCGGCAAGAACAGAAGTGGTTGAAGACTTACTACCATTGAATGTTTTCAGCCAATAAATTTAAAATCAAATTCCTATGCATCATCACCATCGTCTTAATCATCTTCTGCTGCTGTTCATCACGATCTTCCTCTGAGCTTTGATTATCACAGCCTTAAAGCCTGCACATATCTGTACATTTCAGGGCATTATTGCATAGAAGCGCCCTGGTAATGTTCATGACCTGACACACATGCACGATAGAAGCTCAGAATTGCCTCTGATACGGGTGTGATGTCTTCACCAGGGGTGGTGATTATTGCGTTTGTTTTAGTCTACCGTATTGAAAATACGAACAACTGTGAATGTTCCCAGAAGAAAAACGCATGTGAGCTGCAAACAATACGGTAGACTTTGGAATGAAAGCCTCATCTTGTTTTAAATTTTTATTTTTATTTATTTATTTATTTATATTATTATTATTATTATTATTATTATTATTATTATTATTATTATTGTTATTATTATTTTTTTGGGGGTGGGGGTGGGGGGTGGGGGCTTTCTGTGTCTGTGAGATTAACATGTTATGCTGCAACAGCTCAATCACTATGTTGACATCGGTAGGTGGTGGATGGGTCGGCAGAGGGACTGAGTGCGGGTACATTTACAACCAGAGCTGAAAGAATCCCCCCTCCCCCTTTTTTAAAGTCATGACTTCTGGAAATTCACTCCAACCATACGGTATGATTTAGTCGTAATCGTTTGTTGGAGTAAGTGTCATGCTTTTGTTTTGTGTCATTCGCGTATTTACAGACCCTGTGCGTACTCGAACGCAGAAATGAAAACACCGGCGTGACCCTCAGGCCTACAAGGGTACGTGCAGCATGCCCCTTCCACCAATAATAACGTGTTTTCATTCCTCCACTATTTTCGTTAAAGAAATCAAGAAGAAATCGTCCGACCTGGATCACGCCAGACATGACTGACGTCAAAGGAAAATACATTTATACATAATAGACTTATGACGTAATTAAAAATCTTTCATGACGTTGCCGTTTCCAGTAGTGTGGCCGTGGTTGAAATAACACTAAGTAACTTTGTACTTTAGAAAGTTTTGGTGATCTTTTATAGAACAAAACTGGCACCCAAGACGCGTCAGAAAGAGGGCGAGAAGACGTCCGCCATTAGTCACTAAAAGGGTTTTTGTAGCGAGGTCACATGGTACGGTTTGCATTGAAAAGATTGGTTGTGTGACGTAGGAATGAAAAAAACTGTCCACTGACGTACTTACTTACTTACGCCTGTCACCCCTACCCGGGTATAGGCCGTCGACGAGAGACCTCCAGCAACTCCTGTCCTGTGCTTCTCCTTTGATTCTACTCCAGGTGGTTCCCAGTCTCTTGATGTCTGCTTGGAGGTCTCGACGCCAGGAGTTTCTGGGCCTACCTCTTTTCCTCTTTCCCTGGGGGTTCCATGACAATGCCTGCCTAGTGATACTGGAAGCTGGCTTTCTCAGACTGTGACCGATCCATCCCCATCTTCTTCGCCCAATTTCATCCTCTGCTGTTATCTGCTCTGTTCTCTCCCAGAGTCTGACGTTGCTGATCTTCTCTGGCCAGTGGATTTTCAAAATTCTTCTAACTGTCCACTGACGTATCAGACCCAAAAACATCAAAATAAAAGCAAAAAGGTACGCTCAGTGATAAAAGTGATGCTAAATATTGTGGTGAGTTTCTGCTTGTTGTTTCAATAATAAATCTGACCAAGAATCAACATATTTATATTTTTGTCTTGGATAAAAGATGATGCATGACTTGAAAACGATGTCCGTACAGCGGAGGGTGGGGTTAAAGATCATGTGTAAACAGACAAAAAGCTACTCGACCCAGAAGTCTCCCGTGATTTTTCTACCTCTAAGGACCTTAAGCCTACCAAAAATCTATATGAAAATCTATACCGGTTTCGAGCTTGGCTCACGGACTATTTGCAAAAAGTATTACCATAGGTACCGGCATTGGTGCTGTTCACGGCCAAAAAATGACGTCATTGTCAGTTTTGCTTCATTGCGCCATTTAACCGCAGAGACGTCATTTTACAGGTCAACTGTTACGGCGTAGCTTGTGGGAACGTCCCATAGTGCTGTGGTCCCGACAAAGAACTGGTGCTGCCCATGTGCAGACTGCAGAATGTACGCTGCAGTGGAACCAGTGGTGTCTTTCCCTCATGGCGTGTAGCGAACTACTGTTTGTTTTTAAACTTTTGGATGACTTCATTCGTATCGACAAGGCTGGATGGTTAATGTTAATGTCTTCTATACTAATCGATTTACTATGTTGATTATGATGGACAAGTAATTATTTACGTGGATCTTACAATTTCTGATTTGTGTATTGACATTCTTAACTGATTGTGCCCGAGGTACGAAATACCCACATTTAGGAGTTATCCTCTGAGGACTGCATTACAATTTAGGAGACAGATCGACCATGATAGTTTAAGGGTGGTGGCAGAATAGCTTGGCGCCTATAGGCACCAAGCCAGCTATTCTGCCACCATCCTTGAACTATCATGGTCGAGCCATATCTTGCTGTGGTGTGTAGCGGGCAAAATGAGTTAATGGCGCGTTGGTAGATTGGACTGATTGCTACAACGCACCAAGCGACCTCACTTGATCTCGCTGGTCATTGTTTGGCGATATGGCGATCGGAATGGTAACTCAGACATAAAAATTCGGAAATCGTCCTCGCAAAGTCTACCACTCTTCAAGTTGTTTCTTTGAGACGTTTTGTTAGGATCTTTCATGGGCGAACTGTGTATATTTAGCTCGCGCTTTCCGCTAGGATTTAAAATTATCCGTCATCAGGACGGACATTGTGACAAGCGCTCTCTCTCTCTCTCTCTCTCTCTCTCTCTCTCTCTCTCTCTCTCTCTCTCTCTCTCTCTCTCTCTCTCTCAGGCACTATACAGCTCGTCACATGCTTTAGACACGGCCGTACATCAAGTACTAGTACTAGTGCATCAAGTACAAGGGGATGTGGCGGGATGTGGTGCGTGTCTTCGGGTAACCTTTCAAAAATCGCAACAGTGTAAACATTCATGACTGGACCTTCTTTTTTCCTCAAGATTTGTCTGTCCTGGTGACGGACGGCCTTCCACTATTCCGTCCCTGTCACACTTCTACCTGTCACTACACGCAGATTATTTTCAGATCAGGTTTCGATAACAAAAGTGAGCCTGTATAGTGGCCAAAGGTCGTTTGTCGTCGTCAGCCATCCGCCGTAACGTTGGCATTTTCTCGGAGACTATTCAAAATATAGTCTTCAAACTTCGTACAGGGCTACTTTGTGACGTGACCTTTCTAAACACACCAATTTCAGTGACCTGCCTTAAACGTCAACGTCACAGGGGATCAGGAAATAGGTAAAAATAAATAGCCATAATTTGACATAATGTGTTTTTTTTTCAAACACTATTTACGACTTTAAACCCAAACTTTGTGCAAATAAAAGACCTATGCATATTAGTTTCAATGACCCCTCAGAAAGGTTAAGGGTAACAAAAGATCAGGAAAGAGGTAACAAATTGTCATATTTTGTAAAAATGTTTTGTCTCAAATGTTTTTCACAACTTCAAACCCAAATTATTACAGAGATACCTAATGAAAAGATCTTCCTATGCATACTATTTTTGATGACCCCGCGGAAAGGTCAAGGTCACTAGAGATCAGGAAATAGTCACAAATAGCCATTTCTTGACTAAAATTTTTTTCGTCTCAGATACCATTTACAACTTCCATCCCAACCTGGCACAGAGATACCTGATGGTAAGTCCTTCGTATGCATGCTAATTTGGATGAACCCTCAAAGGTCAAAGGTCACAAAGGATCTGCAGATGACCAACATTTTTGCACAACGTTTCAACCAAATTTGGCAGAAAGGTAGCTGACGATAAGACCTTTCTATGCATATTATATTGGTTCACTACTCGCAAAGGTCAAGGTTTACGGGAGGTTGAGAAAAGGGTGAAAATCCATTTACTTGTGTTAGAACACATGAACCCGTTCTTATTTCAATGATCTGTCGGACAAGATCACAAAGGTCAGATTAATTATGTGGATCGGTCATGCACGTTAGTCTTAAGGGCTTTTGCCATTTTTGTTTTGCACTCACTGGTTCGGCCACTGGTGTTATCATTAGTGATTTAACAAGTCGCGCACGAACTTCTCATTACTCCGATTAATTTGGCATAGTCTCAGAGGTTTGTGTGAAAAATGTGTCGGTGGCAACATGCCAACATTTCGTCCGTAATAAATTTCATAATACATGTACATATATCATCTGTGCGTTGCTTAATTTGCCTTGGATACATTTATTTGTCTGTCTCGCTAAGATAGTCACTTTCTCAAACAAAATGGGACATTCTCTGAATTTTAAACTAACAACTTCAGTAATTTAACAATCAACTTTAAATTTAAGCAGTGCTAAGAAGTAGTAACATGTTTCCAGTTAACCCCTTAAACCCCAAGGTCCCATTTCTCAAATTTTGGAGGTGTTGTACCAGTTGCAGGAGATGGCTTGACCATGATAACTCAAGGGTAGTGCCAGATTAGCTTGGCGCCTGAAGGCGCCAAGCTAATCTGGCACTACCCTTGAATTATCATGGTCAATCCATCCCCTGCTGCAGGGTCACGGGGCTGAATGGGTTAAACATTCTTTTAAAGCTATCTGCTCCGTGACGGGCTTTGATTGCTTAAAATTCGCCGATACAAAGTTATCAAGATTTGTATTGTATTTACTCATATATAAGACTTTCCTGCCCATTTTCACAATCCGTATTATATGGCAAACGTTCCGGAGGTTTTCTAACGCCTCTTGTGCGCACCTATGTTGAAAGGGGGAGAAGAGCAGAAAAATCCTTCATGTTATTATATACAAAGCTCAGCAGACCCAATAGAAAAAACATCTATGGGCCCACGACGCCCGCAGTGGGCCCGCGCACAGCCGTTCGCGGACCGACTGCCGCCATGTGGGCCCGAGGACCTTTGCTTACAGGGAGGTCACGTTAATTCTGTTGACAGATCTTCCGCATAATCTAAGAAGATTTAGTGCCCCTGCACCCAGGGGAGGTTCAGCCAGCTAATAAATCTGCGATAAATGCTTCAGAAACTCGGATATAAAACTACAGAAATCGATCACAAACCCTCAGCCTACTCACCCCCAGCTCCACCCCCGACAACCACCTAAATAAATATCTGACAACCCTTTATCGACAATTCGAATGCAAAATCCATGTTTTATTTGTCAAAAGATTTTTTAAACGAGTTGCTTTTCTTCGTTCGTAAACGCCAAAGGCAAAACTGTGAAAAACATCTACATGTTCGTGATATATTGCTGTGTGTCTAGATATCTGAGCTATAGGTCACGGTATACATTTAAATTGGGAATTTCAGGCAGTAAGAGGCCCGGTGTTTTTAAAAATAATTTTTGCCTTGTTTGAAAATTTGCAGTTGGGCTGAATGTTGGAATTTGCTGTAAATTTGTGGTTAGCTGAGAGGAGACATGTTTGGTGCTTTGATTCATACCATCCTGAGCTTATCCAGTGGACAATTGTGGGCCTATGTTGAGTTGCCTTTGACGTAGTGATTTGAGGGGCACGCTGATTTCAGCTGTGCTTGGGTGTGGGGTTGGTAAGGAACCAGTCTCATAGCCAAGAAATGAGACTGTCAATGTGCTGTTTTTTTTTTTGTATTTTGTGCATGGCAAATGTGCAGCTGGTGGGCGGTAGTGTTTTTTTAGGGAATTGAAAAATTAGGAGATGACTGGGACTGACTAAGGCTAAGAGACTGGACAGTACGGAAACAGCACTGTGATCCGTGGCCTATATATAGCTATATAAGCCATAAGTCGATCCATTTTTGGGATCGTGTGGAACAAAAAAAAGTAGAGCGGCGCGCGACTTCCATGTAATTCGCAATATTGAAGTTTTGCAAATTAGGGGGAAAGCCCGTAAATCGGACCGACTCCAGTGACGCGCTCCGCCCCCTCCCCCTCCTCGCTTTGAGTTCCCTCAACCGCTTTTCTGGGTGGGTGGGTGGGGGGGGGGGGGGGAGAACATTGATTACTTGAAGTGGTGGTTTGCTCGGCACATTAGAACACCAAACAAGAAAATTGCCTATTTCACCTTAATTGCATATTACAGTTTTTTTCACCGGAATATCATATAAACAACCTAAAATCCGAATAAATAAATAAATAAATGTACGGTTTTATACAGAAAACATCACAATTTTTCTTCCACCCATCACAAGTTTTCTAACGACATGAACGCTGTCGTTTTCGACTCAAGTGACGACAGTAAAACTGAATCTATGTATTGGGCCATCCGTCGTCTGCCCGTTGTCCGTGGTAACCTTTAACGTTGGCATTTTCTCGGATACATTTCAAGACACCGACTTCAAACTTGGCCCAAGGATACATTGTGACAAGACCTTTCTAAACATACCAATGTTAGTGACCTACCTCAAAGGCCAATGTCACAAGAGTCCCGAAATAGGTAAAAAAAAAAAAAAAAAAGCCATATTTTGACAAAAACTATTTTTTTTCTCAAATACTGTTCTATAATTCAAACCCAAACTTGGCACAGATACCTGATAATATGATCTATCTAAGCATACTAATTTGGATTCCCCTCAGAAAGGACAAGGGCCACAAGAGGTCGGCAAACGAGTGAAAAATGCCAATTTTGTATAGAATTGTAGTTTCTATGAAAGATTTTGCAAACCTTTGAACCAAGTTTGGCACATTAATAGCGGTTGATGAGACCTTCCTATGCATACTAATTTAGTTGACCTATCAGAAAGGTCAAGGGTCATGGGGTGATCCAGAAATAGGTAAATAAAAATCATTTTTTTCTCAACTACTATTTTGAACTTCAAATCCAAACTTGGTACAGAGCTAACTGATGGTACAACTTTTCTATGCATATTAATTTGGATGATTCCTGAGAAAGGTCAAGGGTCACAAGAGGTCGTCAAGTGTTTGAAAAATACCAATTTTTATAGTTTTGGCTCATGTGCGAAGCAAAAGTGAGTCTATGTTCTGGGCCAGTGGTCGTCCGTCCGTCGTCTATCGTCCGTGGTAAATTTTAACGTTGGCATTTTCTCGGAGACTATTCAAGCCACAGTCTTCAAACTTGGCCCAAGGATACTTTGTGGTAAGACCTTTCTAAACATACCAATATCATAGCTTTTTTTGGACATAATTTATTTTTTTCTCAAATACTATTCACAACTTCAAACCTAAACTTGGTACAATGATACCTGATGGTAAGACCTTTCTATGTATACTAATTTGGTTGATCCCTCGGAAAGGTCACAAGAGCTCAAGAAATAGATCCAAAATCGCCATATTTTGACAAAAGACTTTAAAAAAAATTACTACTCACAACTTCAAATCCAAACTTGCTACAGATATACCTGATGGTAAGACCTATCAGTGCATACTAATTTGGGCGACCCCTCGGAAGTTCAAGGATCACGATCTCAGGAAATAGGTAAAAAAAAAGCGCCATATTTTGACAAGAAATGTTTTTTTTCTCAATTACATTTCACAGCTCCAAACCCAAACTTGCTACAGAGATACCTGATGGTAAGACCTATCTATGCATAATAATTTGGATCACCCCTCAGAAAGCTCAAGGCTCACAATAGCTTAGGAAATAGGTAAAAAAAACAGCCATATTTTGACAAGAAATGTTTTTTCTCAATTACTATTTACTACTTCAAACCCAAACTTGGTACAGAAATACCTGATGGTAAGACCTATCTATGCATACTAATTTGGATGACCCCTCGAAAAAGGTCAGAGTCGCAAGAGGTCGACAAATGTGTATAAAATGCCAATTATTGTAGTTATTATCAACAATTTTTGCAAACTTTTCAGTCAAGTTTGGCTCAAAGGTAGCTGATGATAAGACCTTCCTATGTATCCTAATTTAGTCAACTCATCGCAAAAGGTCAAGGATCACGGATTTTCACAGATGTGTGAAAACTTATTAAATTTTGAGAAAACATGGATTTTGTTAGTGCAGAAGCTATCCTTTTACTTATTGTCAGACATGTGTGGAACGGTCATACACGTGAGCCATAAGGGCTTTGCCTTTCTTATCAAAGTTTTTGTAAACGTTTCAATCAAATTTGGCTTAAAGGTTGCTGATGACATTTAGTTAACCCATCACAAAGGTCACGGGTCAAGGTGGGTCAACAAATGTGTGAAAAATGCATACATTTTCAGAAACATGTATTTCACAAAAGCCAGCCTTTTCTTATTTTAAGACACTTGAACACTAGCTAATTTCTGTGACATGTCAGAAGGGTCAAGGTCACACACTTTGCACATATGTGAATCGGTCAATCGTGAGCCATAAAGGCTTTGCCTTTTTTGTTGATTCAGGTGCGATAGCAAAGTTGAGTCGATGTACCGAGTGATTGTCCGTCCGTCCGTCCTCTTAACATTGGCAATTTTTCAGATACTTTACAAGCAGAAGATTTCAAATTTCGCCCAAGGAGACTTTGTGACGAAACAAAACTTTTCTACACATACCAATTTCAGTGAACTTCTAGCTAACGTCAAGGTCACACAAATTTAAGAAATACGTAAAACGTCACTACTGACATTTCAACAAATATTGTGTTTTCTTTAATAATATTTTCAGCTTCAAACCTTCCTGTGTATACTATTTTGTATGCCCCCCCCCCCCCCCTTTTCCCAATACACCGAAAGGTCAAGGGTCACAAGGGCGCTATGAAATGTGTGAAAATGCCAGTTTTCAATAAAATTTTATAGGCATTATTGCAAATTTGTCAACCAAACTTGGCTCAAATGTAGTGCAGTCTGATAATAATACTACACAAAATCACTTAACCCTTTGGTTGCCCGTAGCTCTTTTGGTCACGTTGATTACTGCAGGAATCATCGCGACAAAATCCGCTACCGACACTCAAAGAGTTAAGTTATGAATTTTGAATGTCTGAATTTATTCGTGACGTGCCGCCTCCGGATACGCGGCATAAGCCGTGTATCCGGAGGCGGCACGTCTCGAATAAGTTAAGAGTTTTCCGCTCTTCTCCTGTCCTAAATAGTAGTTTCCCGATACGCGTCAGGCCAGTAACGACAACTCTGTCACGTGTGCAAATGCTCACAAGAAGTGTGAAAAGATAGGTACTTACTACTTACTTACGCCTGTCACCCCTCCCCGGGTATAGGCCGTCGACGAGAGACCTCCAGCGACTCATGTCCTGTGCTTCTCCTTCGATTTTACTCCAGGTGGTTCCCAGTCTCTTGATGTCTGCTTGGAGGTCTCGACGTCAGGTGTTCCTCGGCCTGCCTCTTTCCCTCTTTCCCTGGGGGTTCCATGACAATCCCTGCCTAGTGATACTGGTAGCTGGCTTTCTCAGACTGTGACCAATCCATCCCCATCTTCTTCGCCCAATTTCATTCTCTGCTGTTATCTGCTCTGTTCTCTCCCAGAGTCTGACGTTGCTGATCTTCTCTGGCCAGTGGATTTTCAAAATTCTTCTAAGGCAACAGTCTATGAAGATCTGCACTCTGTTGACTGTGGTTTTTGTCAATCTCCAAGTCTCTGCTCCATATAGGAGAACTGCTTTTACGTTGGAGTTGAAAATCCGGACTTTGGTGTGTTGTGACAGTTCTCTGGAACTCCACACTTTTTTCAACTTGAGAAAGGCTGCTCTGGCTTTACCGATTCGTGCTCTGACATCTGCATCAGTGCCGCCTTTTTTGTCTATGATGCTCCCGAGATAGGTGAAGGACTCCACCTCCTCCAACGGGGTGACAGCAAGCAAGACTGGTTCTTCCCTGGTTGCGTTCAGCCTCATTGTCTTTGTTTTCTGTTTGTGGATGGTGAGGCCCACTTCGGAGATGTCAGCAAGCCTCGTGGTCTTGTTCTGCATTTGTTGATGAGTGTGGGACAGTAAAGCCAAGTCGTCTGCAAAATCGAGGTCGTCAAGCTGTGTCCACAGTGTCCACTGTATTCCACTTCGTCTGTGCTCTGTGGTCCTCTTCATGACCAAGTCTATGGCCAGTAGGAAGAGGAATGGAGACAGCAAACACCCCTGCCTGACACCGGTTCTGACCTGGAGCTCCCTGGTGAACTGCCCTTCGTGGATCACGCGACATGTCATGCCATCGTAGCTGCTCTTGATCAGGCGGACGAGCTTTGTGGGTACACCGTAGTGTCGTAGGAGTTTCCATAAAGTCTCTCGGTCCACGCTGACAAATGCTTTCTCGTAGTCCACAAAGTTGACGTACAGCGGGGAGCTCCACTCCAGAGACTGTTCCACGATGATGCGGAGAGTGGCGATCTGGTCTGTACATGATCGGTTTTTCCTGAATCCTGCTTGCTGGTCTCTCAGCTGGGGGTCAACGGAGATCTTCATTCTGTCCAGGATGATCGTGTTGAAGACCTTTCCTGGTACTGACAGCAAGGTGATTCCTCTGTAGTTGGAACACTTGCTGAGGTCGCCTTTCTTGGGAAGCTTGATTAGGTACTTCTCCTTCCAGTCAGCCGGCATCACCTCCTCTTCCCAGATCTTTCCAAACAGTGGGTACAGCATCTCTACTGTTGTCTCTAGGTCTGCTTTCAGAGACTCCGCTGCGATGCCATCTGGCCCTGCTGCTTTGCCGTTCTTCAAAAATGCCACTGCTCTTCTGATCTCTTCCCGGCTGGGTCTGTCACAGCTGATGGGTAGGTCGGTCTCTGCTGGCTGGATGTCGGGGGGGGGGGGGGGGGGGGGGGAGGGGGGGTCGGGTGGGCTGGGTCTGTTTAGTAACTCTTCAAAATACTCTGCCCATCTGTCGAGTTGGTCTGCTCTGTCTGCAATAGGCTTGCCTTCTTTGTCTTTTACTGGTCTTTCTGTATGGCCATACTTGCCCGACAATCTTCTGGTAATGTCGTAGATCTGTTTCATGTTGCCGCTGCCTGCTGCCTTTTCTGCCTCTGCTGCCAGGCTGTCTGTGTAGGCCCTCTTGTTTGCCCTGATACTCTTTTTCACCTCGCGGTTGGCTTCCGAGAATATTTCTCCTGTGCCCTTGCTTTGGCTGCTCTCGTGCGACTGTTATTGACAACTGCTTTCTTCTTCTTCCTCACTTCTATCTTCTTCAAGGTCTGTGCCGACAGCCAGTCCTTGTGATGGTGTTTCCTGAACCCTACAGTGTCTTTGCAGGTTGAGTTCAACTCCTCTCTAACTGCCTTCCACTGCTGCTCTGTGGTGACCGCCTCCTCTTCATTTAGTAGCTCCTGTAGCGCTTGAAACCGGTTGGAACACCAATTTGAACTCTTCTCTCACTCCAGTCTCTCTCAGGAGGCCTACATTATAGCGCTGTTTTCTTGTTGTCTCTGTGCGGCTTTTCTTTAACTTGAGCTTTATTCTTAAGGTAAGCAGATGGTGGTCTGAGGCGACATCTGCTCCCCTCCTCACTCGAACATCTTGAAGGGATCTTCTAAATTTCTTGTTAATGCAGATATGGTCTATTTGGTTCTATGTAGTATGGTCAGGTGAGACCCAAGTTGATTTGTGTATTCTTCTGTGTGGGAAGATGCTGCCTCCAATGACAAGTCTGTTTAGAGCACAAAAGTCTACAAACCTCTCCCCGTTCTCACTCATCTCCCCTAGTCCCTGTCTCCCCATCACCTCTTCGTGTCCGGTGTTGTCCTGCCCTATTTTGGCATTAAAATCGCCCATGATGATGGTGATGTCTAGCTCCACACATTTGTCCACAGCACTCTGGAGTCGGTCATAGAACTCTTGTTTCTCTTCCTCGTCACTGTCATTAGTGGGCGCATAACACTGGATGACGTTCAGCTTGATCTTTTTCTTGGTTCTAAAGGCTGCTGTGATAATTCTTGGCCCAAGAGGTTCCCAGCCCATCAGCGCTCTCTGTGCCACTGGTGACAGCATGAGTGCTACTCATTCTGTATGGGGGGCATTCTCCTCTTCATGACCTGAATACAGAATCATCTCCCCACTTAACAGCCTTTTCTGGCCAGACTGCGTCCATCTGGCTTCACTGATACCTAGCAGGGAAAGGTTGTACTTTTGCATTTCCGCTGCTATCTGGGCGGCCTTGCTGCTCTGGTACATGGTCTTGACATTCCATGTGCCCATGGTTGTGTCCCTGGATAGAGAGAGGCGGCTCGGTCCTGTGGCTTCCGAAGACTTCCGGCTTTCACCACAGGACGTCATAAATCTTCTGGTAGAAGAACCTTCCTCCTCTGGGAAAGGAATTGCTGTTTGTCTTTTCGTCGGCGTTTTTGTAGCTATTTCCTTATTTGCAGGGTGGGGAAGCTACCCCCACGCCCAACCCCCTTACTAGGAGGACCAGGGGTTTTCTGTCGGGGTCACCTTCCCTTAGACCATGCTGGTTCACGGCACCTTATTTCATTCGGTGCACCCCTCTCACGAGCGACCCCCTATCCACCACCCAGGGGACGCGCCTCAACGCCATAATATGGTCCCAGCGCGAGGGAAAAGATAGGTAGGGAAAGCTTAATTAAACATTGAAAACACCTTTTTTAATGTGTGGTGCATTTTGGCACTTGAAGACAATTAAAAGTGATTCGAACTTTTTAGTTTTAATGAGAGCAACCGGCGTGTCAAACGAAAGACGAATTTCAGAAATATTGCAACTGCGCGAAGAAAACACGCTGTAAAACATTTCGGAGCAAACGCGTCCCCCTCCAGCCACCCCTACCCTCAGCTCCTAAGCCCACCCATCACTTCCCAATAAGCACAAGGGCCTCAGGCTGACATCAGTCCGAGGGCCGTGTGCTGACTGGGTTCCGCGTGCGCGTCAGTGTTTGACCCCGTGCATTTGGCCGCTAAATCGGCGTTGAATTGGACGGAAAACGAGTTCTCAAACAGGCGAGTGGTTGACAGTGGAGCCGCCGATGGGCGTGAGCGATTCCCGGTCGCGTGCGGGACGCGAGCTAATCAAACACGTGACAGAGGGCGCCATGGGTCCGCATGACATTAACACCCAGCGCCGCCCTCGCGTCTGCACCGTTAAGACAAGGAGAATCCCAGTGGGCAAACAGTCGTCGTGCCGACGTCGACCGTAGTTGGCCCGCGCACGGCAGTGCGCGGGACAACTTCGGCCGACGTCGGCCCGAGGATCTCTGGCACACTGGGATGTAATATGTTGACATGATCGTCTTTCCTATTCCATGTGCATTACAAAAGTCAGTTGTAATAAACCTAGTGGAACGCTGTCTGGGGCCCGATTCTGTCGGAACGTACGTAACATGATTCCAAACACAAAAGCATTCAGGAAAACGCAAGGCGCTGCAGATGTGTCATTTAACTAACCCCTTTGCGTGTCTTTAGCGGTTTTAGTCGCGATGATTCCTGTAGGAATCATCGCGACTAAAACCGCTATCGACACGGAAAGGCTAATAGAATACTCACAACTTAAAAAACCTTCAGTTCAGTTCAGTTCAGTTCAGTTCAGCGCAGTTCAGTATATTCAATTCAATTCAGTTTAATTCAATTCAATTTATTCTTCATTCCACTGTAAAGTCCGCAACACGTTCGACCCACGAAATCAGTTTATCATCAATTTGTTAAAACGCTCTGCTCTAGTGCGAGCCTTTGTGTACCGACACAACGGATTTTCAGTGTAGTCTGGCCTTAACCAAGACTTCTCTAGGCTTCTTATCACAATCCACGTGAGTAGGCAGATATTTTCTACTGCCCTTGGTTCGAGTCGTTGGAACTCTCTTACGCAAAACGAAGAAGAAGAGCAGGACAGTCCTTAATTTTACGACGTTTAAACTGCAATATTAAACCAAGCGCGCAAAAGGCAGTCCGGCCGCCGTTAGCCCGAAGCACGGCCGTGCGCGGGTCAACGGCGGCCAACATCGGCCCGATGGCCTTTTGTAGGGCTCGGGAAGTTCCCCGCGTTGCCTAGGAGCGTCGGCGCGGCAACCGCCATCTTGAGAGGATACGATAAACTTCAGATAGTAGACACGTTTTTCTTCATGTTTCTTCCTCTTTGGAAACAAACAAAAACAGATTTTGGTGAGCGGTTTCCTACGGTGATGGCAAGACGTGCTGTTATTGCCTATAGCACCTCACTTTCCTGACATTGTCCTGACAGCGATTTCCCGATGAGCGCATGAGTCGCGTATCCTCTCAAGATGGCCGCCACGCCAGCGTTGGTCAGCTACCCGAGCCCTATTGGGAAGTCAGCCCTTTTGTCTCGTAAGATATATTAAGAACAGTTACGTACAGATATTGCGAAATATTTCTTGTCGCTATCCGAAAATAGACAAGGCTGACCCGAAGTGTGCACGTACAAGAGATTCCCTTTCCGTAGCGCGACTCTTCCGGGTTTGTTCTTGGAGTTTATTACTCTTTAATCTCTAAAGGCCGCGCTGTAGCGTCGCCTACCCAATGCGCAAAGGCCATCGGGCCAACGGCGGCCGAGGTCGGCCCGATGGCCTGTGCGCACTGGGAACGCGTCTAGTCGTCGCAGGTCAGTTCCACTGTCCATTTGCAACATGTTCTGCTGTTCAATGTTCACTTCAGAAATATAATAATAATAATAATAATAATAATAAATAAAAAAATAATAACAAAGTACATAAACTCTAACGCGTGCCGACTGATGATAGTGATAAGATAATGTAATGTAATAAGTAATAATAATAAAACTTATGGTAGATCTACCGCGCATTCAGCTCAAATCCACTTTACTGACACAAATATGTCACTTTTGATATCGTCCAACTCACCAGAATGATCCCATACGACGCATGGTGACCCCGGGTCCATTCGGGGTATCATACTAGAGTCATTTGCACACACCATATTATATCGATCAAGGCTCAGTTGAGCGCGGCAGGATACAAGAAAATGCTTTGACCAGTTAGAACTATGATCACTGGTCAATAATGCACAGTTCTTCCGCCTTTTACCTACTTTTTTGTGTGCTAGTTTTCCTGTTAAAAAGAAGCTCTAATTGCATTACAAACATAAATCAGACAGTTTAAAACAAGATGGGATGAACCACAACCCACAGTCCCTTTTATATGAGAGCTGTCTTCGCTGTCAAGGTCTCAACCTTTTGACTTTGACTTGATTCTGATGTTGAAATATCTCCTTCTGAAAAAGCCTCGCAGATGTGCCAATGCGCCATAGTGAACTCTATAAGGGGCGCGCGCAGTGCATACGCGTCATTGGTTTGTCAAACGTCATTTGTCATGACGTATTTTTGTTTTGTTTTTGTTTTTACGTAATTTTATATTTAACGTGATATGAGTTTCGCTTTCGCTTCAAGACTTGGGAAAATCGTGACAAAACTAGAATTTCACAGTACAATTTCGGTCTTGCTATAATTTGTGTGAAAGCAGGTTGACTTTACATAGCTACATGATATACAAAGCACACCTGCATGCTCTTCTGAAAGCGCGTCGATATGTGTGTGCATGTGCGTGCGTGCGTGCATGCGCGCGCTCCAAACATCCTCAAGAGGCATAGATGTTCATGTGCCCTCCAGGCACATGAGGATCTATGCTTCTTGGAGATGCACGCATATGTGTGAGAAAGATTCAATGATTCAATGAAGCTTTATTTATCAACGGTTGAGGCATTGACATTAGCATAGACATAGCCATTTTTTCAAACATGCCGTTGAGAGAGAGAGAGAGAGAGAGAGAGAGAGAGAGAGAGAGAGAGAGAGAGAGAGAGAGAGAGAGAGAGAGAGAGAGAGAGAGAGAGAGAGAGAGAGAGAGAGATTGATTGATTGATTGATTGTGCATTGCTTAACGTCCCGACAGCAACAAGGCTTTCTCAGGACGTGCCTGCACTGCTTGTGAAAAACAACAACAACAACAACAGAAAATTGAATGTATGTCGCCAGCCGGTCAAATACGTTAAATAAACCTACAACATGGGTCCTAAATAAAGCTAAGACCATTTAGCAACACACATCCAATATCAAGAGCTACAGGCAGTGCATACAGTAGGGAGAGTTTTAAAAAGGCAAATACAGGTGAATGGACAAAGGGTAGACAGAAACACATACCCCAGAATAGAGAGAAAAACCCACCCTGTGGGGCTGACCAGGGTGACCCTGGGAACTAAAAAATGCCTAACCCCACCCAAGTCCCCCAGGGCAGACCCGGGTGGGATAAGAGAGAGAGAGAGAGAGAGAGAGAGAGAGAGAGAGAGAGAGAGAGAGAGAGAGAGAGAGAGAGAGAGAGAGAGAGAGAGAGAGAGAGAGAGAGAGAGAGAGAGAGAGAATGACAATGACAATGACAATGAATCTTTATTTTCCAAGGACAAAAAGATTTAGGTCTGAAGACCTTTCTTCCATCTTGTCCTTGCTAAACTACTTACACAAACACTCACGAGGCCGCACGCACTGACACACCATTAGCGCCCAACAAGGCGAGTCATACTGGCTGCCCCCCCTCGATCAGCTTGCCGCTCGAGTTGAAAGCGACAGTGTGTAGGCGATCATATACAAAAACATCATAAACACACTTAATACACGTAATGAGATATACATGCGCTACCATCTAACAAATGTACCATAAGATCACAAAAAAACCAACAACAATCAGATAGACAAATTCAAAATAAGCCTTCATTCTAAGACAAAGGCAGTTTACGCTTGTATCTGTAGCAAATGTTGATGAAGCCGTGTCTTGAAAGCATTTATGGCAGTGATAGATTTTATTTCTTTTGGAGGTGAATTCCATTCCAGGGTCGATCAGAGAGAGAGAGAGAGATGATGATGATGAAACTTTATTTATCAACGGTAAAAAGGTTTGACAGAAACAAATCGTCATTTTACAAACTTGTCGTTGCTAACATCAACAAAATAACATAGGTTTAAAAAAATAAAATAATAAAGACATTATTTTTACACGCATTATTTCATGCAACAATAATTTAAAAGAAAATAGAAACAAAATAATAAAATTAAAAAAAATTATGTGCACAGAATAATAATAACACTCAACATTCATCTTATACCACACACACACACACACACACACACACACACACACACACACACACACACACACATGCATGTGGTACATAAAAGTATTAACCATCAAGATTTGTTTAAATAAATGCCCAGTGATGTTATGTTTGGCACATCAGGTAATCGAAAAGTTTCGTTTTAAAGATTCCAAGCGAAGCTATAGTCTTCAAATGTGCAGGAATAGTGTTCCATACAAACGGTCCAGAAAATGATAAAAAAGTTTTAAAGAGGTCAATTCTAGGCAGAGGTAGGGGTAAAGTATTGTTCCTTGAGGTCCTTTCGCGTTCTTGCTGTGGCATAAATTTGGTGGTTAGATACTGCGGTGTCATGTTATTTAATATCTTGTGCATGGGGATGCATTTGTTGAAACTAAGTTGTTGACGCAGGCCGAGAATGTTTAGATGTCTAAATTTGTCTGTGGTAGGAATGGGCCGCGTATCTATCATTTTGACAGCTCTTTTATATATAGAGTTTAACCTGTTCATGTGAACATCACTACAACCGTCCCACACTGTGGAGACATAATCAACGTGAGACTTGATATGGGCATGAAAAAACAGTTTACGAGTATGTGTATCCGTTACTTGTCTAAGCTTGGACAACAGAAAAGTGTTTTTAGCAATGGTTCTACAGACTGTATTTATATACGTCTCTCAACATAGTTGTTCGTCAACGTGTATTCCCAAGAAGTTACGCTCTGTGACTTGTTATATCGGTTTAGCGTTCAGTTGTAAATGTAACGGCTGTGGTCGGCGTTGGTGTTTTTGTCGTGTATTGATTAAAATACTCTTTGTTTTTTTCGGGATGAAGAACCATATGATTCACTCTCCACCAGTCGGAAACATCGCTGAGACTACTTTGTAAGCTAAGGTTAATATCAGCTTTTTTTAAAAACCCGAAATATGGAGGCTCGTATCGTCCGCAAACAGGTTGCAGTTGACATCAGTGTTAGTAATATGCAAAGGCAAATCATTAATAACTATTAAAATAAAAATAATTACGATATTTATAATGCGTTTATATTATAATAATTATATCTCTAAGCGCGCACTCACAACTCGCACACGCATGCGCACGCTTTAGACAATGACTCGCGTACCACAAATAGTGCCCCGAAAAAACATTACGACGGTCAGCTTGGGGTGGGGAGTGTGGTGATATAGTGCTAGAACTGTTGAAAGAGGTGAGTTTTGAGGGCGGACTGGAAGGAGGAGAGAGAGTGTTTCTGACGGAGAGAGAGTGGGAGAGTGTTCCAGGTGGATGGACCGTATACTGAGAAGGAGCGGGGGCCGAATGTGCTGAGTTTGGTGCGGGGGATGAGGAGGCGGAGAGGGTCGGAGGCGGAGCGGAGGTAGGGGGGAGGAGTGTAGGGGTGAAGTAAGTGGGAGAGATAGGTAGGAGCGTAGTTTTTCAGGGATTTGTAGCAGAGAGACAGAATCTTGTATTGGATGCGTTGGGGGATGGGGAGCCAGTGAAGGAGCTTGAGCAGGGGAGTGATGTGGTCGGATTTTTTCTTTCTGAGGACGAGGCGGGCAGCATTGTTCTGGACGCGCTGGAGAGTGAGAGTGGTGGAGTGAGGAAGGCCGGAAAGGAGAAAGTTGCAATAGTCGATGCGAGATAAGATGAGAGAGACAGCGAGTTTGGTGGCAGCTTCGGTAGTGAGGTATTTTCTGATCTGACTGATGCGGCGGAGGTGGAAATAACATGCCTGGGCCGTGGCGGAGACGAAGCTGGTCATGGAAAGAGAGGAATCGAGGATAACGCCAAGGTTCTTGACCGAGTCAGAGAGGGAGATGGGGGTGCTGTCGAGTAGAAGGTGGAGAGAGGGAGGGAGCTGGGTAAGTTTCTGGCGAGTGCCTACCAGCATGGCTTCCGTTTTGTCGTCGTTCAGTTTGAGCTTGTTTGCTGTCATCCAGTTTTTCACATCTTCATAGCAGTCAGCCGTGCGAGTCAGTAGTGTCTGAGTGTTGTCGAGTTTGTCTTTGTCTAGTAGTTGTGAGTCGTCGGCGTAGAGGTGGTGGTGTATATGGTGAGACTGGATGATGTTGGACAGGGGAGATGTGTAGAGTGTGAAAAGGACCGGGCCCAGGACGGACCCCTGTTGAACGCCGCAGGAGAGCCTGACTGGGTTGGAGGAGACGCCGTCGATGGTGACGGACTGCTGTCTGTCGGAGAGGTAGGAGAGAAACCAGGAGTGAGCAGAGTCAGTGATGCCAAAGGAGTGGTGAAGGCGGTGGAGGAGGATAGAGTGGTCTATGGTGTCGAAGGTGGCAGAGAGATCTAGTAGCGTAAGAAGGGAGATATTGCCCGAGTCAGTGGAGAGAAGCAGGTCGTTTAGGATATGTAGAAGGGCTGTTTCAGTGCTGTGATGTTTGCGATAGGCAGACTGGAAGGGACTGAGGAGGTTGTTGTCGGCAAGGTGGAGGTTGAGTTGGTTGAGGACAACCTTCTCAAGAAGCTTGGACAGGAAAGAGAGATTGGAGACTGGGCGGTAGTTCTTGAGTTCCTTTGGGTCGAGGATGTGTTTTCTGAGGAGAGGACGGACGATGGCGGACTTGAAGATATCGGGGACGGAGCCATTCTCTAGAGATGTGTTGATGATGTCGGTAATGAAGGGCAAAAGTTTTGGAAGGCCGTCCCGGAAGAGAGAAGCTGGGAGGGGGTCTAGTTCGCAGGTTTTGAAAGGCATGGACTTTATGGTCTTGAGGACTTCATCCTGAGAGACGGGGCGGAAGGACGAGAGGGGAGTGCCGGAAAAGGGGGATTCAGGAAGGCAAGGCGGAGAAGGCAGAGTGTCGAGTGTGTTGCGCAGAGTTAGGATTTTGTCGGAGAAATAGGAGGAAAAAGCGGACGGAAGTTCTTCTTTGCTGTGTGTGTTGGGAAGAGGAGAGTCTTTAGAAGTGCCTAGGAGTGTGTTCATGGTAGCGTAGAGGGTTTTGGAAGAAGTGGATTCCAGGATTTTGTTTTGAAGGTGTTTGCGTTTGGAGTCGGAGATCATTCTGCAGACTTTGGATCTGGTGGTTTGGAAGATCTCTCTGTGAACGGTGAGGTCAGATGAGCGCCAGCGGCGTTCCGCTTGTCGACGCTCGCGCTTGGCCTCAGCTATGTCGTCAGTGAGCCAGGGGGAGGGGAGTCGGTTGGGTATGGAGCAGGTGGTGACAGGGGCATGGGTGTCTAGAAGTTTTCGAAGGGAGGAATCGAAATGGGATGCAAGATCGGGAGAGGGGGCGGGGTCCAAGAGAAGGTCGACAGCTTCGTCGAAGAAGTTCTCTCGGTTGACAGATTTTAGTTTGCGACGAGAGACAAAGTGCTTGGGTTTTTTCGGGGGAGGTAGGTTGAGGGCGACGAGAATAGCGAGGTGGTCGGATGGAAGCACAGAAGAGGTGTCAGAGTCGAGGAAGAGTTGATCGGAGGTGCGGGTGATGATCCAGTCGAGGGTTTGGCCGAGTCGGTGGGTGGGTTTAGTGATGTGTTGTGTAAGATTGTGGTTTGAAAGTGACGTGCAAAGGCGTTTTGTGTCAGGGTGGTCTGGTTTGTCGAAGTGGAAGTTAAAGTCGCCAAGAAGGATGTGTTTTCCGGGTCGTGTGATGTAGTGGTCGAGGAGGAGATCGAACTCGGTGAGGAACATGGAGTTTGTGAGTTTGTTTTGAGAGCTTGGAGGGGGGCGATAGATACATGAGAAGATGAGGGACTGGCCAGGGAGTGTTGCTACGGCCTCGACAGATTCAAAGGAGGGATGAGCAAAAGGGAGAGACTGAGAGAAGGAGAGGTGAGCAGAAAGACAGTCCCTGTAGATGATGGCAATGCCACCCCCTCTGGAAGCACGCGGGATGGAGGCCAGACGGTAGCCACTCGGAGTGACGCTGGCGATGATGGGTTCATCGCCAGCTGAGCGGAGCCACGTTTCGGTGATCACGACAACATCTAGGTCATTGTCTAGAATGAAATCTGAAATCACGTCGGTTTTGCCATCTTTGCGGACAGACTGTGCATTGAACAGACACAGTTTTAGGTTGGATGAGCCAGAAGATTAAGAGGGAGAAGAGACGGACGAAGAAGAGGACAAAGGAAGAGGAGGGTGGGGAGGGGGGAAAGAGGATGGAGGGGGGAAAGGAGGGGGGAGGGGGAGAGGGGGGAGGAGGAAAAGACGGGGAAGGAGAACTGGGCAAGAAAGAGGATGCGAGAGGAGGTTGAGGGGGGAGAGGGGAGGAGGAGGAAGGGGAGTAGGCAAAGCTGAGATAGAGGGAGGGGGAGGGCGAAGGGGAGGAGAAAGGGGGGAGAGGGGAAGAGGAGGAAAAAGCAGGCGAAGGAGGAGGGGGTGAGGGGAGGAAGGGGGAGGCGGGCGGGGGAGGGGGCGGCCGAGGAGAGCAGGGAGCAGTAGATGAGCAAGAGAGGAAAAGAAATGGGAGAAGAAGGAAGGGAGGTGGAGAAATCGAAGAGGCGGGGGGAGGCGGAAGGGGTGGAAAGGCATGGGAAAAGGGGGAGAAGTGTGTGGTTGTGTTTGTGGTGGAGAGTCCCACCTTTTGCTAATTCCGCCCCTGTGGCCTCTCTTTCGCGATCGGATGCGGCGTAAGGCATCTGCAACACTGTCAGCGGCACCGGCCGCGCAGTAGGTGGCGTGGCGACGTAGAGATAGGAGTTGTTGGCGTGTGTATTTGATGAGCATGATTGTTTGTGAGGACAAGAAAGAGGAAGACGAGAAGAGGGTTCAGTAGGGTGTGTGTGTGTGAGTAAGTGTGTGTGTGTGTGTGTGTGAGTGTGTGTGTGTGTGTGTGTGTGTGCGTGTGTGTGTGTGTGTGTGTGTGTGTGTGTGTGTGTGTGAGCGGTGTGATAGGGGAGCGACCTATTTTCCGGTCGGTCAGCGGCGAGATCGGGCAATGGCGCCGAAAGTGGGGAGGGCGAGATGTCGACGGGAGAGCACACGTAAACCTATAGAACGGTAGGAACACGAACGAGTTTACAACAACCAAGCAGCAGATGCAACCACGGGTGGCAAACAGACTCACACACTAGCACGCAGCACATGAAAACAGGGCGGCAGAAAGGCCCGGCGGACCCACACTGCGGAAGAAGCAAAATGGCGACGTAAACAAAATTCAAATGACAGACACAATTCAATACGATACCACTCAAACAGCAACCAGATCCGACGAAACACAAGCGTAATCCTCACCAGCACACACTTATACGATACTCAGCAGACTTTCAGCACACGAAACACAGTATATCCAACGAAAAACCACTAAAACACTGGGAACGAAAAACACGCCAAGATCGACCCCTGGGGGACACCGTAGTTAACTTGTCCTTGTTTAGAGTATTTTCCATGGGTATATATACCTTTTGTTTTTTGTCTTTTAGGTATGATCTAAAGAATGCTATGGCGGTTTCACTTATATGGTATGCTGCTCGCTTCTTTAAGAGAATGTCATGGTCGACAAGATCAAATGCTTTAAGAAGAGAGAGAGAGAGAGAGAGAGAGAGAGAGAGAGAGAGAGAGAGAGAGAGAGAGAGAGAGAGAGAGAGAGAGAGAGAGAGAGAGAGAGAGAGAGAGAGAGAGAGATTCAATGATTAAATGAAGCTTTATTTATCAACGGTTGAGGCATTGACATCGTCATAGACATAGCCATTTTTCAAACCTGCCGTTGCTACAAAACTACGAGACAAAATACAAAAAACTAACTATATAGTTAAATGTAAATGAAACAAAAACATTGCTAGTTTAGGGAAAGAAAGTCCCATGACGATCTCACACACCTAAACTGACACACACACAAAGAAGTACCCAACGGAGAAAGAAACACGCTTAGAAAAGACGGGTACAACACAATTTATTAATATTTCGGGTAAATACCTTTTGTCAAAATAGACAAACAAACAAACAGAGAGATTAGCCGCTACTTATCTTATCTCCCCCCCCCTCGTCCCCTTCTCTCTCTCTCTCTCTCTCTCTCTCTCTCTCTCTCTCTCTCTCTCTCTCTCCAACCCCCACCCCCCTTATAATTTTTTTTGAGTTACCCTTGAAGACGGTTACACAACTACCTACTCTCCACTTCTATCAATATTCTCTTACTGAATTTGATTATTTGCTTTGTTTCAATGACTTATTACTTGTTGTGTACTGTGCTAAATGCTGGGTATTTTCCCCGGGGTCCTCCCGTTTTTCCCCGAGGTAGTCCTCAACTTGAAGGTGATATAAAGTTTGCCTTCGGGTTGGTGTTTAGCAGGCTTTGTGTATTAGACACTCAGCCTACTTCGTGCCCAAGGGTACTCTCCGTTCGTTCTCTCTCTCTCTTTCTCTCTCTCCGTCTCGCTGTCTATATCTCTCTCTCTCTCTCTCTCTGGCCTCACCTACACGCATTTACATTTGCTCGCTCATGCACGTGCTTGCATACACTCTTGTCTCTCGTGTTCAGGTTCTCTCCGAGTTTCTCTCTTATGATTTTTCGTTGACGTCATTTTTACTTTTTCCACACTTTTGTTCTTCCTTTCATTTTCTTTGATTTTACGTCACCTCCTTCAGTTGCCACATTCCTTCTGCCAAATGAAGATAAGTAGCGGCTAATCTCTCTGTTTGTTTGTTTGTCTATTTTGACAAAGGGTATTTACCTGAAATATTAATAAATTAAATTGTGTTGTACCCGTCTTTTCTAAGCGTGTTTCTTTCTCCGTTGGTTACTTCTTTGCATATTACACGCTTGGCTGTCACCTGTTTGGTCTGGATTGACACACACACACACACACACACACACACACACACACACACACACACACACACACACACACACACACACACACACACCATCACACACGCACACACAGAGTTTGTAATTGGGAGCATACATAATCAGGGTTACAGGGCAGTATATATTTCACAATGTAATGATTACGACTGCTTCGAGAAGTACTTGAAGAGACTGATTTTGAAACGGGCTAGAGAGGAAGCGGATTTTACATAATCAGGAAGCGTGTTCCAAGTCTGCGTTCCCGAGAATGACAAACTAGATTTGTATATATCAATTCTTGTTTTGGGGTCTAAGAAAAGTTGCCTAATATTACCAAGCGTAGAATCCGACTTAGAGAAAAGAGTTGTGATATATTCTGGTATTTTCTGTTTCCACACTTTGAACATAAAAATAGCCTTATTGTATTTGAAGTGGTCTTGCAGCGGCAGAAATCCTATTTTGGCGAGTTTGTCTTCTGTTGTGAGTCGTGGGTCAGGAAGGATTAACTTTGCTGCCCTTCTGTGTAACGAGTTGAGTCTCTTCAAGTGGACTTCACTGCATCCATCCCACACCGTCGACGCGTAATCAATATGACAACGTATGTGAGCATTATAGAATAGTTTGCGCGTGTCCGAGTCGGTGTAATATTTCAGTTTGGACAACATGAAAAGATTTTTGGCTACCGTTCTGCATAAAGTGTCCGTATGAGCCTTCCACTTAAGCTGACTGTCAATTGTAATCCCCAGTAGGCGGTGTCCATTAACGTGTTCTATTTGACTGCCCTTTAATAAAAGGCTAAGTAACAGGGGTGCTAACTGGTGTTTTTGACGAGTGGCGATTATCATAGATTTGGTTTTAATTGGATGAATAATCATAGAATTCCTGTGACACCATTCAGACTCTTCATCAAGACTATGCTGCAAATTGCAAGAAATTACTTGTATATCTTTGTTAGTCATATGAATGGAAGTGTCATCAGCAAAAAGATCACATTGTACGTTCTTGCAAGTTAAATGAAATGGCAGGTCATTGATGAATAGACAAAATAATAAGGGACCAAGCACGGATCCTTGGGGAACTCCATACTTTATATCTTTTAGAGAAGAGTAAGATCCATTCACTAGAACTTTTTGTTTACGATCAGGTAGGTATGATCTAAAAAATGCAACTACTTCTGTACTATTCAAGTATTTCTGAATCTTTGTCATTAGAGTGGTGTGATCGATTAGGTCAAAGGCCTTTTTAAAGTCTAAGTAAACGACACCTGTTATCTGGGATTTGTTCATACCCTGGAGCCATGCGTCAACGAGGCGCGTGAGTGCAGTGTGGCACGAGTGCTGTGGGCGAAATCCGGATTGAAAGGGGTGGAGGAGCTTGCGGTTTTCTAAGTAGGCAAGCAGGTGTTTGTGGACATGCCTTTCAAGCGGCTTTGATAGAACTGATAATAATGAAATCGGTCGATAGTTGTTAGTGTCAGAACGATCTTTAGTTTTTGGAAGTGGAATGACTTTAGCGTATTTTAGTTTGTTAGGGAAAGTATGTTGCTTGATACAAAGGTTGTAAATGTACGTAATAGACTCTACTATGTACGGCAGGGATAACTTAAGTATTTGCGGGCTGATGTCATCAGGCCCCGAAGACTTTTTATTTGGTAGTTTACTAATGAGCAAACCCACCTCATGAACTGCTAGCAAGGGAATGCTGAAGGGGTCTGTGTCCTCTGTCCTGTGTTTACAGAATTCAGAAAGCAAATTAGAACATTCATACTTACTGCTATTAATTGAGGCATTTAGAGTTTCAGCGACTGAAAGAAAATGATTATTAAAAGTTTCTGCAGTAAGACTGCTGGGAATGGTTGTTGAAGTGCCAGGGGAGCCTTTAGTTAGAGTGTTTAATAGGCGCCAGATAGTGGAAGTATCCTTACTGTCTTTCACTGTGTCACGGATTAACCTTTTCCTTGCCCTCTGATCATGTACTTAACACGGTTACGTTGTTGCTTGAATTCAGTAAATAGTTTTCGACTACGCAGATCATCTCTGAGCGCCATCGCTTGCATTATTTCTGGGGTTAACCATGGAGGAAGAGTGTTTGATTTAACCCTTCTCTCACGAAGGGGTGCGTGTTTGTTTAATACAGTTAGAAAAAGAGTGTACCAAATAGAAAGGGCAGTGTCCGGGTCATTGGAGATAAGTACATCGTTGAACGGAGTATTATTTAAATCAAATAGGAATTTATTATGGTTAAAGTTCTTGAATGATCGATATGTTATGGTTGTATGGCCGTTCTGTTTTGCTTTCGGAATCTTTTTTGACCATGAACAAACAACTGGATAGTGATCACTAACACTTAAATTTGAAACCTCAACATTACAGACGGCTTTGGGTTTATTAGTGTATATGTGGTCTATAAGTGAGGACGTATTCTGAGTAATTCTGATGGGCGATTTTACTAACTGGACTAGACCAAACAATGAAGATATTGTATCCCACGCAGTGTGATTCTTAAGGAAGTCTATATTAAAATCTCCCATGAGAAGAAAGTCAGCCTTTCTTTTGCAAGCTCTGTCAAGGATCTGACTAAAATGGTCATACCATTCAAAAGTGGCGGCAGGGTTTCTGTAAAGGAATCCAACTAGTAGCGGTGTCGATTTAGGGCATTTCACTTCCAGCCACAAACACTCTACGTCTGCTGTTTCCAAGTCCAAGCGTCTATGGACTAAATGCTGAATGGAGTTGTGAATGTAGACAGCGATGCCTGTTTGACCTGGGGACGAGGGGTCTCTCCTAGTCACGGAAAAATTAGGAATACTAATGGCTTCATCGCTCACACACGAGCTTAGGCGCGTCTCACTAAGCCCACATAAATGAAACGGTGTGGGATTGCTAATGTAGACAGATATATCGGTTAGTTTATTGTACAAATGAAAAACATTGAGATGCCCTATTCGCATAACTTTCAAATTTATGTCTATTACGGAGTAAGGCAAATTTGTACAGAGCAAACAACAACAACAACAAAATAAAATGTCAAAAGAAGGAAGTATACGTTGAGATTATTACATGAAACAGCACAAATGCCTATGTATATATAAAGCTGGTAAATAGATAAGACACAATGAAATGATTTAGCAGACTCGTCGGCAGGGAAATAATCCAACTGCTCGAACATCAAAGTCCCGATAGCAAGTTCAGTTAGGCGTATCAGCTGCACACGAGCACAATACTGGCCGGGGTTTGGTAATCCGCTTTCAACTCGATACTGCTCAGCGAAGTAAAGCGGAGACACAGTTATCACTGGTAAATTGAAGCTTGATTGAATCGTCTTGATTCAATCGAGTTTCCTTCACGCTGATAGTCTGCTGGTATTGGAACAAGCACTGACTGACCTCGTATTAAACACACAGAGTCTCCGACACAGTAGTAAACTAAAGGATCAATGATATTCTAGTCTCGGAGAGACTTTAATCACGACCAACGAACGAATGACACAGAAAATGATGATCATAACTGTTCTTGGTCATCGCAAAATACATAACAGTGGCACATTGATCACCAAAAGTTGTGCTTACTGCGCACTGTCCACAAGCTAACAAGAGTTCTTGAACAGTCGGAAATACAAATACATAAAATAAAAGTCCACAGGCCACAGTCCCGAACGAATGCCTACAAGGAAAGTAATAGCGGTGTCAAATACACACGTTTATCAAGGAATAGAATCAGAAATGAACCGTCAATCGCTAGAATTAATGGCACGACGAAACACCACCGATCGTTGTTGTTTTTTGTTTTGTTGTTGTTGTAAACATGTTGTTTTTTAAACAATGATCTAAAAACCTGTTTGTTGACTGATGTATCCCTGAAGCAGCTGCGCCAGAACGCGCATTACCTGCGAGTCGTTGCCTTCGGGGATAGCTGCAGGGGTCTCCCACCCCCTGGCCGGGGTACTTGCGGTTTTGGGAGCGGCCAGAGCCTGGGAGCGCTGTTGATTCTCGAGTTGTCCTGAGGCGGGGGCAGCATGCGGGGAAACTCTTCCTCCGTCACTGTAAATGGCTTGGCGTGACCTGGGTGAGGACAGTACGCAGCGGGATGGCCAGGTTGCACACGGTTGGACATGGAGTGGCTGGGGCTGGCGTAGTTTGCAGGCAAGTGGCTGGCCTGGGAACTAGGGGATAGAGGGTGGGTGGTAGAGGGGCAATTTGTCTGGGAGTGATGTTGGGAGAGGCTGGGTTGGGAGTAGTAGACGTGCGTAACCTTTGGCCCTCAGCCACTGCCCGACTGGTTATGATGGTGTTGCTGAGACCAGTCATTCTGCTGGTGATGCTGCTGGTTGCGGCGATCTACGATGGATCCGTCACCTGGTGCACGGCGCGGCACTCCAGCAAACCTGATGTTGAGTGCCAGTGTTCTGGTACCGGCAGGAGTTAGGTGGATCAGGTCTTTCTGGAACAAGGCCTTGCGCGGTGCCAGATTGTAAGTAATGAAGGCCGGCATATGGTCGATGTAAAAGACCTTCTCTTGCTCGCACGTTGCATATATTGAAAAAAAATAGTGATAAATGATATAAAACAACAACAAAACAACAACAACAAAAACGTGCACACACACACAAACACACACACACACACACACACACACACAAACACGCGCATGCACGCACACACTGAGTAATATAGGGTCGCAGTGAAAGTATTAAGATAATGACTTGAGGTATTTGAAAATACTGGTTCTAAAATACGAAAGGGTTGTTGATGTTGTAACTTTCCTAGGCAAAGTGTTCCACAGGCTATGGCCTGAGAACGCTAAACTTGTCTTGTAGAGATCGATTCTAGGTCGTGGTATAATAATGAATTGCCTTGATCTTGAGTACGTTGGTGATGGAAAGGAAAATAGTTTCTTAATATAATCAGGCATTTTGCTATTCAATGTTTTGAACATAATTATTCCCTTATTGTACATTAAATGATTTTTCAGGGGAAGAATCTCCAAAGTTTTCAATTTATGATCGGTAGTTGAGTTAGGGTCAGGCAGGAAAAGTTTTGCGGCTCTACGATGAAGAGAGTTCAGTCTCTTTAATTGGACCTCGCTTGCTCCACCCCACACTGTAGGAGCATAGTCGTTATGTGACCTGATGTGGGCGTTAAAGAACAGTTTACGTGTTTCTACATCAGTGATATATTTTAATTTGGCTAGAATGTAAAGTTTCTTTTGATATTATGTTGCATATGTTAGTAATATGACACTGCCATTTAAACTGGTTATCCGAAGTAACACCGAGAAGACGATGTTCTGTTACTTGACTGATGGGTTTTCCTTGAAAAGACAAGCTGAGTGAGAGAGAGCCGAGCTGGTGCTTTTGACGGGTACTTAATACCATACATTCAGTCTTCGCAACTGGAATTGTTACTATACCAGTTGTCAATGTCTTGTAGTGCGTTTTGTAGGCGTGTATCAATAATAGATAAATCCTCGGGGGGGGGGGGGGGGGGGAGAGAGAGAGAGAGAGAGAGAGAGAGAGAGAGAGAGAGAGAGAGAGAGAGAGAGAGAGAGAGAGAGAGAGAGAGAGAGAGAGAGAGAGCGAGCGGCGCGCGCTAGAGAGATTTACGTCATATTTAGAATATTATGTCAATGTCTGCGTGGTGACGGAGTTGCCTCGTTTACTGTCTGACTTTCTCTAGAAGTCAAGTTTTTTTTTTTTTTTTTTACTGTATTAATTCTTTTCTGAAACGAATTAATTTTTACTAAGAAGTTGAAAGGATGCAAAGCTGGCTAACGAACTCATCCAATGTCTTTATCCAAACTAGCTATATCCAATTTTTCAAGTAAATATGATAAAAATTACGGACTCTAATCTGGGTCAACCGACTTCCTATAAAAGGTTGTTTATGTCTTAAATGAGACATTCAATTACAATATGCTCGGAGGCTCTCTTATTCGCCTCTAAGAAAGTATTTCCCCAAGTTTCAGGCTTGTACAGAAATTTCGGAGATTCTCTTGTTTACATACATACGCACACACACACACATACGCACACCCTGCGCTTTGCGCCAAATGTACGTTCAGCAGCGAGGTTAGCGTAACTAGACATGACGTAATTTTTATCTTGTCACAAGTTATTTCAATTGTGAGAGGTTTAGGCCTGCCCGCCTTTGACATCATGAACAAGCTATTAAATTCGCCCCACCGCGACCCGTCCTAAAAAAGTCCCTTCTATAAATAGAAGTGACTTAAAAAGAAAAACCAAAAAAAAAAAAAAAAAAAAAAAAAAAACCAACAGCAACAACAACAAACAAACAATGAACGAAACAAAGCGACAAAACTTAAAAACTGACATAACTAAAAAAATGCACAAGACAGGAATTTAAAATCAGGTAACCTCGACATAATATATTAAACATTCTTTTAAACTCCAGTCACTCTCATGCCTCCCCCCTCCCTCCCCTTTCCCCGATCTCAATCTCTCCTTCCCTTCAGTGCGCCCCTGTTCTGACATCATCGCCCCTCTCGGCCAATAAATGGCTGGCCAGAGTTCCGGACCAGAACTTGGGCGAGGTTTTGTCAGAACAGCGCACACGACCACACGCTCTATCACACCTCAGTCTCACGCTCAACTCCACACTACTTCCTCACGCTTATACACTGAACACGCGGCGGCAACACTTTTCTGTCAGTTGGGCAAAAATAACGGAGGCGTTTTATTCCCGTGACTCTCACTTGTCAAACATGTAAGACAACATCTAACCCAACCAGTAGGTTTACTGGTTGTTTCCTGCCCAAACCTAATGGGAAAAACGCCAGTTTTTTTCACCCAGTTGAGAGAAAAGTCGAGTGTTCAAGGTGTCGGTATTTTCTGAATAAGTACACTTCTGTAGAAATCTTGAATATTTTGAGGTATTTGGTCCAAGTATGATAGGTATGCAGTGCTTTTCCAGTCCCCCAAACACTTCACCACCTCGCCGGGCACCCCACAAGCCAGGGCCCAGGTAGCCCCACCACGCCGCAAGCTGTGGCTTGTATAAACCCCTTCAGCAGCAGAGGTCAGTTCTCGCAACCGTTTGTTGAACTCTGATCCCCGAATGGGGAAGGCCGGTGCCTTAGGAGGCGCTGGGCCTAGCGCTCTAAACATACTGATCACTGCCGTCACGGGGCACAGAGGGTGACGCAACATGACCGGTAACGCGATCACTAGAGTTTTTTCGCGTTTCTGAATTGTCTTACTCCACCTAACCAGTATCTTGACACTACTGTTGTCATTCACAACAAAGCAGTCTCTAGTGAGTTGTTTCCCAGGATCGAATCCTGCACCATCTTGGAAAAGATTGGATCGCCGAAGCAGTCCGAAGAACATAACCACAATCGCTGCCCAGAAGACACAGTCCTTAGAGCTGCACAAATCAAGTCATTTTTTTTTTGTTGTTTTTTAATCTGAAGAAGAAGTTGCGGGCTCACCGGCGTCTTGCGGTTAGGAGGGCAGCCTTTTGTTCGCTCAATTCCCCGCAATGTGCTTTCCACCATCCACGAATCCTGGTATGGGTGCGGTTCCCCGCATTCTAAATGCAATAGGCGAACAATGTTGAGGTATTGTGCCACGGAACTGGGCTGAAGTGTCCTGGCCAAAAAGGCTGCGTACTGCACCACTGTTCTCTCACACACCGGTACCGGCTGGATGTTCATTTGGTCACAAAATCTGAGATAAAGCGCAAGTGAGTCTGATAAGTTTTCTTGGTGTTGTCGGCAAAAACACTGGCACGATATCCCGCCACATCCTGCAGTAGCTGGTGTCTGAGCCTAGACCCGGCACCTAGACAGCACAAAAGCAAGAGCTGACTGTGACATGTGATTCAGAAGGTAGGTGTCAGGCGGTCGGCCCCGGTGCCAATTCGTTAGCAATTGTCCTAGCATGGGCAGCCGTCCTTCGTGTAGGCGGGAAATAGTATCGGCAAACATATTCACACTGCCAGCCACGTGCATTGCTGACACGCTGCAATTCGTTCTCACACACTCCCATGCCATCTTCCTCAACAGACTATTGACATAGCGGTCTTTTCAGCGCCCTTTGTTAATGATAGCCTTTGTCACCGTGCTGTCCGTATGAATGACCACCTGTTTCCCTCGCCATGAGGGGGCCCACCGGTTGACTGCCTGCACCACCGCGCACACCTCTTTATAATTAATATGCAAGTCCTTGGCTGCCGTCATGTCTGAAGAGAACAGTGTATAATTCCAATCTCCTTTCCAGAACGCGCCTGCCGCTAGGTTGCATGCATCAACATGGACATGTTCCTTGCTTTGTGAGTCATAATACACAGTGCCATTAAAAAACATGCATGTAAGATAGCCACCACTGTAAGTCTGCGTGAAACTCTCGTGCGAGTCTCGCTTTATGCCTTTGCTGCTGAAGGGGTTTAATCGTATCAAGAATCCGCCTGAGAAAAAATTTTCCTCCCTTGACGGCTTGACACGCCCAGTTAAGGGACCCTGCTAGTGACTGCAAGCTTTGCTTTGTCGCGCGTGTTTTGCCTTGAAACTGCTGCAAGCGTTTGTGAAGTTGCTGTAACTTGTCGTCGCCCAATGACAAGGTGCTTGTGCTGGTGCAGATTTGGATCCCGAGAAAATTAATGGTTTGTGTAGGCCCCACCACATTAGGCCAGCTAATATTGAATCCTAATCTATGTAAAAGGGCAATGAGCGTCATCATCATTTGAGTGCATTCCTCTTTGGACTTAGCTGCTATGAAGAAATCGTCAATATACGCTACTATCCCTGTCATGCCGCGCCGTAACATACATCTGCGAACTGCCTGCGAGAGTCTGTGAAAGTGCGAAGGGCCCAGATTACTACTACTATCATCTGGCTTCCACTGATACCTAGCAGGGCAAGGTTATACTTTTGCTATCCAGACCAAAAAGGTGACTGCCAAGCGTGTAAAATGCAAAGAAGTACCCAACGGAGAAAGAAACACGCTTAGAAAAGACGGGTACAACACAATTTATTAATATTTCGGGTAAATACCCTTTGTCAAAATAGACAAACAAACAAACAGAGAGATTAGCCGCTACTTATCTTCATTCGCAGAAGGAATGTTGAATGAAGATAAGTAGCGGCTAATCTCTCTGTTTGTTTGTTTGCCTATTTTGACAAAGGGTATTTACCCGAAATATTAATAAATTGTGTTGTACCCGTCTTTTCTAAGCGTGTTTCTTTCTCCGTTGGGTACTTCTTTTCTTTATACTTTTGCTGCTATCTGGGCAGCCTTCCCGCTTTGGTACATGGTCTTGACATTTCATGTGCCCATGATTGTGTCCCTGGATTGAGAGAGGCGGCTCGGTCTTGTGGCTTCTAAAGACTTCCGGCTTTCATCACAGGACGTCATAAATCTTCTGGCAGAAGAACCTTCCTCCTCCAGGAAAGGAATTACTGTTGGTCTATTCGTCGGCGTTTCTGTAGTTATTTCCTTATTTGCAGGGTGGGGAAGCTACCCCCACGCCCAACCCCCTTACTAGGAGGACCAGGGGTTTTCTGTCGGGGTCTCCTTCCCTTAGACCATGTTGGTTCACGGCACCTTATTTCATTCGATGCACCCCTCTCACGAGGGACCCCCTATCAACTACCCACGGGACGTGCCTCAACGCCGTATGGTCCCAGCGCAAGGAAAAAACCCAAATAAATAAATAAATAAATAAATAAATAAATAAATAAATAAATAAATAAATAAATAAATAAATAAATAAATAAATAAATAAATAAATATAAAAAAAAATTCACACTAAGAAGTGCCACACTAGAATCACTAGTGAAGGTAGTTATTTATTTGGGTTAATCCCGTTCAGTGCCGAGAAAAATTGAATACCACCCAACTGCAAGAGGTATAGATCCTCATGAGCCCCCGCAGTTGCGGGGGCTCATGATGATCTATGCCTCTTGCTGACAACACTTTGAGTCCATGTTCCTGGGGCAGCTAGGGTATTTCCGCGTTGAGTTAACAAACATTGCAGAAACACAATGGACGTCAGCTGGCACTGAATGGGGTAACGCGGAGCAGGCGACCAAGGCCATCTCACAGCGGACTATTGAAGGGTACACCATACCATTTAAATGACTGTCAAGCTAGATCCACTCTAGGTCACTTTGGCCTTTGCTAAACTGACCTGGACTGATCTGGCGTGAGAGTTATTTGGGCTTAGACAGTTATTGATCACCTGATTCATCCAAGTCATTGATCACCTGCGTCGTATGTTCACCAGCGAGGACAAGTTTTGCGTCGACAGACAGCGAAGTGAAAAGGACATCAGACGAGTTAAATTAACCCTTTAGGAATCATCGCAACTAAAACCACTACCGACACTCAAATGGTTAAAACGCTTAGAGGAGAAATACAGAATATCAGGGGGAGAATTCAAGAAGTTTTTTTTTTCCTGGAAGGTAGGGCGCGAACAATATAATAGCATCGGAGTGGAGTGTTCGTATACTATCCTTCATAGACAGATCGAGCGACTCCCATTCTCAAACTGTTTGATTCATAATCACCGAGAGCGAAGTTTGGGACGCAAAACGAAGCGTCATCTGAATGGCACGAGACTCAGAGTCAAGTTATATGGGAAGACCATGACGTTAATTTTATGAATGTAGTTTTTGCCAAAATAACCCGCGTCACCAGAACAAAAATGCCCACAGAGTGCAGTCCACACACGGTGACATTCGGACATCCAGTGCTAAAGTGTGCTCGCTTCGGCTCTTGTTTCCAACATTTCACGGGCAGAGAGGTAAAGGTAAACCTTCTTGACAACCGTAGAATAGTCTGTAACGTCCAGTGTTTGAATATCGCAAAATGTTTGAAGTAAAATGTTTGTGCAATGAATGAAAAGCATCTGGTTGGAATCTGTTTTCATGACTTCGACAAAGTCCAAATCTCCCCGAATTGGAGCGGTATAATAGTATACCCCAGAAAGCTTAGCGCGGTAAAACTATGAAATATAGTGTTAGGATGCTATCTATGTAAAAGTGGTCTTAAAAGTTCTATACACTGATGGAAAAAACAACAACAAACAACATGCAGGTAGCAATAGCGACCAATCCTAGATGTAGTAAGTGTGGCGTTACATTTTCCGCTGATTAGGAATCATCGCGACTAAAACCGCTACCGACACGCAAAGGGTTAGCTATTTTTGCTCTCTTGGCTTGACTTCGCGAACGAAGATTTTATAGGAGTTGCCCACGACGTCTGCAGGCTTGTTCGTGGCTGCGGAGGCCAATCCGAGACAGGCAGGTTCGACCGCAGTGGCTGCAGGGGAAGGTATGGCCAGGGTTCTGAGCTGCGGCATCTCTGTTTTTTCTCCTGAGCCGCTTGTCCTTAAGGCTAGCTCTGTGAGAGTCCTCAAAGGAGACAGCTGCCTTGTAAATGTTGGAGCGCCAGGTGTCACGGTCCGCAGCAAGCGAAGACCACTGGTGGTGGTCGATTTGGCAGGCACTAAGTGACTTCTTGAGACAGTCTTTGTATCTCTTCTTTGGTGCCCCTCTGTCACGGTGTCCAGTAGCAAGCTCGCCGAACAGGGTGATCTTTGGTAGGCGATGATCCTCCATCCTGGAGACATGCCCCGCCCAGCGGAGCTGTGTCCGCAGCAGCAAAGCCTCGATGCTCACAGTTTCAGCCTGTTCAAGGACCTCGACGTTGGTGACATAGTCACTCCAGTGAATGCCCAGGATGGTACGCAGGCAGCGCTGGTGGAAGCGTTCGAGGAGTCGTAGTTGGCTGCGGTAGAGGGCCCAGGACTCGGAACCATACAGCAGGGTGGTGAGGACCACAGCTCTGTACACGCTGATCTTGGTGCCTGTTTTCAGCTGTTGATTGTGCCACACCCGCTTGAAAAGTCGCCCGAAAGCGCTGTTCGCTTTTGCCAGCCTGCTGCCAAGCTCCTTGTCCAGCTTGGCGTCCGACGTGATAATGCAGCCAAGGTAAGTAAACTGGTGCACTGACTTTAGTTCAGACTCGCCAATGGTGATGTGAGGAGGGCGATACACTGTCTTGGGTGCCGGCTGATGGAGGACCTCTGTCTTTTTCAGACTGACCTCGAGTCCAAAGAGCTGGGCAGCATCTGCGAAGCAAGACGTGATGCGCTGCAGGGCTCTCTCTGTGTGTGCAACGAGGGCAGCATCATCAGCAAAAAGCAGCTCACGAATCAGTTGGTCTAGGGTTTTCGTGTGGGCCTGCAGTCGTCTGAGGTTGAACAGGCTGCCATCGAGACGATACCTGATGTACACTGCATCGTCATCATCGAGGTCCACTGTGGCCTGCTTCAACATCATGCTAAAAAAGATGGTGAAGAGGGTCGGTGCCAGCACGCAGCCCTGCTTTACGCCGTTGAGAATAGGGAATGGTTCTGAGAGATCATTGTTGAGTCTGACCTGGCCTTGCTGGTCCTCGTGTAGCTGGACAATCATGTTGAGGAACTTTGGGGGACAGCCAAGTCGCTCCAGGATCTGCCACATGCCTTGCCTGCTCACAGTGTCGAACGCTTTTGTTAGGTCGACAAATGTTACTACAGCCCTTTGTTCTGCTCGCGGCACTTCTCCTGTAGCTGTCTCAGCACAAAGACCATATCGGTGGTGCTCCTGTTTGCTCTGAAGCCACACTGGCCCTCTGGGAGTTGGTCTTCAGCGATGGCAGGTACCAGCCGATTCAGGAGCAGCCTTGCAAGGATTTTCCCAGCAATGGACAGCAGGGTAATTCCCCGATAGTTGGAACAGTCAGACTTCTCGCCTTTGTTCTTGTACAGGGTGATAACGACTGCATCACGGAGATCTTTTGGTAGTGTTCCTTCCTCCCAGCAGCAGAGAAAGAGGTCATGGAGCTTGTTGTGCAGTGCTGTGCCTCCACGTTTCCAGATCTCTGGCGGTATTCCATCAATGCCTGCTGCTTTGCCACTCTTGAGCTGGTGGATGGCTGTGAGGGTCTCTTCAGCGGTGGGCGGTTCGTCCAATTCAACCTTTACTGGGAGGTGTGGGATTTGTAGGACGACTGCTTCTTGAACAGTGCGCTCAGCGCTGAAGAGGCTCTGAAAGTATTCCGACCAGCGGTTCAAGATGGAGGTATTATCTGTGAGGAGTGCCTGGCCATTCGCGCTTCGCAGGGGACTTTGTACCAGGTGCCTGGGGCCATACACTGCTTTCAGTGCTTCGTAGAAGCCCCTGTAGTCACCATTGTCAGCACAAAGCTGGGTCCTCTGTGCAAGTCTGGTCCACCACTCATTCTGGAGATCTCTGAGCTTGCGCTGGAGACTGCTGCAGACAAGGCGGAAGGCAGACTTCTTCACAGGGCAGGAAGGCTGGGCTAGGTGGGCCTGATGGGCGGCTCTTTTTTTTGCTAGGTGTTCCTGGATCTCTACATCGTTTTCGTCAAACCAGTCTTTGTTCTTCTTTCTGGCGAAACCCAAGACTTCTGCAGAGGATTTTGCAATAGCAGTTTTCAGTTGTTCCCAAAGTGTTTCAGGGGAGGAGTCTACTGGGTCCGCTGTGTCTTTGAGCCTGCGCTGTAAATCTGTCTGAAAGGCAGCTTTCACATCGTCACGCTGAAGGCTGGCAACGTCAAGCTTTTTCTTGGGGGGCCCCCATTTCTTGGGTTTTGGCTTGAAGTGGAGCCTGAGTTTGCAGCGGACAAGGCGGTGGTCAGTGTGGCACTCTGCGCTGGGCATCACTCTGGTGAGGAGGACGTCACTGCGGTCCCTCTGACGCACTAGGACATAGTCGATAAGGTGCCAGTGTTTGGAGCGAGGATGCATCCAGGTGGTCTTTCGACTGTCCTTTTGCTGAAAAGTAGTGTTGGTGATGACCAGTTGCCGCTCCGCACAGAACTCCAACAGTAGGCGGCCATTGTCATTGCAGTTCCCCACGCCATGCTTGCCGAGGACTCCTTTCCAGGCTTCAGAGTCCTGGCCCACTCTGGCGTTGAAGTCGCCAAGGATGATGACTTTGTCGTCTGCAGGGGTACTCTGTAGGAGGCTGCGCAGGTCAGTGTAAAACTTGTCCTTTTCAGCAGGCTCTGCCAGGAGGGTTGGGGAGTACACACTGAGAAGGGTGACGTGCTGCTGGTGTCTCAGTGGGAGGCGCATGGACATGATGCGGTCTGAGTGGCCCGTTGGTAGGTTTTCCAGCTTAGTCGCAATGGATGTCTTGACCATGAAACCCACGCCTGAAAGCCGTCTTTCTGATGCAGGCCTGCCTGACCAGTAGAGGGTGTACCCAGCACCAAGTTCTTGGAGGCTGCCTTCGTCCGGAAGGCGTACTTCGCTGAGCGCGGCGATGTCGATGTTTAACCTCCGCAATTCATGGGCAATGAGGGCGGAGCGACGTTCAGGGCGTCCGCTGTCTGCTTTGTCGAGCATGGTTCGGACGTTCCAGCATGCTACGTTGAGTCCGGTCGTGGTCGTCATGAGAGTGGATCCGTTATTCTTTCTTGTTTTTTGACCGCAGGAGAAGATGCCCGTTGACCGCGGCTAGCCAACTGGGGTTGCGAGGGGACGAGCTTTGGTTAGGCCACCTTTTCTAGGCCCCTCTCCGTGTGGAGCAAGCAGTGCTGTCCCTAGAGAAGGCTGCTTGGTCGTTCAGGGTGTGCCGAGTGATGTTGTCATCCCCAGGTCAACATCAGGCGACCAATATCCTGAACCGCCTGCATGCAGGTTTGAGACTGCGGCTTCCAGTGACATCTTTCACCTGCCGTTTCGCCCCTCGCCCGTCGCTACAGGACTTGGAATGGTCAGTGTCATGGTCCGTGGACGTTTCCTAAAGCCTGCGCGGTGGAGCTTTTTGGTGGAGTGCAGTGTGCGCAGTACTGGCCCCACCCTTTAAACCCTTGGTTCATCTGCCATGGCCTAGCAAGCTGGGACGATGGCATCGAGGTCCTCGGGTCGTAGGTTTTATATCAGACTGTCCTTGTCCTAGTCTCTGGCTCAAAAGCCTTCCCCGGAGACACGGGGGCTTTGATGTCAGGGGTTTCCTCCCTTAGCCTTTCCGCAGCCAAGCGGCCAGGCCTGCAAGGCAGCAGGCGACTCGTGGAGGGCGGGGTCGTCTATGTCCCGTGCAGATGTGAACATCTGCCCACTGCCCAAACTGCCTATTTTTGCTACATCTGTGGAAATGGCCCTTTTTCAGCAGGATGTATTTGCTATAAATTGCCGAACACCACAAAATGGTTGACATAGCGAATAAGCTTAATAAGCTTCCATAATTTGAACAAGTTGTGATTATTAATTTGACACATAAGCCTAATTCTATTACAGCACGGCGTCCGGCCAAATATCACCATAAAATTAAACACAAATTTTATCACAAAACTTGATGTAACTTCCTGCTATCTACAACAGAGCAGTGATAAGTCTGTCGGCTCGTCTCAGTTACACAATGGGTGCCTCCATCGATCCGCTACGCACGATAGTGAGTTGCGGATCGAGAGAGGCAACCAGTGTGTCTCAATCCTTGCCGGGAGGCGGAGCTAGCCGAGGAAGCCTCTACATTTCCAACCTTTCAGCGCTGATCTATTTCTCCATTAGTCGCCTCTAACATGTCTGATTATGTAGCGTCCAAAGGCTGATGAATGTCTCTAAGACCAGGCCTGTGTCTTTGCTTTGACTTAATTTGCAAGTCTAACACGCTCCCCAGCGGCCACAGGCCGTCAGCTTAGTGCGACTCGTGTGCTGCAAATGGCGTCTTGACTTGCACAAGGCGGCTTTGCACTCCCGCGTTGGTCACTTTGCTGGGGAAGCTGGAGCCGGGTAAGGAGATTAGCGCCGTCATTGTTCATCCTGATTGGGACCGGCGCTTCTACACGCGCAAATGGCTGCTATCTTTTACCAGCCTTAGAGTACTTTCCTCCAGTTACGCTCTAATTTAGTGGTGGTAGACTGAGGCGGGGGTTTCGGGAATGGGAATTGGAGGGGAAGTGGTTAACCCTCTTGTACATGCGTACAGTTTCAATACCCTCAACCCTTTTCAGTCTAATGACCCTAGTGTGCATGCGCAAGGGGGTTAACCGAGAAGCAGGGGCGGATCTGGGCGAGAGAGGGGGCCCAGGGGTTCCGGACCCTCCCCCCCCTCTTTCAGGCCAAAAAAATATTTAAAATAAATATTTAAAATGTTATATCAAAGTCCCTTTTGGGAGTTTGCCACCCTATCCCTCCTCGCCACCCTCCTCCCGCTTTTTGATATCGGACGGGTGGTGGTGAGAGGGTGCAACAAGGGTAGTGTCAGATTAGCTTGGCGCCTGAAGGCGCCAAGCTAATCTGGCACTACCCTTGAATTATAATTGGTGCACTTCCCCCACCCCCCTCCCGCTTTTCGATATTTGGGCTTGTGGGGAGAAGGTGCAAGAGGTTCTCATCGACTCTTGGCGTGTCTATCCCCCTCCCCACCTCCAGACACCCCAACTCTTTTTGATTTTTTGGACACTGGGAAAAATGGTGTGCCGTCGGGATGCCTTTTGTGTCAGGTTTGAGGTCACAAACAAAAAGTTGGACTACCCTCCCCCCCCGCCCCCTTGGGAGCTAAGTGATCCGCCCCTGGTGATAGGCTGAAGGTATGAAAAGGTTAGTCGGGATGCTAGGCTTTACTTTTTGCTTTCCCTTCTTTGTACAGAACATAGTGACGTGATGCGCGCAAGGACTGTAGTTTTGTAGTTTGCATCACACGCGTTTAATTGTTATTGTTTACGTGCGCAGTAAAACGCGCTTATAGTTCCAACGGGAGCTTTGGGCATAAACATCAAGGGTATCTGATCATCCCTTTCCGGCCCCTCAACGTCCTTCCACTCAGACCCTACACACACACACACACACACACACACACACACACACACACAGGGTATCCAAGGTATTTCGTTCCGCATCAGTTTTACCCAAGAATTTGCTCCGGTCGGCCGTAGGTATTTAGCAATCAACCTTCCACTGGCGCACCCCTTTACAGTTTCCCTCCACCCCTCTCACACAGGATAACCAATCCCCCCCCCCAAAAAAAAAAAAGCTCGACACCCCACCCATCCCTGCCTCTTCCGCCATATTGGTCCTTTGAAAACAACAGCATGCCCTTGTTACAACAAAGCACAACATGAATTATCACGTGCATTTGTGCCCACTTTATTCATTATCGTTACAATATCCACATTAGCGTACTGTCTACGTGTAATGTCTGTTACCGACCGTTGACGTCACGACTGTCCACAACGCCACGGCTTCACTTGCCCAGTACGCAATGGATCATCGGGCCGATATCGACCGCAGTTGGCCAGCGCACATGACAGTTGTCCAGTAGGAATCAAAGATGTCAGGTAAATGGGACGTCTGCAAGGCGTGGCACATCTGAAAATGGGACGTCAGCGTATGGGACGTATGTAATCGAGGCGGCTGCAAATGGGACGTCGTCTGTAGATGGGACTATCGTACAATGGCAATGGGGTTAGGTAGCTACGACGAGTAGCACGTGCTTGTACCGGCACTCAGTTCGTCTGTCTATGTGCGAAATCAACAAGCCAACGAATTTAGTAGTCGGCCAACCAACCCATCATCCTACCGACCAATCGAACCGACCAAGCAAGCAACGAACGAAACCAGGCAAACAAACCCAAAACAATAAAAGAATAAACAAAAAATAAAGAAAAGAAAAAGTGAATGAATAAGCGAATAAACGATAGAATGGATGAATGAATGAATGAATGAATGAATGAAAACGAATAGAAAAAGAAAGAAGAGAAAAGCGAGTAGAAAACAACAGCAACAGCAGCTACAAGAACAACAGGAAAATATTTTAACATAAAAACACAGCCTTATTTTAAGAGTACGTGTTTTGTTGCAAATGGGAATATTCTTGAATGTTTAAACAAAAGAAGAAGCTATAGCCTGTGCTGCTACACATCGTGAAGACGTGCGGCTCCACACAGCGTATCTATGTGTCGCGAGACACAGGGATATTAGCAAAAGCTAGAACGCAAAAGGCCATCGGACCGACGTTGGCCGCAGTCGGCCCGCGCACGCGCGGGCCAACTGCGGCATATGTCGGCCTGACATCCTTCCACTTACTGGGACTGGAGTTGTTATCAGCCGAACTACGGCCCCGGTGGATAGAGGAAAGGAAAGTGAATTAGCGTGCGAAATGGGGACCTGTCGCCAGCCCATATCCCCCAACCGCCCCAGGACACGGGGTAACAGCCGCAAAACAGACGGCCGGCTTTCCGCGACTCTTGCCGCCAAACAGCAAAGGATAGAGAGAGGCCCACCACATCACCCCGCCCGGTAACTGTTATCCTATAGCTGCCTTGTGATCATCAATGATGACCCGCCTGCCTCTTTGTGCACCCCCCCCCCCCCCTACACACACACAGACCTTTACCGACAAGCCGAGGAACCTCGTCGCTTCCTCATCAACTTACCCGCCTGAATCGTGGTCCTTTATCACGCATTACCGCACCATCCGTGAAACGGCGCAAGCTTGCTTGGTTTGGCCACGTGACCCGACACAACACCTTGTCCAAGACTATCCTCCAAGGCACTCTCGAAGGAAGTCGTCGGCGAGGTCGTCAGAGAAAGAGTTGGGTCGCAAACATAAAAGAATGGACCGAACTCGAGATGCCAGACTTGCTTGCCACCGCCCAAAATAGAACTCAGTGGAGAGCACTGTCTGTTGCTGCTGCCTTTCAGTCCCCCCAACGCCCAGTTCGGGCAAGGGACTGATGATGATGATGATGATGACCGCACCATCCAGCCACCGCCTACGTCATAATAACCACTTGACCGCCTAGGGAAAAGTGAACACGATGATCCCACTGCAAGAGACATAGATCCTCATGAGCTCCCGCATTCGCGGGGGCTCATGACGATCTATGCGTCTTGTGACGGCATTTTGTGTTCAACGTCCATGGGCGGATGGATTTCTTTGCTGTTGCAATTAGTTAACACAGATTTCGGACACAAAATCTGCGTCGCTGGCAGAAATACAGATGGAAAAAAATGCAGATGGCACCTAATGAAGGAAAATTAACCTGACTAAAAGCAAAATAAGAAAGTTTGTCCACTTAGCTGAAACGAAAACAATTACGTGATGGTTGGTAATGTGAGCTTATTCACTCCGAGACCTTTATTGACTGTCGGCGCTGACCACTTTGGGACAAAAATGTTTGTCTTCTTTCAGTCTCTTTACGCTTTTTCTCATTGGCCTGGCTCTATTTGATTTTTCCCCTGGTCGGGCGTTGTTAAGGAAGCGGGAGTCCCCTTGTCACATATTACCAACATGTGATAAGTAGACTCCCTTATAAAATGTTACGATGACAATGTTACTCGCCGAGCAAATGGTTCTCCCCCAAATAAACCTTTGGCCAATCACATTTCTTGGTACAACATGAACACACTCTAATCTTCGCCGGTTCAGTCAAACCACCAAACAAACACATGCCAATAAATAAATAATTTAGGGGGTTACACAACAAACAGAAGTATATGTAGGTGTTTTGTGATACCGCTGGTACCAGTTTCATACAAAACATGACTGAATAATTGGATAAGTTAGATAATATCAACAACAGGAAAATTTAATCGAAGCGATGGCCCTATCACGTACCGACCGCATTCGAAACGGCAAAGAAACAAAAAGTTGGATAAATAAACGTGAGGGGGTTACGCAGCAAAATAACTATATACACGCGTTGTGTTCGGCCTATGTTACCAATTTCATACAAAAGAATGACTGCAAATGTGTTAAAATAAAAACACCTGAGAGAGAAATTCCAGGCGATTGCAGTTCGCGCGAGGTTGTTGACTGATGTCGGAAGTATGGAGACTTAAGTCCCCTGAATCTCTACGTCACACTAAAGTTTGGGGTCCTTTCAAGGGTACACCTTCACGCTTATACTTTTTACAGTTGAAGACAAAGTCGTTGTATTACGAGTTAGGCTTTGCTAGTGGTTCTTGTCGCCTCAGTGAACCATAATATCTGAGTGTCAAGAGTACATTGAATACTGCATGTACTATGTATAATGTTTTTGCCTTCATATGTGTGTACGCGATATTTTGGGGCGCGCGCTCACGTGTGTGTGTGTGTGTGTGTGTGTGTGTGTGTGTGCGTGCATGCTGTGTGTGTGTGTGTGTGTGTGTGTGTGTGTGTGTGTGTGTGTGTGTGCATGCTGTGTGTGTGTGTGTGTGCATGCTGTGTGTGTGTGTGTGTGTGTGTGTGTGAGAGAGAGAGAGAGAGAGAGAGAGAGAGAGAGAGAGAGAGAGAGAGAGAGAGAGAGAGAGAGAGAGAGAGAGAGAGAGAGCACACATATACATATTTGCCTTTGCTGTATGAATTTTAATGTACTTAATGATTTTCTGTGTATTGCTTTACTTTGCAATTTTACTCATTTTATATTTTTGTGCGTACGCGTTATGCGCGTACGTATGTCTGGAGTGCGTGTCCGAGAGCGTGTGTGTATATGTGTGCGTGTGTGTCTAAGTGCGTGCGTGTGCGTGAAGTTTGTGTTTGTGTGTGTGTGTGAGCGTGCGTGTGCGTGCGTATGTGCGGGCGTGCGTGCGTGAGCGAGTGCATACATGCGTCAGTGTGTGGTATGTGTATGTTTACATGTCTATGTCATTTATGTAGTAGATGTAGCAACAAAAGCGTTCGACACTGTGAGCAGGCAAGGCATGTGGCAGATCCTGGAGCGACTTGGCTGTCCCCCAAAGTTCCTCAACATGATTGTCCAGCTACACGAGGACCAGCAAGGCCAGGTCAGACTCAACAATGACCTCTCAGAACCATTCCCCATTCTCAACGGCGTAAAGCAGGGCTGCGTGCTGGCACCGACCCTCTTCACCATCTTTTTTAGCATGATGTTGAAGCAGGCCACAGTGGACCTCGATGATGACGATGCAGTGTACATCAGGTATCGTCTCGATGGCAGCCTGTTCAACCTCAGACGACTGCAGGCCCACACGAAAACCCTAGACCAACTGATTCGTGAGCTGCTTTTTGCTGATGATGCTGCCCTCGTTGCACACACAGAGAAAGCCCTGCAGCGCATCACGTCTTGCTTCGCAGATGCTGCCCAGCTCTTTGGACTCGAGGTCAGTCTGAAAAAGACAGAGGTCCTCCATCAGCCGGCACCCAAGACAGTGTATCGCCCTCCTCACATCACCATTGGCGAGTCTGAACTAAAGTCAGTGCACCAGTTTACTTACCTTGGCTGCATTATCACGTCGGACGCCAAGCTGGACAAGGAGCTTGACAGCAGGCTGGCAAAAGCGAACAGCGCTTTCGGGCGACTTTTCAAGCGGGTGTGGCACAATCAACAGCTGAAAACAGGCACCAAGATCAGCGTGTACAGAGCTGTGGTCCTCACCACCCTGCTGTATGGTTCCGAGTCCTGGGCCCTCTACCGCAGCCAACTACGACTCCTCGAACGCTTCCACCAGCGCTGCCTGCGCACCATCCTGGGCATTCACTGGAGTGACTATGTCACCAACGTCGAGGTCCTTGAACAGGCTGAAACTGTGAGCATCGAGGCTTTGCTGCTGCGGACACAGCTCCGCTGGGCGGGGCATGTCTCCAGGATGGAGGATCATCGCCTACAAAGACAAGATCACCTGTTCGGCGAGCTTGCTACTGGACACCGTGACAGAGGGGCACCAAAGAAGAGATACAAAGACTGTCTCAAGAAGTCACTTAGTGCCTGCCAAATCGACCACCACCAGTGGTCTTCGCTTGCTGCGGACCGTGACACCTGGCGCTCCACCGTTTACAAGGCAGCTGTCTCCTTTGAGGACTCTCACAGAGCTAGCCTTAAGGACAAGAGGCTCAGGAGAAAAAACAGAGATGCCGCAGCTCAGAACCCTGACCAGACCTTCCCCTGCAGCCACTGCGGTCGAACCTGCCTGTCTCGGATTGGCCTCCGCAGCCACGAACAAGCCTGCAGACGTCGTGGGCAACTCCTATAAAATCTTCGTTTGCGAAGTCAAGCCAAGAGTAGCAACGGCAAGTTTGAAAACTGGTCCTGTTACCAATAACTTCTACCGTTGGAAAATAAAGGTTCATTGTTCATTGTTCATTGGGGTCCGGTCGAGGGGAAGGGGGAAGGAGGGGGGGGGGAGTGTTGGGTGGGTGGGTGGGTGGGGGATCTATGTCGGAGGTAAGAGTCTGGGGCTAAAGCCCTCGTCTTTTACCTCCGACATTGACTCCACTGACCGGACCCTCGAGGCGACAAGAACCACTGGCAAAGCCTAACTCGTAATACAACTAATAATGACAACATACTGTCTGCACGCTAATTCACATCGGTCATCAACTCTCTCTCTCTCCTACACTTAATGGACAATGGTGTGTGACAACAACATAGGCATACGGTAATTCACCGCGGTCATCGAACGCTCTCTCTCACATGATTGATAAAAGGACTGTGTGACTGTGTATCTACATCATTTATCATCACTGAGAAAATAAAATGTCGTTATCTATCTATCTATCTATCTATCTATCTATCTATCTATCTATCTATCTATCTATCTATCTATCTATCTATCTATCTATCTATCTATCTATCTATCTATCTATCTATCTATCTATCTATCTATCTATCTATCTATCTATCTATCTATCTATCTATCTATCTATCTATCTATCTATCTATCTATCTATCTATCTATCTATCTATCTATCTATCTATCTATCTATCTATCTATCTATCTATCTATATATCCCCCCTCCTCCCCCCTCCCCCTTAAAAAAAATCTCTGGAGAACAGACTGAGGCAAGATGACAGAAGGCTGAAGATGCCATAGAGGTTGTCGTTAACGCATTCAAGGTGCCGGCATCAATAGCTGGGCAATGTCCTTATAGCGCTGCCGCCGGCAACCCTATATACGACACAGTCACGATCAGGCCGGAAAATGCACGAATTTGCAAACGCGTGCATTTTCTCACGTGACCCAGACCAATAAAGTGACTTTCTTTGTTGGGATCGTCTTTTCGGACGTGTTTATGAATTATAGGTCGGAGCGCAAAACGTTTTTTTTTTTTTTTTTTTTTTTTTTTACCAATCTTACAACAAATATCTTTCTGTGACAATTGACCTAACTCATTCAGCCCGACGCACGTATTTCCCAAATTTTGGAGGCGTCATCTATCGACTATGCACATGTTGCAGGAGATGGCTCGACCATGATAATTCAAGGGTAGTGCCAGATTAGTTTGGCTGATCTGGCTCTTCCCTTGAATTACAATGGTCGACCCATCTCCTGCTGTAGTGCGTCAGGACTGAATGGGTTAATATGATTTACAATGTGTTCAGTTTTGCTGTACAATCGTAAGAAATCGGATTTCTTTCATGAAATGACTGATTTTACATCCCTAAATGTGCCCCAGATATATTAAGCTCAATATGAGAAAGGTCCATTTTCACCTGAATTGGCCAAATTTCTAAACGTGAAACAGCGGAAGCATACATGAAGTCTGCATGCTTGACCTCGTTATTAAAATCTGGTGGGGCTCTATGTAGGGTATAGAATATTACTCGTTCTTGTCTTTTCACGGCTGTACAGCAAAATGGACAAATCGGCATAGGAGTTCAGTTGAGAAAGATAGGGGAGAAAAGGGGAGGGGGGCGGCGGGGGGGGGGGGGGGGGGGGGGGGGGGGGGGGAGGGGGGGGATGGACTTGGCGTTTGGCGCCAACCTGTTTGAATATAATATAATTTTGGGTGTAAGCATTAAGCCCCTCCATATGTGAAGTACATTCCGTTTGCACGTTTATTCTTAGCTGTCTTCACATGCTCTGGGGCTGTGCATGAAAGATCTTAGACCTGCACCAGGCAATAAGCCAGCACCTTTCTTAGTTGTTGGCGCAGGATTTAAGCTCACTGAGGTAACAGAGCCCATCTCCGGATGTGTTAAAGAACGGGGATTGGGATGGGATTGACCCCACCGGCTTGAGCTATCATGATTCATTTTTCTCCTGAAGTCTTCACAGGGCAGCTATAGGACATTTACGACCTTATGACTCAAAGTACAAAGAGTTTACTCTCTTGTTCCTGCAGCCACCGGTGCTGTTTACAGTATCAGTGGCGGCATGCACAAGAAGGTTAAACAATGGGGACTGTGCAAGGGATTAAGGGAAGGAGTGAGAGGTTAGACGCGCGGCCTTACGGACCAAGCCACGTGTCAGCGGGCATCACTCGATATCCCGGCTCGATGTTCGCGCGGAGAACTCCGCGAGAAATCCCGGGTCGGATCGCTCAATCACTACTGAACAGTCCTCTCCCGGGTGAGCAAAATTCCCTTCGGGCCGACGTGGACCGCAGTCGGCCCGCGCGCGGGCTGACTGCGGTCGACGTCGGCCCGAAGGACTTTTAAGTGTCTACACTCGTCCAAACAGTCCCGCCTTTTCTACGAGGAGGCTTCTCTCCTCCGGCTGGCCGCCGTCAATCAGTGAAACATTTCATGCGAAGCTTTTAGGATCAGAGGGGTTAATTGCTATAGTCTACATCCGCCTGTGAAAAACAACAGATTGCCTCAGTGTAGGTCATTGGGCCTTACAGACAGACGTGCAAGCGCAGTCGAGCAACTCGAGAGCGGAATGAACGATCGAAGTGCGACACCTAAAACGGATGGCAGTTCGATGCAGTGCCCGAGGGTACCTACGGGCCTTACGTATAGCGCTTATTTCAAAATCACGCCTCTGAGTGGGGACAAAAAGGGTGATGAATGGGGCAGGACGGTTCAAGGGTGGTGCCAGAATAGCCTGGCGCCTTTTAGGCGCCAGGCTCTTTTGGCACCACCCTTGAACTATTATAGTCAATCCGCGTCTCTTTGTAGAGTGACAGAGCTGGCAATGTGTTAAAGAACAAAACGACTAGCATAAAGAAATCGAAAGGATCTCTGGCCACTGAAGACTTCTGACGGGTGGTGTGGAGCGTGTATAGGCCGGCGGCTTTCCGAGGGCAGAGATCATATTATCTTGACTGAACTAAACTGCGCTGAACTAGCTAGTACTACCTTTTCACACGCCGAGAAAACACTATTCTACGTAGCAAAAGTGGAGAAGGGTGGAAGCGTGTTACATTTTACAACATTCAAACCTCACAACTAAACAAAAGTTTGGTTAGTTCTTTCGAAAGACATACATTTACAAAGGCGTGCGATAGTGCAGTCTTTTAACTCTTTATTGCATCAGAGGGGTAATTATTAAGGGAAGGTTTCTTTGTCCCCTTCCCTGCGGTCACTAGTTGCAGAGATCTTTTCCATTCAACGCCACTAAAGAACCTCATTCGTCCAAGTACCGCGGACACAAAGAGGGGCGAGCAAGAGGTGTAAATCTATGTAAGTCCCCCGCAGCTGAACAAGAGGCATAGATCCTCATGTGCCCCCGCCATGGCGGGGGCACATGAGGATCTACGCCTCTTGCATTTGGGTACTACGCATTCCGTTCCGACACTGAGTAAGATGCTCAAGACAACCGTTCACTGCGGCAGGGGTTTCCGAGGAACGTCAGACCCTAGTTCGGATCTCGTACAGTCAACAGAACAATTAAGTTGCTTTTCTTTTGCTGGGTACTTCTTCCACCTCCTCCGCGCTTTTTCATCATGTGGCCCCCTCCACTGCCGGCACGTGGGGTTGTAAAAGGACTGAGTGATAGTGATGAAGAAGACAGACGTGCGGGATAAAACAGATGGAAACCCCGCCGGGGGCGTCCCACTGGACGAAATGCACAGTCACAGCAGAGGAAAAGTCCGTTTTACAAGAAAGACAGAGAGAGAGAGAGAGAGAGAGAGAGAGAGAGAGAGAGAGAGAGAGAGAGAGAGAGAGAGAGAGAGAGAGAGAGAGAGAGAGAGAGAGAGAGAGAGAGAGAGAGAGATCAGAGAGAGAGAGAGAGAGAGAGAGAGAGAGAGAGAGATTAAATTCTTTTCACCCAAAATGGGCTATGGAGGAAAGACATAACTGCAAAAGAAACCGAAAGCAGTGAAACATGAGAGAAAGAAAGCATTGGCGACATGGAAAGTCCATATCACTTTTTCATTTTGTTTTGCAAATTGAATGATGGTCTGTTCACATTGGCGGGGGTCAATGCGGCGAAAAGACTCTCTCTCTCTCTTGGCACACACACACACCGCACACACACACTCACACACACACACACACACACACACACACACACACACACACACACACACACACACACACACAGACACAGACACACCCACACACACACGGCACACACACACACACACACACACACACACACACACACACACACACACACACACACACACACACACACACACACACACGCACGCACACACACACAGAGTGGCACACATTGAAGGACGAGGGGTCGTCAATGTGAATAGACTCTCTCTCTCTCTCTCTCTGTCCGTCTGTCTCTCTCCCTCTCTCCACCGCCGCTCGCTATGATTCTGCGCTTTGACCGACTGCTCGTTAGTGCCAATGTAGCGCACGTGCACAGCTGAATGGCTTGGCGGGCGCTTACATAGATTTTCACTTTTCCTGATGGATGGCGCCCCTGCTGTAAAGAACGCGTCGTGAGGTCCGGGCTACCCAGTGAGCAAAACGGTCATCGGGCCGACGTCAGCCGCTGTTGGCCCGCGGGCCAACAGCGGCTGACGTCGGCCCGATGACCGTTTTGCTCACTGGGTCCACACTAGCCGCAGATGGTCGCCCCTTTCGAGTCAATGACAATCCTGCAACCCACGTGGTCTTCCCCCTCCTAAACTCTTTAACTAAAAGTAATCGGGCCGAATTCGGCATCAGGTGATGCGACTGCGGTCGATATCGGCTCGATGGTCTCTTGCTTACTAGGCGGTTGTCGAGCTAACCATGTAGTACATGATCGCGGGATTGGATCGGCCGGAGAGTGAGAGGCCGGTGATGGCAAAGAAAAGAAGCAAAGATCAGGAACTCGGATTTTTTGTTACCTTCACTACCAAATTTCATTAGTTGTATGAGTGTGCCTATATAACTGATCCCGAGATTTGTTTGGAGAAGAAAAGACGAAAAATGAAGAAAAGACAACCAGTGGCGCGTTTGGCTCGCACTGTATCCTGGGACTATCCCACACAGTCGTTACGCGGGCATAATAGCGTCTGCGGCAGACTGTTCTCGCATCCACTCTAGAACTCGCGCAATCCAAGCTAACAAAAATATAACAGACTGATATTCCTATCATCTATCATGGTTGGGCTAAGGAAAAACAAAATTTTTTTTTTGTTTTGTTGCGGCGCACTATATCCTTGCACGTAAACATGATCACACATAATACAACCGTTGCCAGTGCACAAAAGGATTGAGCAGGAATATTACTTTCCGCAGATGAAAAGCGCGTACAAAACATGTCCCAGAAAACTAGCGAGACGGCACCTGGATGACACACTTTCCAATGCGCAAAGGCCATCGGGCCGGAGTCGGCCGCCGTTGGCCCGCGCACGACCGTGCGCGGGCCAACGGCGGCTGACATCGGCCCGATGGTCTCTTGCGCATTGGGTTGTTCAGAACGTCAGGAGTAGGTTGCTAGAACAGAGCAGGAAGGAAGACGTCAATCGTCAGCCACAGTGGACCCACTGCGGCCGACGACGGTACGAGGACCTTTGCTCTCTGGCCAGGGCGTCATACAAATTATCTATGTGTAGACTAGACTTAAGAAGAAGCCAGCTATGTGAGTACGCTGTGAGAAGTGTGTTTTCGTCAGCACAAGCCAGCAACGTCAGGATATCGAGAGAAACCTGCTAGGTCAAGATTTCACCGGAAGCCAGCTAAATAAGCATGTCATGAAAGACCAACTGGGGCAGAACTTCAGAAGAGGCCAGCTGTGGGAGGACAGCAGGAAAAGCCAGGTAGATAATAATAATAATAATAATAATAATAATAATAATAATAATAATAATAATAATAATAATAATAATAATAATACCGTATTTATATAACCTTTCGATTATGATTTTTACAGAGGAAATCTTTTAAAAAATTGCTGCGTTTTGTCCTTCTGAAGCAAAACAGTTTATCATGGCATTTATGTGAGAATCAACATAATGTATTCTGGAAATTAAAGGACTTTAATTTTAAAAAAAAATGTACTCTGGAGTTTCAGACAAACAGCAACAGAGCATTTTGAATATTTACCCATATCATTCGGAATACACCAGTGTGTGCAACAAGTGTGACTGAAATAGTCCAAGGGTAGTGCCAAGCAATTGTGGAACCACCCTTAAACTAAAGCCATTGGTCTATGTCATCATCTGTAAGTACTGTAATGTAGCTTGCATATAATTATGGCAGTGAACAAATTTGAAGCTTTTAGCCTCATTATGATGCGGGTCAAAAAGTGTGGAAAAATATGAAAGATAGAAAAAGACCCAGACGAAGAAACTAACACTTGACTTATTCTACCCCAGACACACCACAGCAAAATAAAGATCCACCATGATAGTTCAAGGGTGATGCCAGAATGTGAGCTTGGCGCCTATGGGCGCCAAGCTATTCTGGCATCACCCTTGAATTATCATGGTGGATCTGTGTCCTACACTGCAACGCAGTCTTCAGAAGACGACTTCAACATTTGGGGATTCCGGTCTTGGGGTAGAATGAGTTAAAATGACAGAACAGAACACTGACATCAATTAATTAACTGACAACATAAGAAATCACTTGAAACTTCAGCCTTTATTAATCACATCAAAGGTGCATGCATTTAAAAACACAGTAATTGTTTGTAAACACTTCAAATCAAACAATGAAGAGCAGTCAAACCTTTTTCTGGCAACTTTGTGATGAGGAAAACTAGTTCTTGCCTTCGGCACGTAAAGGGTTTCCGCGACTTATGTGCCTCTATTGATAAAATGAAGAGAGAAATATAATACCGAGTTCTAGCAAGTGCGACAATAAAGTTTAGCCGAGTTGGTATACCTCGTCCAGTGGCTTAGGTTAAACGCACCAGCGGTACCAATGTTGCTATTTTGGCACCAGACCGGTCGCTCGGACCGGTCTGGTGCACCCGATCGGTTTAGAGCGTGTGCTTTCTGCACCTGTAATGGACGATTCTTAATGAGCTTGGGGTCAAAAGGTCGCGTGCGCGAAAACGAGGCTATCTGGGGCTGGACGCGCGACAGCAACATGGCGAGTGAAAGCGCAGAACGTCGAGGCCTTAGTATTGTGCCGTATTTTGAGCATTAGCAAATATCTGACCAGATATAAAAATCACTCCCCTGTATGAACCAATCACAGCCATTTGCATTGAAGCTTGACTGAATTGTGTTCGAAGAAACTTCTGTCAGCAGATTGAGCATTCAGAAGATTGTGGTTTTATGATTTTCTTCTAAACATTTGAGATATATGAGTGTTTTGTCAAAGCTTACACGGAACTTGTATCATACTGAGTGCACACCTTTTTTTTTCAACGATTTGACAGCACATTAGCATTGTTGGAGGGGTCAACTCGGTTATAGTTTGTGAATTTAGCCAGCGAAAAACAACACAGTTTGAATTCAATTATCGGTTGTGGACCCTACTTAGTGTTGTCCCATGCTGCCCCCCTCCCCTCCCCCCTCAATGTTTCCAGTTTGGTGAATTCAAGCATGTGTGAGTGTGCGTCAGGTAGATAAATAAGCTAGCGGGTTAACACTATCTACAAGTGTTTGTCCTCTCTTAACCATTTTGGAGTTGGTAGCAATTTCAGAAGTGTTTTTCGCAGGCATCATTTCAACCAAATCGCTGCTGACAGCTAAAGGGTTAAAATTGTCGAAGTCAGAAGACTGCAGCAGAATAAAATGTATGACATTCATCACTCTGTGTGTGTGTGTGTGTGCGTGCGTGTGTGTGTGTGTGTGTAAGTGTGTGTGTGTGTGTGTGTGTGTGTGTGTGTGTGTGTGTGTGTGTGAATGTGGCAGCACTACTCAATCATCTAAAGGGATCAACTATGACATTTGAAGGGCAGTGCCATGGTATTTTCATGTATTAAGCTGATCAGACAATACCCTTAAGCTATCACAGCTGATCCCCTGTTTTCTTGGAATCAAGATTGTAAGCCAAAACTTTAATACAATGACATTCTATAGCAAAACACGCACACATACACACGTGAGAACAGACACCTAACTTAAATTTTACAACAAAAATAAATGTTAACACAGCAGAACCTGTTCTGGCAATCACCATTTTTGCTAGAAGAAAGTGACCTTAAACATCTCATGCTCTCTCAAGAGAGGTCTTGAAGGGCAAACAGTGTCACCCTGGCTGCAGCCACCTAAATGTTGGTCTGTAATGACAGGTGATCTGCTGTAAGGATGGTCGCTCAAAACAGTTTTTGCTGTAGACCATAAAGTCTATACATGCAAGTTTCTCTCACACCCAACACAATGCACATGCCGCACCCACACACGAGCAGATGAATTCGGATCAACCACTCCTTCCTCCGTTGAGTTTCGGTTGCTTTTGGAAAAGTATGAAATAAAATTTTCGCGTTCTCAATATTCTGTGCTCTATTTGATGTGCACACAGGAACAACGCAATGGTGTTTCGATCTGCGCTTCGACTGCTGCTTCTCTATCGCCATGAAAGTACTGTCTGCCCCTCCCACATGTTCCCCATACAGCCTCGCTTTCGATGCGACCTTCACCTCATGAATATTCGTTGAGAATGGTCCATGGGCAACCTCAGAGAAAGAATCACGTGACCGTCGTTTGATTGCTGCAAAATAACATGAATAAAGAATAAACCCTTTCCCATATATGCAATCCGGCAATAATGCATCCATCCTTATGCTAGCACCACGAAACATTACGCGATTTGGCAGATTTGAAAAATAGCTTTTTTTAAAATCCTCAACGAAGGTGATTTTGCGACATCTGCGTCGTTTGCGGCAGAAAGCACCATCATAGATGAAGTTCGAGAAATGAGCGCACTGCATGTACAATGGACTTGATTTGGTGCCGTGTGGGAAATGACACAAGCCTCCGTCATCTCAACACAAAACTGGCGTGTTAGGGGAGGTAAAAGGCGCGGCTAAAAGTTAAAACTGCAAACGGACCTTTTTTTTTCGACTGCCATCACAATCTTCCGCGTGAACGTACGAGACCACACTACAAGTGCAGAAGCCAACCTGCGCGCACAGTTCTGGTGCACATGACCGGTCAAAGCGACCGGTCTGGTGCGAAAATAGCAACAATGGCGCCGCTGGTGCGTTTAACCTAGGTAGAGGGCGAGGTATACCAACTCAGCTAAGGTTTACGCTTCCTGTGACTTTTGAAACAATGCACAGCAGGCAAAGTGTACTATATAGTAACAAAAAAGTTAGAGACATTTCCAAAATGATCCAAGCGTACATCAGATAAAAGCAAGCTATACACACTGAAATAATAACACTCTTGTAATAAATCTTTAGGTTGACAATGGTTTTCTTATCTTATTATTGTCTTTCGTCCCGATTGGTTGTACATTGCTGAACGTCCCGACTTTTTCAGGACGTGCCATCACTGCTTGTGAAAAAAAGAAAAGAAAAAAAGAACAGAATATTGAATGTATGTCGCCAGCCGGTCTAATACCCTAAATAAACCTAAGACCATTTAGCAACACATATCCAAAATCAAGTGAGATACAAAAAAATTATTCAGACCAAAAGGTGACTGCCAATCCTGTAAAAAATGCAAAGAAGTACCCAACGGAGAAATAAACACGCTTAGAAAAGACGGTTACAACACAATTTATTAATATTTCGGGTAAATCCGCTTTGTCAAAGCCAACAAAACAAACAGAGAGATCAGTCGCTACTTATCTTCATTTGCAGAAGGAATGTTGTTTGTTTGTCAGCTTTGACAAAGCGGATTTACACGAAATATTAATAAATTGTGCTGTAACCGTCTTTTCTCAGCGTGTTTATTTCTCCATTGGGCACTTCTTTTCAAGAGATACAGGCAGTGCAGACAGTGGGGAGAGCTTAAAAAAGAAAAATACAAGTAAATGGACCAAGGGTAGACAGAAAGACATGCCCCAGAATTGAGAGGAAAACCCATCCTGTGGGGCTGACCAGGGTGACCCTAGGAACTAAAAATTAGTTAACCCCACCCAAGTCCCCCAGGGCAGACCTGGGTGGGGGCCACTGTTTAGTTGCAAAGTAAGGTTAATGTTACACAGTATGCAAAATGAACCAGGTGTACATCAGATAAAAACAGAGCTATACACGCTGAAAACAACCAAATAATAACGCTCTTGTAATAAGTCTTTATGTTGACAATGGTTTTCTTACCCCTTATTATTGTCTTCCATCCCCAACCATTCTTCCGTTTGCAGAGTTTTAAATGTTATGCAGTATACAAAATGATTCAGGCGTCCATCAGATAAAAAAGCAGGCTATAGATGCTGAAACCACCCCAATAATAACACTCTTGTAATAAATCTGTATGAAAACGAAAATATCGCAAATGGCGGGGAATCTCAATTCATTTCTTTTGTAACTTTTGTAACTTTTTCAGTCTGTTGCAGACGTAATCCTTAATGTTTGTCCAGCGCCTATGTCTAAGTGCGGGCTCTTCTGCGATTGCTTGCTGTATCTCGGCCTTTCCAGGAAGTTTGTTCATGACGAGGTGTGTCTTGAAACGAGTTTGAACAGCTTTCTCTTCAGCTTTCCCCCATGGTTTCCTTGTAAATCTAGCTTTCTTTCGAACAGGAGCTGACGCAGTACTGTCATCATCAAAACTATCTAGAGTGTCATCGGGCTCTGGACGTCTTTTCTCTGTCATGCTCATTGATTCCTGTGTTGTTGACTTGCTACTTGCTTCATTCACAGGTGCTGTTTCCCCCGAGACCTCTCTGCGAGTTTCTGATGTATCTTCATTGTCAAAGTCAATCTCTTCATCATCGCCCAGCTAAGCTCTAATGCAACTCTCAAAATCTGTCATCCCATTGTTAACTGACAGAAGAATCTTTGCCACTTTTGCCTTTTGAAGGACGTCTTGAGGTCGGCGGTAGATATGGCGATGTATCCAGATATCATGACCAAGGAAGTCTGCCAGGTGATCCTGGTCTAACTCCGAGATGGCCATTGACTGAGCCAAAGTTGCAACCTGCTTCCGTAACTGAGTAAATGTGAACATGGCTGGGTATGACACCCGTGCTTCTAGGGCATGGACCTTCAGAACATCATGGCCTCTGTAATGCCTCTGACCAGAAGATGTGGCAAAGATGTACTGGGAACCAGCGAGAGCTGGCACCGATTGCCTCATTTGAAGGATTCTGTCCACAGTTGTCATCTTCTTCTTCGTCAGCAAAACGGGAACACTTTTTTGAGTCATTTGTAAAACAGCTAACATAACTTTAATTTTTCTTTTACGAAAACAACTATCTTCTCATTAATACCCTCATGATTTTTCATAAACAGTGTTTGCATAAGCCTGCTGTTTGTCCCGGCCCTGGGATAGGATTAGGTCAAATTGTGACCTATAAGCCCTAGGCGTGAAAATCAGCAAGAAAATTGCAAAGTTGATTCTCTGATACGTCAAATGTTAGTACTGCAAATAGTGACGTATAACATCGAGTCGTCGCTATGAACACGGCGTCGTGGGACTAAAGATGCCATGACGTGAAGCTTGAAATGACGTCATTTCGCTGCTCGTGCTATCATTCGGCTTCAGAATAACTATGCTACGACAGACCACAGAGCTTACGAATGGCGGGAATTGCCGTGTACGTCTTTATTTCTGTGTGCTAGTGTGTGTGAATCGGAAGGTGGGTTAGAGTAGAAGGAGATGGATTCCTGTCGCTACACGAACCCACAGAGCGTACTAATGGCGGGAAGCGCAATGTGTCCGTCTTTATTTGTGTGCGCCGACGTGTGTGTTGATCAGAGGTAGGCTTAGAGAGGAGGGAAATGGACCAACAAAATAAGCCAAAAAATATGAACAATTCTGAATGTTCCTAAAGATAAACGCATCTGAGCTCCAAACAATACGGTAAAATTTGGGATGAAATCCTCAACCTTGTTTTTGTTTGTTGAAAACGCGAGATTTTCATTAAATTCTATATAGAATTCGATTTTCACAATAATGGACTTACCGCCGTTTGCCTTTCTAGTGCAAATTAAAATCAAAGCGTGACAGGCAGCCAGCCAGACTGAGAGGACAGTTTTGTAGCAGGATGACTTGTCACGGTGTCCAGTTGACATATCGTGCCCCCCGCCTCCCCCAGCCCACCTCTGTGGCATATTGTCCGGCACCAACCGCCGGGGCTAGATAAGAAGGCAATTGACAATAATTTCTGCGATCGGCCTACGACTTAACAATTACGTCAGTCCCCGGATGAACAGCGGAAATGGAGGGCCGATTTTCTCGCCGCCATCTTTTGGCCGGTTTAAGCTGACCGGTATTATACGATGTGTATGCCCTCTGGCTTTGCGGTCAAAATGCCGTGACGTCACGCACTGGTATCGACATTGCCGCGTAATTTCCGGTTCATCTCCAATTTCCCGCTTGTCAGGGACTCGATGCTGGCATGGCTTCTCCTGTCCACCGAAACGTCCGTCGGTTCTCTTGTGTGCCGGTCTGTGATTTTGGACCTTACGGTCTAGGGCCGTAAGGTCCGAAATCACAGACCAGCACACATTGAACAAAGACACTTACGTGCTGACGCACGCACGCCGACACACATTGGCACACACAGACTCTCTCTCTCTCTCTCTCTCTCTCTCTCTCACACACACACACACACACACTGACAAACACACACACAAACGCACACACACACGCACGCACGCACATCTGACACACACAGGCACACACGCGCGTACACTCGCATGCACGCACACACACACACACGCGCACTCTCTCTCTCACACACACATAAATACACACACACACACACACACACACACACACACACACACACACACACACACACACACACACACACACGCACACTCTCACAAAAACATAAATAAAGACACACACACAAGCATGCACACACACACACACGCAAGCAGACAAGCACACACACATACACACATACACACACACACACATACACACGCACATGCACACGACAACCACGCCTGATTACAGTTTGTTGTTTATGTCCACACGGCTTGAGTTATCCGAAGTCGTGTAAACCATAAACGGTGGAACATGCCGTACACCAGTGGTCTACGGTAGACAGATAAAACTCTCATAAATCAACGGACGATTGGTATGAGTATGATGGTAGGAATGAAGCAAGATATGATAAGTACCCAATGCGCAAAAATCCGTCGGGCGGACTTCGGCCGCCGTTGGCCCGCGTACGGCGCACTGGGTACATTCCGAGCAGACTTATCATTCCTCATATGCAAAGTTTAAAGATAAACAACTTGCTACAGTCATTAGTCTCAAATAATACCGTGCATGTTTAGGATGTACGGCTTGAGACTAAGTGGATGTATCGGTCGAAATATTCTTTGATGGCGGAGTCAGGATTAAGAGTAGGTACCGACAACGTTGCACAAAAGGCATCTCCAACAGTTAATGAGGCCACATCATGTCCAGATGAAACGTAGACAGGACGTATCTGGCCAGACACTGGTTAGCTCTCTCGATACGCTCCGCACAATCATGCTGTGTGGATCGAGGGATGTAACCAGTTTGGCCCGCGCCGGTTTCTACGCCACAGACTGCGGATTATGGCTAATTGGTAAACAAGAAAAACACGGTCGCGCCTCATTAACGCCCCCCTAACACAGACTGCCGACGTGTATTTTCTCCCCACTCAGCGTACGGTATGACGCCACGCAAATGCACTAGAATTGCGATCAGCACTTGTGATTATTAGCATTAATACCTAAGCTGAGAAAGAATGAACACGATTCAAACGCAAGAGACATAGATCCTCATGAGCCTCCGCATTTTGCGGGGGCTCATGAGGATCTATGCCTCTTGCTGGCTTCACTTTGTATCCACGTTCCTAGGACGGTGGTTGGGGCTCTTCAGTGTTGAATTTAACTCATTGTACCCGAGGTACGAAATACCCACATTTTGCAGTTATCCTCTGAGGACTGCATTACAATTCAGGAGACAGATCGACCATGATAGTTCAAGGGTGGTGGCAGAATAGCTAGGCGCCTAAAGGCGTCAGGCTATTCTGCCACCACCCATGAACTATCATGGTCGAGCCATATCTTGCTGTGGTGTGTCGCCGGCAGAATGAGTTAAAGAACATACTCTGCGTTCACCGGCTGTGGCGTGATGGGCTTAATCCCTTGTGCTGAAATGCGTCCAGAGGTGCTGTTACTGTACCGGTGGCTGCAGGTACATGAGGGTTAACGTTGTCACATTGCCATGATTCAAGGATTATTACATACCCCTGGGTGTAGAGTAACAACTCAATAACTTTTGAAGTGGCCAAAAGTCAAGCTTCTTGGCTTGTTAGCGCTGGAACACGAACGATAACCATCCTTGCGTTTTGAGTAACACGCCCATCTCTGTAGAATGAAAACAACTACGAGGGGAAGGGTAGGATGTATTATAATAGATTATATTATTAGTCATGGCCTGAAACCGTGACACTATTTATTTTCCTGACTCGTGACAACGTGATTTTCTTTGATTCGAGAAACCTACGCCGAATCATATCAAGTCCCTGAAATCTTCTAATCTTGATGTATAAAACCTACATTAGCGTTATGCCGGTCTTGAAATTTTTATTATCATTATGCTTGATCTTCACAACCAATAATGAAATTTATGGCAGTATCTGGCCAATGAACCCCTACCAACATCGTTTTGTTTAGAATGATAAATTGCAAACATATTCCAGACGCAATATCGTTGGCATTGCTCGCTTTCATCTGGACACAGTGCGGTCTTCTTTGCAAACTGACAACGATAAATCATCCCTCTTGACCATGATCACGACCCAAATGCACCAAGTGAGCCAAAGGTCCTCTGACGGACTTGCGCGGGCCCACTGCGGCCGACGCCGGCCAGAGGACCGTTGGCTCGGCACTGGGCATATAGAATTGCGATCTGTTACGTGCACGTGGTCATCAAAAATGCAAGCGGCTGCGGGCGTACATTCTTTCCACTTGAAACCGTGCTGGATTGCCGATTAATGTCTTTGGGTGTACACAGAGTAGACGCCGAAGGAATGAAGTTAGGTGTGGGCTACAAACTTAATTGTCAGTATAGGAAGCAGCGGGGCGGCGCTGACGGATTGTTTTTCCAGATACCAACTCTTGAAGCAAAAATGCCGAGGGGGAAGAGAGAGAGAGAGAGAGAGAGAGAGAGAGAGAGAGAGAGAGAGAGAGAGAGAGAGAGAGAGAGAGAGAGAGAGAGAGAGAGAGAGAGAGAGAGAGAGAGAGAGAGAGAGAGAGAAAGAGAGAGAGAACGAACGAACGAAACTTTATTTAAACAACGATTGAGATGTTAGGCACGCAGGCCTTTCTTACAATCTGTCCTTGCTAAGGTGCTTTAAAAAAAATCAACCAAACAACAAAAACTGACTAAAAATAAACATCTCTCTCTCTCTCTCTCTCTCTCTCTCTCTCTCACACACACACACACACACACACACACACACACACACACACACACACTGACAACACAACACACACACGCACGCACTCACGCACTCATGCACACAGACACACACTTACATGTACTCGTGCACATGTGCACTTATGTACATACACATACACACATGCGCGCTCACATGTCTAACATTTAAGTAGGTAGAATATTTTGTGTACTATGAAAAACAAGTTGTAAAACAGAACAAACAGTTTGGAGGCTAAATGGGAATCAGAAAACTAGCGAAAAGTGAGAACATGAAGCGTATGATGTATAGAAACAAAGAAGAAGAAAAGATCAGCATTTCGTAGTCTTAGAAAGGTAATCATGTACTCTACTTTTAAACACAGAGAGGGACATGGTTTGTTGAACAGTCGGAGGCAGCGAGTTCCATAAAAGAGCACTTGAATAAGACAGGCTAGATTGAACAGGTCTATACGGGGCCCTTTTATAGAGAGATTGTTTCTGTAGGTGCTGTATTTCTTTTCGGTTGGCGAAAAAAAGCCTAGATAAGTAAGATGGGGCTTTTTCGTAAAGAATTTTGTGCATCAATACACATTTGTTGAGTGCGAGGTGCTTAACCAGGGGGAGAAGTCCGATGGCCTTCAGCTTGGCATCAGTGAATAAAGACCGATCAGGGAGGACAAGCTTAGCTGCGCGCTTGTATAGTGAGTTTTTTCTTGAAGTGATTTTCACTGCAGCCATCCCATATTGCTGAGGCATAATCAATGTGTAATTTAATGTAGGCATTAAAAATAGTTTGCTTGTCTTAAGGTCAATGTACAGGTGATGGGAAAATGATCACTGACAGCTAGTGGTGGGACGCTGGTCTCCAGTACTAATTGACTTACAGTTGTTGGTATAGATGTGATCAATGAGTGTAGCGGATGATTGGGTTATGAGAGAGAGAGAGAGAGAGAGAGAGAGAGAGAGAGGAGAGAGAGAGAGAGAGAGAGAGAGAGAGAGAGAGAGAGAGGAGAGAGAGAGAGAGAGAGAGAGAGAGAGAGAGAGAGAGGAGAGAGAGAGAGAGAGAGAGAGAGAGAGAGAGAGAGAGAGAGAGAGAGAGAGAGAGAGAGAGAACGAACAACGATAATGGCTCTTCATTCCACAGCGGTGCCGAAAGTTTTTGAACTTTTCAATGAACAGGCGTCAACTTTAAACGAAAAATCAATTACCACACCAAGTGAACTTGTGTTACACTGAGACAGCGTAGTTGGACAAGCACACTAAACTGCTGACTGAGAATAGAGAGAGAACTGAAATTAAACTTTATTTTCCAAGGATAAAAGAATAGGTGCGCAGACCTGTTTTTATTTTTGTCCTTGCTACACACTACAGAAAGAGAGAGAGAGAGAGAGAGAGAGAGAGAGAGAGAGAGAGAGAGAGAGAGAGAGAGAGAGAGAGAGAGAGAGAGAGAGAGAGAGAGAGAGAGAGAGAGAGAGAGAGAGAGAGAGAGAGAGAGAGAGAGATGACATGAAATGAAATGAAACTTTATTTTCCAAAGATAAAAGAATAGGTGCGCAGACCTGTTTTCATTCTTGTCCTTGCTACACACTACAAAACAAAATAACGTACATAAAATCACTCTCTTACCCACACACACACGCGTGCCGGTGTGGCTGGCACAACCATTTCTCGAACTTGCCGTTGCTAATCTAAATCTACAAATAATGCACAAAGTGTAAAAATATTATATTGAAAATAAAAATAATTGACTTTAAAAAAAGCACAGGTGCACATACACACACACACACACACACACACACACACACACACACACACACACACACACACACACACACACACACGCACGCACACACACACACACACACACACAAACACGCGCGCGAACGCACACACTGCATAATATAGGGTCGCTGTGAAAGTATTACGATAATGACGTGAGGTAATTGAAGATATTGGCTCTAACAAACGAAAGGGTTGTTGATGTTGTAACCTTCCTAGGCAAAGTGTTCAACAGGTTATGGCCTGAAAACGCTAAACTTGTCTTGTGGAGATCGATTCTAGGTCGTGGCACAATAATGGATATCCTTGATCTTGAGTACGTTGGTGATGGAAAGGAAAACAGTTTCTTAATATAATCAGACATTTTGCTATTCAATATTTTAAACATAATTATGCCTTTATTGTACATTAAATGTTTTTTTTCAGGGAGAGAATCTCCAAGGTTTATAATTTGTTATCGGTAGCTGAGTTAGGGTCTGGAAGGATAAGTTTTGGGGCTCTACGATGAAGAGAGTTCAGTCTTAACTGGAGAGGGAGAGAGAGAGAGAGAGAGAGAGAGAGAGAGAGAGAGAGAGAGAGAGAGAGAGAGAGAGAGAGAGAGAGAGAGAGAGAGAGAGAGAGAGAGAGAGAGAGAGAGAGAGAGAGAGAGAGAGAGAGAGAGGAATCGTTTACTTAAAACTGACTTTTTGACTTTTAAACAAATTGATGCCTCTCTTACGAACCGTCTTGCTGACCGAACTGCTCAGTTCAACATTTAAGAACAAGCAGACATAGTACACACATGTGAGTGGAAAGAAGGAAAATACGTGACCCCCCCCCCCCCCCACAACTCACAAAAAAAGGCAATAGAAAATAATGAACACTTAATAATCAGACCGACAATTATAGGACAGCGTTTTTATCTCATTCAACCCCGACACACCACAGCAAGACATGGATCAAGCATGATAATTCAAGGGTGGTGCCAGAATAGCTTTTCTGGCACCCTTGAACTATCATGCTCGATCTGTCTCTAGAATTGTAATACAATTCTTCATAGGGCAACTTCAAAATCTGGGGATTTCGGTCCTGCGGTAGAATGTGTTAGGAACAAAGGAGATAAAGCGCTAGAGAGAGTTAGAGGGGCAGTGGGGAGTTGTGGAATTGGATGGAGGTTGAGGGTTGGGGGGTTGGGGGGGGGGGGTTGGGTGGTGGGTGGGTGGGGGGGGGGTGACGTTTTGGGGGCGCAGTGGAAGTGGGAGGGTTTAGATGGAGAGGTTTCAGGGAAGGAGGGGATGGGGGGGGGGGGGTGGAGGTGGGGGTCGGGGCTCTCTCTCTCTGTCTCTTGAAAAAAGGCCTGCGTGCCTAGAATCTGAATCCATGTGAAATAAAGTTTGAAGTTTCTTGTTTGTGTCTAGTAAGGACAGGATTGTAAACTGTACTGAGGTCTGAGAACGTGTTCTTTTATCATCGCAGAAAGTTTCATTTCATCAGTCTCTCTCTCTCTCTCTCTCTCTCTCTCTCTCTCTCTCTCTCTCTCTCTCTCTCTCTCTCTGTCTCTCTCTCTCTCCCCTCCACTGCCCTTTCTCTTTTCTTTCTGCACGTGCAGCTATAGCGAGCGATGGGAGATCAACAAGCAAGGGGCCTGCCTGGGGTTCTGGCCGAGTCGCAGTGAAATTTACACAGAGAGCTGGCGCTGTGCCGATAGGCCCGGTTCCCTGTAATCCCCGCACTGTTTACCTTGTACAACCCAGCCATCCGTTTTCAACAAACGCAACAAAAGCACTAGTCTGGCGGCTACTGTGGCCAATACGCCTCAAAGACAACTACCTGATTTTCTTAGCCGGCCGGCACGCTGAACCCTGGAGTCAGTTGCTTGAGTGAGCTTTAATTCCTGCGCAAGCCACTAAGCAAGGTGATGGGGGGTCAGTTGCATGAGCGAGCTTAGTCCTGCGCCAGCCACTAACCAAGATGCGCCGCTATAGCGGCTATAGTAGCGGCGCAACTTGCTTAGTGGCTGGCGCAAAACTAAGCTCGCTCATGTAACTGGCTCCAGCGGAGCACCTTGCTTAGTGGCTTGCGTAGAATTTAAGATCACTCATGCCTGAGTAATTTGAAATGAGCATACTATGAATAATACCCGAGAAAATTGACCTCTTCATAACTCATTCCCTCCATTTTTTCCGAGGGGACAGAACTTATCATTACTAATGTCCAAATTATTCAGTTGCCGCGGTGACTTTTTCTTTCTATGCGGGGCGGAAGCCGGGAGGGTTGGGTTCATTGAAAACAGTTTTAGTTCCCAAGTAAAATTCATCAAGTGCATTCGACACGCTTTAAGATCACTAAGGCTCACTAATTATGATCACTCATTCATGCAGTTCAACCCAACAATAGTACTCTGCCGAAATTCTAACATTTTGCAGATGTCCTTTGAGTGAAGGAACGTGAGCACTTCATACCATGTCATGAGATAGATCAACGGTGATAGCTTAACTCATTCAGCCCGGCGCACATATTTGCCTGATTTTGGAGACGTCATCTAACGACTATGCACCTGTTGCAGGAGATGGATCGACCATGATAATTCGGAACCGGGTAGTGCCAGATTAGCTTGGCGCCGATCCATCTCCTGCTGTAGTGCGTCAGGGCTGAATGGGTTAAAGTGCCAGACTTTATGGTCGATCCATATCTTCCTGTTGTTTTGTGTCAGACTTGAATGGGTTAAAACGCATTCGAGCCGAGCCGCATCCGGATAGGCAGGTTTATACCGCGCGGCATGCGAATGCAACACATTCTCGAATGTGAGGGAAAAAAACCTAAAAACACTTTCCCCTCGCGAAACGTACTATCCTTATAGGAGTTTGCCAAAGCATTCAACGTGCACGTTCCACCCCAGTGCGCGACAGGCCATCGGGCCGACGTCGGCCCGATGGCCTGTCGCGCGTTGGGTTGTTGTCAGAGTGGAGGACATTCAGTTAAAAAGAATCGGATCAATAGTTTTAAAAAGTACCGCCTGCTTCGGTATGAGGTAACGACAGCCACGCGAACGTCTTGATGTTGGCTCCTTCTGTTGATAGTGGATGCGGACGGCCGTGGCTGTGAGGACTGAGTTTCTGGCATCTTCGTTAACCATTTTAACCCCAAGAGCGGGAGGTGTCACCGAAAGATCGTGTACCAGCCGCAGGAGATGGTTCGACCATGATCATTCAACGGTAGTGCCAGATTAGCTTGGCGCCTGATGGCCGCCAAGTTAATCTGGCACTTTCCTTGACTGAATGAACATGGTCGATCCATCTCTCGGGGCTAAATGGGTTTTCATTCAAGGGTAGTGCCAGATTAGCTTGGCGCCTGATGGCACTAAGCTAATCTGGCACTATCCTTGAATGATCGTGGTCGAGCCATCTCCTGCAGTAGTGCGTCGGGCCTAAATGGGTTTTCATTCAAGGGTAGTGCCAGAATAGCTTGGCGCCTAATGGCGCCAAGCTGATCTGGCACTATCCTTGAATGATCGTGGTCGATCCATCTCCTGCAGTAGTGCGTCGGGCCTAAATGGGTTTTCATTCAAGGGTAGTGCCAGAATAGCTTGGCGCCTAATGGCACTAAGCTGATCTGGCACTATCCTTGAATGATCGTGGTCGATCCATCTCCTGCAGTAGTGCGTCGGGCCTAAATGGGTTTTCATTCAAGGGTAGTGCCAGAATAGCTTGGCGCCTAATGGCGCCAAGCTGATCTGGCACTATCCTTGAATGATCGTGGTCGATCCATCTCCTGCAGTAGTGCGTCGGGCCTAAATGGGTTACATGTTACGCCAAAAAGCCCCGGCCGTCCAGGAAACGTGGATACAAAAAGTCTCAACAACTGAGTGGTTTTAGCAAGAGGCACAGCTCCTCATGAGCGCTCTCGTATTCGAAGGCTCATGACGATCTATATCTCTTGCACTTGGGTAATATTTGTTTTGTCCCTGTAGTTAAAGCCATCTGCTCCAGGGCAGGCGTTGACTGCCAAAGATTCCCTGATGCAACAGGTTACCACCAGTCTTGCTTTAACTAAGACTTTCCCAGTGCAGCAAAAGGCCGTCGGGCCGACCTCGGCCGCCGTTGGCCCGCGCTCGGTCGAGCGCGGGCCAACGGCGGCCGACGTCGGCCCGATGGCCTTTTGCGCTTTGGGTTCCTACCTTTCTTTCCAGTTGTCCATGTGAGTACTATAAGATTTCCATTTTCTTTTGACCTTAACGAAAGGAGCTCGCCTGCATACAAAGTAGAAGAGGAGCAGAAAAATCTTTAAATTTTTTTTACGACATTCAAACTGTATAATTTTAAATCAGCCATTTAGTCCAGGATTATTGTAAGACATACTAAACCATGTAAGACATACGCTACCATGAACACACTCCTAGGCACTTCTAAAGACTCTCCTCTCCCCAACACACACAGCAAAGAAGAACTCCCGTCCGCTTTTTCCACCTATTTTTCCGACAAAATCCAAACTCTGCGCAACACACTCGACACTCTGCCTTCTCCGCCTTGCCCTCCCGACACCCCCTTTTCCGGCACCCCCCTCTCGTCCTTCCGCCCCGTCTCTCAGGACGAAGTCCTCAAGACCATAAAGTCCATGCCTCTCAAAACCTGCGAACTAGACCCACTCCCAGCTTCTCTCTACCGGGACGGCCTTCCAAAACTGCCCTTCATTACCGACATCATCAGCACATCTCTAGAGAACGGTTCCGTCCCTGATATCTTCAAGTCCGCCATCGTCCGTCCTCTCCTAAAAAAACACAACCTCGACTCAAACGAACTCAAAAACTATCGCCCAGTCTCCAATCTCTCTTTCCTGTCCAAGCTTCTTGAGAAGGTTGTTCTCAACCAGCTCAACCTCCACCTCGCCGACAACAACCTCCTCAGTCCCTTTCAGTCTGCCTATCGCAAACATCACAGTACTGAAACAGCCCTTCTACATATCTTAAACGACCTGCTTCTCTCCACCGACTCGGACAACATCTCCCTTCTTACGCTACTCGACCTCTCTGCCGCCTTCGACACTATAGACCACTCTGTCCTCCTCCACCGCCTTCACCACTCCTTTGGCATCACTGACTCTGCTCACTCCTGGTTTCTCTTCTACCTCTCCGACAGACAGCAGTGCGTCACCATCGACGGCTTCTCCTCCAACCCAGTCACGCTCTCCTGCGGAGTTCCACAGGGGTCCGTCCTGGGCCCGGTCCTTTTCACACTCTACACCTCTCCCCTGTCCAACATCATCCAGTCTCATCACATACACCACCACCTCTACGCTGACGACTCACAACTACTAGACAAAGACAAATTCGACAACACTCAGTCACTACTAACTCGCACGGCCGCCTGCTACGAAGACGTGAAAAACTGGATGACAGCAAACAAGCTTAAACTGAACGACGACAAAACGGAATCCCATGCTGGTAGGCACTCGCCAGAAACTTTCCCAGCTCCCGCCCTCTCTTCACCTTCAACTCGACAGCACCCCCATCTCCCTCTCTGACTCGGCCAAAAACCTCGGCGTTATCCTCGATTCCTCTCTCTCCATGACCAGCTTCGTCTCCGCCACGGCCCAGGCATGCTACTTCTACCTCCGCCGCATCAGTCAGATCAGAAAATACCTCACTACCGAAGCTGCCACCAAACTTGCTGTCTCTCTCATCCTATCCCGCATCGACTACTGCAACTCTCTCCTTTCCGGCCTCCCTCACTCCACCACTTTCATTCTCCAGCGCGTCCAGAACAATGCTGCCCGCCTCGTCCTCAGAAAGAAAAAATCCGACCATATCACTCCCCTGCTCAAACTCCTTCACTGGCTTCCCATCCCCCAACGCATCCAATACAAGATTCTGTCTCTCTGCTACAAATCCCTGAACAACTGCGCTCCTGCCTATCTCTCCAACTTACTTCACCCCTACACTCCTTCCCGTTCCCTCCGCTCCGCCTCCGACCCTCTCCGCCTCCACATCCCCCGCACCAAACTCAGCACTTTCGGCCCCCGCTCCTTCTCAGTATACGGTCCATCCACCTGGAACACTCTTCAACTCTCTCTCCGTCAGAAACACTCTATCTCCTCCTTCCAGTCCGCCCTCAAAACTCACCTCTTTCAACAGTTTTAGCACTACATCACCACACTCCCCACTCCAAGCTGACCGTCGTAATGTATTTTCACTATTTGTGGTACGTGAGTCATTGTCTAAAGCGTGCGCATGCGTGCGCGAGTTGTGAGTGCGCGCTTAGAGTTATAATTATTATAAGATAAGCGCATTATAAATACCGTAATTATTATTATTAATTATTATTAAACACATTTATAAAAGAGGTATTGCGAACTATTAACGTAGGTCGTATTAACTCATTTAGCCCCGGCCGGCACACCACAGCAAGACATGGATCGAGCATGATAGTTCAAGGGTGGTGCCAGAATAGCTTGGCGCCCTTGAACTATCACGCTCGATCTGTCTCTAGAATCGTAATACAGTCCTTCAGAGGGCAACTTCATAATTGGGGGATTTCGGTTCTGGGACAGAATGTGTTAATGGGTTAGTAGTCACAGTGAGAAAGCTCTAGATCGCATGATGTGAAGATCCCGAGATGGAAACAAATAGAGTTATCTTCTACACTTGGCTACAACATCCACAAGGTGCACGCTAAAGTTAAGTGTCATTAATACTGCTGATGGCATGGCACACAGTGTTGCTGGGACCTGATGAAAAGGATGCTTAGTGTTGATGAGACCAATAATGGCGTTGTTAGACAGTGACAGTGTGGATGGGATTTCAGCCCTGTAAAGACCAAAGATAGAACGTTCATTTTTGTGAAAAACGAGATTTTCATGTTATTACAATGGAAATCTTGATTTTCAAGAAGTGGACTGACTGTCCTTTTCCCTTCACGTGATGTCCATTTTGCGAAAGGCGAGATTTTCATTGTATTACAATGACAATCTCGCTTTTGACAAAACAAGGACACACTCTCTTTTGCCTTCACAAGACAGACTTGTGCTGACGCTATAATAATGACAGTCACTGTCATCGTCAACGCTTTATGACTACGCAATCTGTTGGTAAATCTGTAGCCCAGATGCACATTGTTTATAAGATCTTCATTTTATACCGCTTGCTCTTTGCTGGTCTAGACAGTGAGCAAACTATGTGCTATCGACTTGGCGACGGTAGCCGATTCTACTTGTTAACAAAACAAACTTGAGCACAAACAGACGCCAAAATGAAGCCAAAAATCGCCTTTTTGTGGGCTTTTAAAAAGTTAACTAATGCGCAAATAGAATAGGGCAAAAAATTACGACGGTAGATATCTTTGACTGTCGGTAGCGCTTTTTGTCGAGGTGGTTCCGACACTGATGAATCACCTCGACAAACAGCGCTACCAGCAGGCAAAGGGTTAAGCTTAGAAACCCGCACTTACGGTAGGTTAGCGCACGTTTCCTAACTGGCTTTAACCCCTTAATCCCTTCGCAGCCAGAGATGATGATTTTGGAGTCTGAAACGTCTGCATGCCGCTGCACACTGACCGACATTTGCTTGAAGAACACACACGTGAATGGGAGAAACGCGGGCAGAATGAACTTAGAACTAGCAAGAGACATAAATCCTCATGAGCCCCCGCGACAGCGGGGGCTCATGAGGATTTATGTCTCTTGCAGCTGGGTATCGTTCGCCTTGCCCAGTAGTTAAGGGTTTAAGTAGGCACATGATATGGACACTATAGAGGATGGTTCTTCCGTAGATTACAGGAGTATGGTTTCATCGACGTTCAGTACGCAGAACAATGTACTCCCGTTGAAAAACAACAGTCTCATGGAAAATACTAATTCCATAACCATTCTTTATAAGCAATATTTACCGCTTTGGTTAAACCCGTTCATGGGCTGATCAGTTACCTCGAGGCACGGGGGGGGGGGGGGGTGGGGGGGGGGGGGGGTGGGGGGTCCAACCTTTTGTTTGGGACCTTCAACCTGTCACAAAAGCACAAAAGGCCTCCCCAACGCGAGACCGTTTTGTTTCCGGTGACAAAATAATTAATCATTGAAAGGGGCGGGGGGGGGGGGGGGGAAGGGGGGGGGGGGGCATGGCGGGTATGGGGGTGGGAAGGGAAGGCGCGTGTGTGCCGTCGACAAAAAAAAAACAAACAGGGAGGAGGGTGGGGTGGGGGGGGGGGTTCCAAACACCCGAAAAAGAGGCGTTATTATAGCATTTTAAAGAATTTTGAGTCTGCGGGAGAAGGGGGGGGGGGGACGGAACCCCTGGAACCCCTCCTCCATCCGCCTCTGCCTTTGGCTGTCGGTAGACTTGTTTTGTTTTGTCAAAGTGATTTCTACAGGTAGCACTTTATTAATCGATGGTACCTGCGATGGCAGGTACCAGCCGATTCAGGAGCAGCCTTGCAAAAATTTTCCCAGCAATGGACAGCAGGGTAATTCCCGATAGTTGGAACAGTCAGACTTCTCGCCTTTGTTCTTGTACAGGGTGATAACGACAGCATCACGGAGATCATTTGGTAGTGTTCCTTCCTCCCAGCAGCAGAGAAAGAGGTCATGGAGCTTGTTGTGCAGTGCTGTGCCTCCATGTTTCCATCAATGCCTGCTGCTTTGCCACTCTTGAGCTGGTGGATGGCTGTGAGGGTCTCTTCAGCGGTAGGCGGTTCGTCCAATTCAACCTTTACTGCGAGTTGTGGGATTTGTAGGACGACTGCTTCTTGAACAGTGCGCTCAGCGCTGAAGAGGCTCTGAAAGTACTCCGACCAGCGGTTCAAGATGGAGGTATTATCTGTGAGGAGTGCCTGGCCATTCGCGCTTCGCAGGGGACTTTGTACCAGGTGCCTGGGGCCATACACTGCTTTCAGTGCTTCGCAGAAGCCCCTGTAGTCACCATTGTCAGCGCAAAGCTAGGTCCTCTGTGCAAGTCTGGTCCACCACTCATTCTGGAGATCTCTGAGCTTGCGCTGGAGACTGCTGCAGACGAGGCGGAAGGCAGACCTTCACAGGGCAGGAAGTCTGGGCTAGGTGGGCCTGATGGGCGGCTCTTGTTTTTGCTAGGTGTTCCTGGATCTCAACATCGTTTTCGTCAAACCAGTCTTTGTTCTTCTTTCTAGCGAAACCCAAGACTTCTGCAGAGGATTTTGCAATAGCAGTTTTCAGTTGTTCTCAGAGTGTTTCAGGGGAGGAGTCTGCTGGGTCCGCTGTGTCTTTGAGCCTGCGCTGTAAATTTGTCTGAAAGGTAGCTTTCACGTCGTCGCGCTGAAGGCTGGCAACATCAAGCTTTTTCTTGGGGGGGGGGGGGGGGGGGGGCATTTCTTGGGTTTTGGCTTGACGTGGAGCCTGAGTTTACAGCGGACAAGGCGGTGGTCAGTGTGGCACTCTGCGCTGGGCATCACTCTGGTGAGGAGGACATCACTGCGGTCCCTCTGACGCACTAGGACATAGTCGATAAGGTGCCAGTGTTTGGAGCGAGGATGCATCCAGGTGGTCTTTCGACTGTCCTTTTGCTGAAAAGTAGTGTTGGTGATGACCATTTGCTGCTCTGCACAGAACTTCAACAGTAGGCGGCCATTGTCATTGCAGTTCCCGACGCCATGCTTGCCGAGGACTCCTTTCCAGGCTTTAGAGTCCTGGCCCACTCTGGCGTTGAAGTCGCCAAGGATGATGACTTTGTCGTCTGCAGGGGTGATCTGTATGAGGCTGCGCAGGTCAGTGTAAAACTTGTCCTTTTCAGCAGGCTTTGCCAGGAGGGTTGGGGAGTACACACTGAGAAGGGTGACGTGTTGCTAGTGTCTCAGTGGGAGGCGCATGGACATGATGCGGTCTGAGTGACCCGTTGGTAGGTTTTCCAGCTTAGTCGCAATGGAGGTCTTGACCATGAAACCCACGCCTGAGAGCCGTCTTTCTGATTCAGGCCTGCCTGACCAGTAGAGGGTGTACACCAGCGCCAAGTTCTTGGAGGCTGCCTTCGTCCGGAATGTGTACTTCACTGAGCGCGGCGATGTCGATGTTTAACCTCCGCAATTCATGGGCAATGAGGGCGGAGCGACGTTCAGGGCGTCCGCTGTCTGCTTTGTCGAGCATGGTTCGGATGTTCCAGCATGCTACGTTGAGTCCGGTCGTGGTCGTCATGAGAGTGGATCCGTTATTCTTTCTTGTTTTTTGACCGCAGGAGAAGATGCCCGTTGACCGCGGCTAGCCAACTGGGGTTGCGAGGGGACGAGCTTTGGTTAGGCCACCTTATCTAGGCCCCTCTCCGTGTGGAGCAAGCAGTGCTGTCCCTAGAGAAGGCTGCTTGGTCGTTCAGGGTGTGCCGAGTGATGTTGTCATCCCCAGATCAACATCAGGCGACCAATATCCTGAACCGCCTGCATGCAGGTTTGAAACTGCGGCTTCCAGTGACATCTTTCACCTGCCGTTTCGCCCCTCGCCCGTCGCTACAGGACTTGGAATGGTCAGTGTCATGGTCCGTGGACGTTTCCTAAAGCCTGCGCGGTGGAGCTTTTTGGTGGAGTGCAGTGTGCGCAGTACTGGCCCCACCCTTTAAACCCTTGGTTCGTCTGCCATGGCCTAGCAAGCTGGGACGGTGGCATCGAGGTCCTCGGGTCGTAGGTTTTATATCAGACTGTCCTTGTCCTAGTCTCTGGCTCAAAAGCCTTCCCCGGAGACACGGGGGCTTTGATGTCAGGGGTTTCCTCCCTTAGCCTTTCCGCAGCCAAGCGGCCAGGCCTGCAAGGCAGCAGGGGACTCGTGGAGGGCGGGGTCGTCTATGTCCCGTGCAGATGTGAACATCTGCCCACTGGTACCTGCCATCGCTGAAGACCACCTCCCAGAGGGCCAGTGTGGCTTCAGAGCAAACCAGAGCACCACCGATATGGTCTTTGTGCTGAGACAGCTTCAGGAGAAGTGCCGCGAGCAGAACAAAGGGCTGTACGTAACGTTTGTCGACCTAACAAAAGCGTTCGACACTGTGAGCAGGCAAGGCATGTGGCAGATCCTGGAGCGACTTGGCTGTCCCCCAAAGTTCCTCAGCATGATTGTCCAGCTACACGAGGACCAGCAAGGCCAGGTCAGACTCAACAATGACCTCTCAGAACCATTCCCTATTCTCAACGGCGTAAAGCAGGGCTGCGTGTTGGCACCGACCCTCTTCACCATCTTTTTTAGCATGATGCTGAAGCAGGCCACAGTGGACCTCGATGATGACGATGCAGTGTACATCAGGTATCGTCTCGATGGCAGCCTGTTCAACCTCAGACGACTGCAGGCCCACACGAAAACCCTAGACCAACTGATTCGTGAGCTGCTTTTTGCTGATGACGCTGCCCTCGTTGCACACACAGAGAGAGCCCTGCAGCGCATCACGTCCTGCTTCGCAGACGCTGCCCAGCTCTTTGGACTCGAGGTCAGTCTGAAAAAGACAGAGGTCCTCCATCAGCCGGCACCCAAGACAGTGTATCGCCCTCCTCACATCACCATTGGCGAGTCTGAACTAAAGTCAGTGCACCAGTTTACTTACCTTGGCTGCATTATCACGTCGGACGCCAAGCTGGACAAGGAGCTTGACAGCAGGCTGGGAAAAGCGAACAGCGCTTTCGGGCGACTTTTCAAGCGGGTGTGGCACAATCAACAGCTGAAAACAGGCACCAAGATCAGCGTGTACAGAGCTGTGGTCCTCACCACCCTGCTGTATGGTTCCGAGTCCTGGGCCCTCTACCGCAGCCAACTACGACTCCTCGAACGCTTCCACCAGCGCTGCCTGCGCACCATCCTGGGCATTCAGTGGAGTGACTATGTCACCAACGTCGAGGTCCTTGAACAGGCTGAAACTGTGAGCATCGAGGCTTTGCTGCTGCGGACACAGCTCCGCTGGGCGGGGCATGTCTCCAGGATGGAGGATCATCGCCTACCAAAGATCACCCTGTTCGGCGAGCTTGCTACTGGACACCGTGACAGAGGGGCACCAAAGAAGAGATACAAAGACTGTCTCAAAAAGTCACTTAGTGCCTGCCAAATCGACCACCACCAGTGGTCTTCGCTTGCTGTGGACCGTGACACCTGGCGGTCCACCATTTACAAGGCAGATGTCTCCTTTGAGGACTCTCGCAGAGCTAGCCTTAAGGACAAGCGGCTCAGGAGAAAAAACAGAGATGCCGCAACTCAGAACCCTGGCCATACCTCCCCCTGCAGCCACAGTCGAACCTGCCTGTCCCGGATTGGCCTCCGCAGCCACGAACAAGCCTGCAGACGTCGTGGGCAACTCCTATAAAATCTTCGTTCGCGAAGTCAAGCCAAGAGACTTTATTAAAAAGCGCTTCGCGATGTGGCTGTCGGTAGCTTTATGGTCGAAGTAATTCCTACAGGAAGCGCTACCGCAGCCAGAGTGTTAACCATTTGCGTGTCGGTACCGTTTATTTGTCGCGATGATTCCTGTAGGAATCATCGCGACAAAACAGCTACCGACACGCAAAGGTTTCAGATAATGCTGCACATGTGTTAAAGGAACATGATTTATAATTGTACTTTTGTGTTAATTTCCCCTGTGGCTTCCTTGCTGAAATCTTATAGCTACTTGTGCTATCAGTTTTCAAGACATAATGAGATCACATGCTTTTTTATTTGCTTAAAGGCCCACTACCGCCGTAACTGTTCAAAGATACACTTCTGTAACAGACGGTTACAAAACGCTACACACAGGTCTAGATATGGTTCATTTAGACACAATCCAATCCAGTTCAGTCGTTTCGATATCAAGTAATTTGACAAAGACTCCACTCCGTTCTATAAATACAACGCTTTCAGCACGAGAAACAACTAAAATTAGATTGACACGCTAACGACTGGGCAGAATAAATAAGTGCGATTGCACGTGTGCTTTTGCTGCGTGTCTCAACTGCTGTTAAAGTTCATTAGGTGTGTCGACAAGGCATGACAAACATAAATGGGGCTGAAATATGTCTTCAAATTTACGCGTAATGGTACTTTAACCCATACAGCCTTGACGCACTACAAAATGGGACTATCATGAATGAGCTGGGGCAAAATGGTCGCACTTACGTATCATCTGCCATAATCTGTGGATGTTAATTGCCCTCGCCACATCCATCCATCCATCCATCCATCCATCCATCTATCCATCCATCCATCCATCCATCCATCCATCCATCCATCCATCCATCCATCCATCCATCCATCCATCCATCCATCCATCCATTCATCCATCCATCCATCCATCCATCTATCCATCCATTCGTCCAGCCATCCATTTGCCCATACTTTAACCAGTCCGTTCCCCCGTCCATCCATCCATCCATCCATCCATCCATCTACATACACCCTCTCTTTCTCAATCCAGCCTGTCATCCATTAATCCATCAATCCATTCATCTATCCATTTACATGCATCAACATGTGGGCACCGAGACCGAAACTTTTCAGACGTCGCAGAAAGAACAAGCGCTGCTGTGCTTTTTAGACGATGAGGCGAGTGTTTTCCTCCCAATTAAGGTTACATGACAGGGTAATGCTAAGAAACTAAAGTTCTGGACAGTTTCAATGATTTCACAATTGATCACAAGAGGGGGAAGGGGAGGGGACTGTTTCTTTCTAAAGTCCACAATCATTTCTTTCGTTTTGCTAGTGTGCAGTTCAAGGTTGTTGTTTACAAAGTTCATCGCACCCAGCTATCAAATAAAAGTTTAAAAAAAAATCGTAAACGATGCCAGCTTACCCACCCTTGAAGTTCTGCGTGAAACTTGGGGCTTTGCGTGAAAGCAAATTTTCTGACGAAAATAGAGATATATATCAGCAACACTTGATGCCTCTCTGGAAGCCATAACGTTAGCAGAGTTCTGAACTTGATGTTGCATTAAATGAAAAGAAAAGGGGAGACTGCCAGTGCTAATATTTTAGGAAGGTTACAAATTAAAGTAGGTTATAGCACTGTCAGGGGAGAGAAATGTGCATGATCGACCAGTGATCATAGATCCACTGTGGCCAAAGCACACACAAAAAAAAGATAGGAAAGAGAGGGGGCGCTAAGAAAGTGACCGAAAGCAATGCATATGGAAGCCCCCCCGAAGGGGGGCGGTATCACATATCCACTGTTCCAGCCACTCAGTGCATGGAAATTTAAATCTAGGTCCCCCAAGGGGGGGTCCAGATATTTAGCCGGTGTGGACAGCTGTTTCGGTCTAGGCGACCTCTTCAGCACACCATCGGCAATACTGGAGGAGGCAGGAAATTCTGCCTACCTGCAATGACAACCACATTTTACTGTGGTGTCTGCAGGGGCATACATTCCATGCCACCACCCAGAGTTAAATCTCCATGCACCCTAAAAGAGAACCTACCAAAAGGGGGGAAGGGGTTTGCAGTCGATATTGTAGTGATAAATGAAAAGAAAAGGGGAGACTGCCAGTGCTAATATTTTAGGAAGGTTACAAATTAAAGTAGGTTATAGCACTGTCAGGGGAGAGAAATGTGCATGATCGACCAGTGATCATAGATCCACTGTGGCCAAAGCACAAAAAAAAAAAAAAAAAAGATAGGAAAGAGAGGGGGCGCTAAGAAAGTGACCGAAAGCAATGCATATGGAAGCCCCCCCGAAGGGGGGCGTATCACATATCCACTGTTCCAGCCACTCAGTGCATGGAAATTTAAATCTAGGTCCCCCAAGGGGGGTCCAGATATTTAGCCGGTGTGGACAGCTGTTTCGGTCTAGGCGACCTCTTCAGCACACCATCGGCAATACTGGAGGAGGCAGGAAATTCTGCCTACCTGCAATGACAACCACATTTTACTGTGGTGTCTGCAGGGGCATACATTCCATGCCACCAACCAGAGTTAAATCTCCATGCACCCTAAAAGAGAACCTACCAAAAGGGGGGAAGGGGTTGCAGTCGATATTGTAGTGATAAATGAAAAGAAAAGGGGAGACTGCCAGTGCTAATATTTTAGGAAGGTTACAAATTAAAGTAGGTTATAGCACTGTCAGGGGAGAGAAATGTGCATGATCGACCAGTGATCATAGATCCACTGTGGCCAAAGCACACAAAAAAAAAAAAGATAGGAAAGAGAGGGGGCGCTAAGAAAGTGACCGAAAGCAATGCATATGGAAGCCCCCCCCGAAGGGGGGCGTATCACATATCCACTGTTCCAGCCACTCAGTGCATGGAAATTTAAATCTAGGTCCCCCAAGGGGGGTTTAGATATTTAGCCGGTGTGGACAGCTGTTTCGGTCTAGGCGACCTCTTCAGCACACCATCGGCAATACTGGAGGAGGCAGGAAATTCTGCCTACCTGCAATGACAACCACATTTTACTGTGGTGTCTGCAGGGGCATACATTCCATGCCACCACCCAGAGTTAAATCTCCATGCACCCTAAAAGAGAACCTACCAAAAGGGGGGAAGGGGTTGCAGTCGATATTGTAGTGATAAATGAAAAGAAAAGGGGAGACTGCCAGTGCTAATATTTTAGGAAGGTTACAAATTAAAGTAGGTTATAGCACTGTCAGGGGAGAGAAATGTGCATGATCGACCAGTGATCATAGATCCACTGTGGCCAAAGCACACAAAAAAAAAAAAGATAGGAAAGAGAGGGGGCGCTAAGAAAGTGACCGAAAGCAATGCATATGGAAGCCCCCCCGAAGGGGGGCGTATCACATATCCACTGTTCCAGCCACTCAGTGCATGGAAATTTAAATCTAGGTCCCCCAAGGGGGGTCCAGATATTTAGCCGGTGTGGACAGCTGTTTCGGTCTAGGCGACCTCTTCAGCACACCATCGGCAATACTGGAGGAGGCAGGAAATTCTGCCTACCTGCAATGACAACCACATTTTACTGTGGTGTCTGCAGGGGCATACATTCCATGCCACCACCCAGAGTTAAATCTCCATGCACCCTAAAAGAGAACCTACCAAAAGGGGGGAAGGGGTTGCAGTCGATATTGTAGTGATAAATGAAAAGAAAAGGGGAGACTGCCAGTGCTAATATTTTAGGAAGGTTACAAATGTATGCCCCTGCAGACACCACAGTAAAATGTGGTTGTCATTGCAGGTAGGCAGAATTTCCTGCCTCCTCCAGTATTGCCGATGGTGTGCTGAAGAGGTCGCCTAGACCGAAACAGCTGTCCACACCGGCTAAATATCTGGACCCCCCTTGGGGGACCTAGATTTAAATTTCCATGCACTGAGTGGCTGGAACAGTGGATATGTGATACGCCCCCCTTCGGGGGGGCTTCCATATGCATTGCTTTCGGTCACTTTCTTAGCGCCCCCTCTCTTTCCTATCTTTTTTTTTTGTGCTTTGGCCACAGTGGATCTATGATCACTGGTCGATCATGCACATTTCTCTCCCCTGACAGTGCTATAACCTACTTTAATTTGTAACCTTCCTAAAATATTAGCACTGGCAGTCTCCCCTTTTCTTTTCATTTATCACTACAATATCGACTGCAACCCCTTCCCCCCTTTTGGTAGGTTCTCTTTTAGGGTGCATGGAGATTTAACTCTGGGTGGTGGCATGGAATGTATGCCCCTGCAGACACCACAGTAAAATGTGGTTGTCATTGCAGGTAGGCAGAATTTCCTGCCTCCTCCAGTATTGCCGATGGTGTGCTGAAGAGGTCGCCTAGACCGAAACAGCTGTCCACACCGGCTAAATATCTGGACCCCCCTTGGGGGACCTAGATTTAAATTTCCATGCACTGAGTGGCTGGAACAGTGGATATGTGATACGCCCCCCTTCGGGGGGGCTTCCATATGCATTGCTTTCGGTCACTTTCTTAGCGCCCCCTCTCTTTCCTATCTTTTTTTTTTTTTTTTGTGCTTTGGCCACAGTGGATCTATGATCACTGGTCGATCATGCACATTTCTCTCCCCTGACAGTGCTATAACCTACTTTAATTTGTAACCTTCCTTGATGTTGCATTATTTACGACGTCATCTGGCAAATGACGTAAGAAATAGTTCTCTCCTATGACAGGGCTATGTGTATGTGTACGAGCGTGCGGGCATGCATGTGATGATGTGTGTCAGTAAAGTTCAGGAACAAAGACAAAATCAGTAGGGCGGGTATGACGGATAGGTGGAGGGACGACGATGGATGGACGGACAGTGAGAGTGAGGAAGAGAGAGAGAGAGAGAGAGAGAGAGAGAGAGAGAGAGAGAGAGAGAGAGAGAGAGAGAGAGAGAGAGAGAGAGAGAGAGAGAGAGAGAGAGAGCGTCTCTTACGTTTAGCAAGTCTTATCTCCAGTGATTCCACTCAGCCTGGCAATGAGCTTTTCCAACTTTTACCATCAGGGCGTAGGTACAGGTCCATCAGTACCAAGACCAGCAGATTCCGCAACAGTTTTTTTTCCCGCTGGCTGTTCGCGCTCTCTCTGATCTGCTAGACTGATTTGAGAGAGCGCGAGCGGCGAGTGAGAACTTGTCGGAATGTGTACAGTCAGCTTATAACGGAATCAGTGAGGCGTGCCCGTTCGCCGTGTTTGATACCTGTATTTGCTTAGTATTTAGCACGAAAATCATATTTTAGAGTTTAATCTCTCTCTCTCTCTCTCTCTCTCTCTCTCTCTCTCTCTCTCTCTCTCTCTGTGTGTGTGTGTGTGTGTGTGTGTGTGTGTGTGTGTGTGTGTGTGTGTGTGTGTGTGTGTGTGTATTATTTCAGTCTTAGTAACTGACATCAAGACAAATTCCAATGTTTTTTAAAATTGTTTTTATAAATGGAAACCTATGGCAGTAAACTATCTTATTTATCTTATCTTAAATTCTTCTTTTTATCGTTCTCGTTGACTCTGTCTAAAGGTGAATTTGGACGCTTCCTTTTAC
>BTPG01000008.1:90144502-90227002 GCA_036245525.1 Semisulcospira habei | reverse complement strand
GTGCTGCTTTACTGTTCCTACACCACAAGATCCCCAAATGGATTATCATTAATAAGTTAGCTAAAATACCTTTCAGAATTTCGATTTCTTCATCACAATGGTTGAAACTGTGAACTGTAGTTGTCTTGTTGCATTCTTGCAATTTTTCGAAAGTTAATCTTATGGTGCAGGAACATTAAAACAGCACGTTCCAAACAATTAACGGCAGTACATTTTACTGAACTACTGACTAAAACTGAGGAGGTCAGAGCCAAGGCTATGCGGGTCTAAGCTTCTTTCTTTATATTTTTATTTTTTAATTTTTTTTAATGTTTTTAGAGTCATGATAACTCAGTGAGTGTACAAGACATGAAGAAAAAAAAAATTACTGTTATAAATGATCACAAATAAGTAAACACAATGGGTCATATTTACAGTTTTATGTTTGGATTATTTGCAGTTGTTCCATTTTCTTCAGGTTGTTCTTTTCATGACAGTTTCTGTCAAGCTTTAGATAGACTAAGTAGATATTTTGTCCAAGGAGTCATTTGTAACGCATTTTGCAGTGTGCCTCTTTGTCGAAGAATGCCTAATGTTTGACTCAGACTTCAGTGACTCTTGAAATTATTATGCATGCAAATATTGTTTGAGAAACAAAGAAGGGTGTGAAAAGGGTGGGGTCACAATGAAGCCCAAATGCGATCATCCTGCGACGGTCACTGTGAGCCCTTATTGCGACTCTCCGGTGACCGTCACATATAAGCCCTAAACGTGACCATACTGCGACCGTCGCAAATGAAACATAAATGTGACCATGATGCGACTGTCGCATCTCCGCATTCATTTTGGTCGCCGCCGAAGGGCTCCTGTGATCAAAATATCATAGTCGCCGGACCGTCCTGTGCTGGTGCGAAGAAGCGAATTTGCGACTACAAAGTAAGTCCAAAATGCGACGTAACATTTCCGCTTCATGCTACTAGGGATCGAACAAGCCCGTCTTTTTCCGTGGATGAAATAACCGGCATCACCCGATCTACGTATATTTTCCAGTGCGTTAAAATCACGTGATCGGATATACATTTTAAAGTGTGCTGCAATCACATTATCGGATATACATTTTAAAGTGTGCTGCAACCACATTATCGGACGTATATTTACAACGTGCATGAAATAACACGAACGGACTGACATTTTACAGCGAATCGAACTCGCAAGATCGTACGTGTATATATACATTTTACAGTATGCTGGCATCACATCTGATCGGATAACACGTTCACTGATTCAACTCTAATGTAATCTAAAAAAAAAGTCACATGATCGGATAGATCCAATCAAGTGATTCAGCTAAGCACACTGCGGTACGATGTACAGTACACAAACACCGCTCGTATTAGATCTACATTTCACAGCGACCTCAAATCACAGGATCAGATTGGATGTGAACATCGTGTCTCGAGCTGTTTATGAGAGGAAAAAAGCGCGGCGAGCGCCTGGGGATATGTTCGGTAAATCTGCGTTGATGGGATGCTTCTCCCCGTAAACTGTTTGCCCGTCCATTACCCGCCGTGTTGGCTGCCACTAACTGCGGATCAGCGCGAGACAAACGGGCGGGCATTGGACGAGAAATGAGGCTGGCGCCTTAGTCAGTCCCTCAGTGAGGGAGAGGTCCTCGTGCCGGCGGCCGGCCGTCGGCACGAGGACCTCGTGCTCACTGGGGCGAAAACTATGTCGTCAGCTGTCGACATGAGACTAAAATGAGTCACGCCTTATCCGTCGGCTCTGTTTTTTCTCAAACTCACACATATCCCCGTGCGCTGCCCCCCCCCCCCCCCCCCCCCCCACACACACACACACATACTCTCCTTCACCGCCCAGTGAACAAGATATCTCGGGCTGACGACGACCAAAAGACCTTTTGAGCGCGTACTGGGTATTTCATTTCGTTCCCCGTCCCCCTCCACCACCCCAACCCCCCCCCCCCCCCCACCCACCCACCCACCCTGACCCTCGATCCACCCCCGCATTCTTTTACCATCGATCTCTGACTTGACCTTTTCACGACGATGAGCTGGCGATGAGAAAAAGACTATTTTGTGACCAGACATTCTGGTTCACCACAGGTTCATCACACGGATCTGCCCGATACAATGCTTTAATTTGGGATGCGGCTCCCGCACACAGCCACATACAAAGACCGTATCCAGTAAGCAGAAGGTCATCAGGCCGACCATCGGGCCGACGTCGAGCAAGGGACCTTTTGTTTAACCCCTTTTCTTTCTGATAAACTGTTGCTTGAAATAAATTTGACTATGACAGTTCAAGGCTGGAGCTAGAATAGCTTGGCGCCTGAAGCGTCAAGCTATTCTGGCACCACCCTTGAAATAAAATTGGTTGATTCATCTCCTAATCTGTAATGTACCTTTAATAGGACAATAAGCATTTTTTTTTTTTGGTCAGCCTCAGGATGTAATGGGCTTAATGGACGTAGATAATTGACGGTACGTGTATAGCCATAACATCAGAAATTCAAAAAAGAAGAAAAAGGTTTAGGGTTTAACGTCTCTGCCGGACCACCGCGGCGAGAATTTCAAAGAGGGGTCAATAAAAAATAATAAAATAAAAGGTATCTAAACAAACGTTGACGCCATCTACCGGGATTCGAACCCTCGACTTTTTGGACAAGTGTTCAACGCTCTAGCATCAAAAGCTCCCCAGCTCTCGTTCTAAAACTTGGGTCCCCAGTATGTGGCGAACAAGACGAGGTCTGAGTGATGTTATCAGTCACAGGCTGCACATCGAGCCCCTCAAACCATTATGTGATTCAAGGTTGGTTGGTTAGTTCGGGTTTAACGTCCACAGCACCGAGGTGATCATGGACGGCCCTGACGGTCGGGTTATGGGGGACAGGGAAATCTATTGCCTATGGAGTACGATCTGAACACTGATCAACTCAGGCGCACTCCAACTGTGCCACTTTGATTTACCAGAACCTTTCAACGGACATGCTATTGAACAAATCCGTTTTTTTCCCCTGGATTGAGATTCGAGGCGCCCTGTATCAATAGCTACGGAAGTGTCATATAGCGTTGCCGGCGCCGGCTACGATATACGACACTTTCGCAGCTATTGATGCGAGCGCATTGAATGAGTTCAAATTTGCTCATTGCAATTTTTAACGCATTCGAGAAGTTCTGCATTTGGCTAACCGGCTTTATCCCTCTGCCCACGTCGACGGAGAAAAATTGATTAAGCTGGCTAATTTCGGTCGATATTGAATGTCAACAACAAATTTGCAGTACATGTCAAAGACTCTGGCTACGTCCCTTCTTGCTGAACGTATTCAATGAAACGGCCTTTTACTCTGTGTGTGTGTGTGTGTGTGTGTGTGTGTGTGTGTGTGTGTGTGTGTGTGTGTGTGTTGTGTGTGTGTGCGTGTGTGTTGTGTGTGTGTGTGTGTGTGTGTGTGTGTGTGTGTGTGTGTGTGTGTGTGTATGTGTGTGTGTGGTGTGTGTAGTGTACATTAATACGTATAGGGGTAAAATAGTGGTTTTATGTTTAAAAGAATAAAAATAAGTTTACAGAAAAGCCTTAGCTCAATGTGAGAAAAGCCCACGCACGCTGTAACCAAGCTATGATAAGTCTGTCAAGACATGGAGGGGGGGGGGGAGGGGGATGGGAGGGAGTTTAAACATTCTCCTTGGGGCGTTTTGCAAACATGTTGCACCTGGGGCCAGTTGTATGAGTGATCTTAGTCCTGCGCCAGCCACTAAGCAAGGTGCTCCGCTATAGCGGAGCACCTTGCTTAGTGGCTGGCGCAGGACTAAGATCACTCATGCAATCAAAGATCCTACTATTTAGGATCTTTGATGCAATTGACTCTGAAATGAAAATTTAGCCCGCTCTTGAAAGACGGGACCACATTAAAAACAAAAACAAAAACAAAAACAAACAAACAAACCGCATGCCCATAGGCCACTGTCAGCTTCTCTCCCATCTACACCGGATGAAGGTGGCTCACCCAAGCGACTGTCCCTGTGGGTCATGTTACATATTCGAATTGGGCAGTTCAGGCACTAAGAAGACCGGTGTTTTTAAAAATAATTTTTGCCTTATTTGAAAATTTGTAGTAGGGCTAAATGTTGGAATTTGGTGGAGATTTTCGGTTAGGTGAGAGGAGACATTTCGGTGCTTTGATTGATACCATACTGAGCTTATCCAGTGGACAAAAATTGTGGGCCTATGTTGAGTTGCCGTTGACGTAGTGAATTGAAGGGCACGCTGATTTCAGCTGTGCTTGGGTGTGGGGTTGATAAGGAACCAATCTCATAGCCAAGAAATGAGACTGTCAATGTGGGTTTTTTTTTATTTTATTTTTTTTATTTTGTGCATGGCAAATTGCAGCTGGTGGGCGGTAGTGTTATTTAGGGGATTGAAAAATTAGGGGATGACTGGGACTGACTATGGCTAAGAGACTGAACAGTACGGAAAAGGCACTGTGTTCTTTGGCCTGTCAGAGGCACCACATGCAATATGTGACATAGATCAGAAGCTGGTTTAATGTAATCATATAACTGAGTTTGGACTTTTGCAGTTGTAAAACTGAGAAAATCATGAAAATTTTAAATTTTGCCCAAAAGTTGACGCTTGCAGTTTTATAGGCGTTTTTGAATGTTTTGCGTCGCAACACCCTGTTTACATGCACTGTGAGCTATGTTTAGTGTGTTTGTTCATTTATTTTTTGTCTTACAGGTAGTCAGTCATGAGTCTGACCTTCGACCTTGAGCTGTGACCTTTTACCTTGACCTTGAAAGGGGTGGAGTTTGGGGCGTTTAGTTTGACAAATGCGTAAAAAAAACAAATGGCACTCTTTCAGTTATTGAAGTTGTGGGGTGAGGTGGGGTGGGATGGGTGGATGGGGTAGGGTGGGGTGGCGGGTTGGGTTGGAGGTGGGTGGAGGGGGGGGGGGGCTTAAGGTCAAAGGTTAAGATCAAAACTACAATGAAACAGTGTCAGCATGTTCATTTCATCAGACAGCTGACCTCAGAGTGAAATAAGCCGCCAAAATAGTGAGACATGCAGAAGTTATTTTGTATGATCCAGCTACACTGGCTGCATCTGAGGTGTCATTCTGCTGTAATTGTCATGAGGGATGTCTCTGGTGTCTATTCTGAGCCAAACACAAGCACTTTTACACTGCGTAAAGCTCATTTGAGTGCATTGTTATGGGACCAGCAGTTGCGGCCACCAGTAGGGGCTTTTACAGGAGTGTTCACAGGTTTGGCACACACATGCCTGATGCATTTGCAACAGGAGTTGAGGTGTTTTGAGACTCTGACAAGTGTATTTTATATAAAAATGAACTGTACATAACTATTTTTCTCTGCTAACTCCTAAATAAGCACTTCAGACACTTGTTTGGGTATGTGGTGTGTCCCGCGTCGCAGTTTTTGCTGTTTGTGTAGTCTTGGGTTAGCTCAGTAGACTTAATGTTTAAATTGCACAGCTGTTTCATGACCCCTTTTGACTGAGATAAAGATTGCAAGCAGCATATAGGGCATGGCAGCTGGTTACAGGCCTCTTCCTGCTTGTTGTCTCCAGACAACAGGGTCAATGAGGATGCCTGGGCGTTGTCTTTTGGCTGCCCTGAGATACACAAGGAAATGGCCTTGGGTCTGAAAGCTCATTTTTCATCATGTCTGTGTCATGGTAACCTTTTTCAGTTGTCCAGCCCACCAGACGTCAGACTGACTGTATTGCATGTGTGTGTAAACTTGGAAAAACAGAAAAAGTAGGGGGGTGGGTAATGAAAAAGTATGAAAAAAACCTTTCATGTGCCTGTGTCTCAAATGCAACATTTCTGAAAATTAGATATATTACTTGATGAACATGCCAATTTTGGAGGCATTCTGACCATATCTAGTCTGTTTTTCATGGCATCAGATATGCATGATCCAAAACGTCAACAGCATAATGAACGCCACAACAACGCGCTTCACATAATGGGCCATAACATAAAGATGCAGCAACATTCAATGGTGTCACTTTGGGTTTGACTTAGCTAGTGTCTAAGGATTGCACTGATGGCAGATTGAATGGTATTCAGGTGGGAGAGTTTCTTTTTCAGGTCATGTTACATATTCAAATTGGACAGTTCAGGCACTAAGAGGACCGGTGTTCTTAAAAATAATTTTTGCCTTATTTGAAAATTTGTAGTAGCGCTTAATGTTGGAATTTGGTCGAAATTTCTAGTTAGATGAAAGGAGACATGTTTGGTGCTTTGATTCATACCATCCTGAGCTTACCCAGTGGACAATTGTGGGCCTATGTTGAGTTGCCGTTGACGTAGTGATTTGAGGGGCACGATGATTTCAGCTGTGCATGGGTGTGGGGTTGGTAAGGAATCAGGTTCATAGCCAAGAAATGAGACTGTCAATGTGCTATTTTTTTAAATTTATTTTGTGCATGGCAAATGTCAGTGCAGCTGGTGGGCGGTAGTGTTTTTTAGGAGATTGAATAATTAGGGGATGACTGGGACTGACTATGGCTAAGAGACTGGACAGTACGGAAACGGCACTGTGTTCTTTGGCCTGTGGAAGAGGAACCCAGACTGTGGAGCATGTCCTGCAGCACTTGCTACTACACGACGCGCTGCGGACATCGACAAGGCAGCAGACGTCCGAGATTGACTGCAGGCTTTATACGCCAGACCAGACTGAAGATCTAGGCACGACCAGACGACTCGAACGCAATAGAAGAAAGAAACGTTACACGTTAAGCGTTTAGGGCTTAACCCCTTGACTGCTGAGAAAATTTGAACACCGCAAAATTGCAAGAGGTATAGATCCTCATGAGCCCCCGCAGTTGCGGGGGCTCATGAGGATCTATACCTTTTGCTGAAAGCACTTTGTATTCATGTACCTTGAACTCATTGACGCTGAGCTGCTGACGACGACTTCAAAACACAGTCTCGTCCACTGGCAGTGAAGGGGCTAACCTCTTTTGTCCAACACGAAGGTGATCTCAAAGACCGGGTAGCGACTAAAGTATGAATAAATTTGTACTCCGTCTGGATTCGAACCCAAGACCTTTGCAGACGAGAGTATAACGTTCTACCACCGGACCGTTCAGCTTCCCCAGAAGAAGAAAAAGAAGAAGAAGAAAGTTTAGCCTCATATTTTCGTAATCTATAAAATAGACATTCCAGAAACAGTCCGCGTTCACAACCTCAAAATGTGAGGTGTCTTAGCAAGCATGCGTCTGTCATGCTCCACAACACTTTAAAAATGATGCCTTTGACATTAAAGTGGTTCAACATTTTCATTGAGTGACTGACGCGGCGTTTAAAAAGGCTTTTCAGTCTGAAGCTGAAATGTCAATATCTCCTAATTTTATCTACATCAAATAAAATGGATTTGATGAGTAAGCTAACTATTGATCTTTAGAAACTCAATGGATTTTTGTGTGTGGCGGTGGCGGTACTGACAGTTTAGATATACGGCGAATGCCTGCCCAGTGCGCAAAAGGCTATCGGGCCCACGTCGCCGCCGTTGGCTGGCGCACGGCCGTGCGCGGGCCAACAGCGGCCGAGGTCGGCCCGATGGCCTATGCGCACACGCTACGTCGAGTTGTCATTTTGTGGGTGTTACAATTTTCTTTCGTGTCTTGCGCTTTCGTCAAAATGGGTGGTTAGTGTCGTGGGAAGCGTTAGAAAGGTGGCCCTTGGACATCCTCCCACCCCCGTCCTCTCATGCCACCGCACTCTGATTCAGTGAGCAGATTGTCCTTGGGCCGGCTCGTGCGCCGGACGTGCGCGGGCCAACGACGGCCGACGTCGGCTGGAAAACCCGTAGTTAACTCATTCTACCCCAGACACACAACAGGAAGATAAGGATCCACTATGATAGTTCAAGGGTGATGCCAGAACAGCTTGGCGCCTATGGGCGCCAAGCTATTCTGGCACCACCCTTGAACTATCGTGGTCGATCTGTGGCCTGCACTGCAATGCAGTCTTCAGAAGACAACGGCAAAATTTGGGGCTTTCGGTGTTGGGGTAGAATGCGTTAAGTCACCCGCTACACCGGCCTACTGGAGCCGGCGTCGTAACAATGGGATCTTGGTAAATGAAGCAGACAGCTGTCCGGTAGTGTTGACGGTAGTAATGAAATAATAACACTAATCAGCTTAGATATTGCAGGCGCTTTGACCAAAGGCAAAGGGGAATCAAGCCTTGATTCTCTACGCTTACGCCTACAGATGCAGTGAAGACGCGCGCTGGTATATACACTTTGTTGTAGTTATATAGCGGCACTGATTTTGAATTGGCACTGATTTATTGACTGTGTGCTGAGTGTAGTTAGCAGCAAATTGTTGGGTATAGTAGTGGCACAGTCGTGGTGTGGGTGTACTTTGCGAGTGTCACCGTTGCTGAGTAAATGTAGTTGCAATATCCTGGGTGCAGATTGCAATCTGGTTGTGCCTGGTGTATGTAGCACAAAGGTAGAGGTTATTTGCCGCCATTTGCGAAGGTGACGTCATATCTCCCGGTCAAAATAGAGACAACCAATCTGACTGACATCATCGTCAGTTGCTTTTCCACAGTGTGAATGAAGCAAGCAAGCAACAGGCGATGATTTCAGTCACACTGTGGTAAACCAAGTGGCGATGACGTCAGTCACACTGTAGTAAACCAATTGGCGATGAAGTCAGTCACACTGAGGTAAACCAACTGACGATGACGTCAGTCGCACTGTGGTAAACCAACTGGCGATGACGTCAGTCACATTGTGGTAAACCAACCGCTAATAGTGTGACAGGAAGTGACACAAAAAGAGTGTCACTGTGAGAGACCTCACCGGAGTGAATACCAGTGAAGCGAGAGTCACCGAGTGAGGACTAATGTTGTTGCGAGAGCCGGCGACTCGAAGTGAGCCTGTGAGAGCCCCGAGTCAGGACCGATAATGCAGAGAAGCCATGATAATGCGAGAGCTTTTGAATGAAGACCAGTCGGTGATGTTGTGACAGCATCGGAGAGTGGATCAATGACGTTGTCACAGCCACGGATCGATAACTGAGCGTCACTGAATCAGTTAGGTAAGTACTTGTCAAGTTACGAAATCCTTTTTTCCTTTAACCCATAAAGCCCTGAAAAACTACGACAGGATGTGGATCTACCGTGGTATTTCAAGGTTGGTGTCAGAATAGCTTGGCGTCTCTAGGCGCCAAGCTATTCTGACACCAACCTTGAAATACCATGGTCGATCTGTCTCCAGAACTGTGATATAGGATATCGACACAAAAGAGGATATCTACACAAAATTGATAATTTCGTCCTCAGAGCGTAAGGGGTTAAAAAAAGTATTCAGGACTAGGGAGGGAGAGAGAGAGAGAGAGAGAGAGAGAGAGAGAGAGAGAGAGAGAGAGAGAGAGAGAGAGAGAGAGAGAGAGAGAGAGAGAGAGAGAGAGAGAGAGAGAGAGAGAGAGAGAGAGAGAGAATCAATGAAGAATCAATGATTTTTTTTTTTTAAACGGTCAAGATATTAACACAGTCAGTGACTATGTCATTTTTCGTACCTGCCGTTGCTACAACTACGACTAACTAAGTACAAAATATACATAAAACAGGGACATCAAAGCACAGTGATACAAAATATATAGTCCACTAAACACAAACACACACATACACGCACAAACACACACACACGCACACGCACACACACACACACACATAGATTGTTAGAATGTACACGTACATTGGTGTGTCTACGAATAACTAGATATTACTATTTGAGTCATGTCAGATATCTATAAAGGCTTGTCTTGAAACGAGATAATGTCGGAGTAGCTTTAACGTGATGTGGGAGTGAGTTCCACAGTGTGGAACCCGCAAATGACAAAGTAGATGTAAATATATCTATTCGGGGTTTTGGAACAATTGGAACCCCTCAAATTCCCATAGCAGGAATCTGATTTTAGAAACAACTGGTGGGCAGCTCTTTTTTTTTTGCTAGAAGTTCCTGGATCTCTACGTCGTTTTCGTCAAATCAGTCTTTGGTAAACTTTCTAACAAAGCTAAAGACTGCCACAGAAGATTTTATAATAGCAGTTTTCAGTTGTTCCCAGAGTGTTTCAGGGGAGGGGTCTGCTGGATCAACTGTGTCTTTGAGCATGCGCTGTAAATCTGTCTGAAGGGCAGCTTTCTTGTCGTCACGCTGAAGGCTGGCAACATCAAGCTTTTTCTTGGGGGGGGGGGGGGGGGGGGGGCTTTCTTGAGTTTCAGCTTGAGGTGGAGCCTGAGTTTGCAGCGGACAAGGCGGTGGTCAGTGTGGCACTCTGTGCTGGGCGTCACTCTGGTGAGGAGGACGTCACTGCGGTCCCTCTGAAGCACTAGGACATAGTCGGTAAGGTGCCTGTGCTTGGAGCGAGGATGCATCCAGGTGGTCTTTCGACTGTCGTTTTGCTGGAAAGTAGTGTTGGTGATGACAAGTTGCTGCTCTGCACAGAACTCCAACAGTCGGCGGCCATTGTCATTGCAGTTCCCAACGCCATGCTTGCCGAGGACTCCTTTCCAGGCTTCAGAGTCTTGGCCTACTCTGGCGTTGAAGTCGACAAGGATGATGACTTTGTCGTCTGCAGGGGTGCTCTGTATGAGGCTGCGCGGTCAGAGTAGAACTTGTCTTTTTCTGCAGGCTCTGCCAGGAGGGTTGGGGAGTACACACTGAGAAGGGTGACGTATTGCTGGTGTCTCAGTGGGAGGCGCATGGACATGATGCGGTTGGAGTGACCCGTTGGTAGGCTTTCCAGCTTAGTCGCAATGGGGGTCTTGACCATGAAGCCGACGCCTGAGAGCCGTCTTTCTGATGCAGGCCTGCCTGACCAGTAGAGGGTGTAGCCAGCGCCAACTTCTTGGAGGCTGCCTTCCTCCTGGAGCGCGGCGATGTCGATGTTGAACCTCCGCAATTCATGGGCAATGAGGGCTGTGTCGAGCATGGTTCGGATGTTCCAGCATGCTACGTTGAGTCCGGTCGTGGTCGTCATGAGAGTGGATCCGTTTTTTTTTTTTTTTGGTGTATTTTGATCGCAGTAGAAGATGCCCGTTGACCGCGGCTACCCAACTGGGGTTACGAGAGGATGAGCTTTGGTTAGGCCACCTTTTCTAGACCCCTCTCCGTGTGGAGCAAGAAGTGCTGTCCCTACAGAAGGCTGCTTGGTCGTTCAGGGTGTGCCAAGCGACGTTGTCATCCCCAGGTCAACATCAAGCGACCAATATCGATGTTCGATGTTGAACCTCCGCAATTCATGGGCAATGACACCTTTTTGGTCTGGATTGACCAATATCCTGAACCGCCTGCATGCAGGTTTGAGACTGCGGCTTCCAGTGACATCTTTCACCTGCCGTTTTGCCCCTTGCCCATCGCTACAGGACTTGGAAAGGTCGGTGTCATGGTTCGTGGGCGTTTCTTAAAGCCTGCGCGGTGGGGCTTTTTGGTGGAGTGCAGTGTGCGCAGTACTGGCCCCACCCTTTAAACCCTTGGTTCGTCTGCCATGGCCTAGCAAGCTGGGACAGTGGCATCGAGATCCTCGGGTCGTAGGTTTTATATCAGACTGTCCTTGTCCTAGTCTCTGGCTCAAAAACCTTCCCCGGAGACACTGGGGCTTTGATGTCAGGGTTTTCCTCCCTTAGCCTTTCCACAGCCAAGCGGCCAGGCCTGCAAGGCAACAGGACAATGATTTATTTTCGAGGTTCTCTCCTCTAGATTCGTCGTGTTTAGCCTGGGGGCTAGTGCTGCCCAGTTTTTGGGGTTACCTCGGAGAGGATGTGGCCAGGGACCACACCACGCACGGACGGTCTTGGGATAGAGGGATGCTATGCTAGTCCGGAGGGATTACACACGAGGGTGCCTCACAAAGGCCAAGAGGCCCCAGACTAGGGCGATCCCAGGGGAGCCGCTGTAAGAGTTCCTCACTACCCGCACCACCAACGCAACTCGTCCCCTGGGACATCCACCCTTTGAGTCAGGCAGAGACCCCTTGAGTCCCGGTCACTGATGAAAATACAAAATAAAAGAAGACCTAAGATTGACCCCTGCGGAACCCCGAGTTTAACATCTTTAGTAGAAGAGTAGGCTCCATTAGCAATTACTTTCTGTTTCCTGTTTTCGAGGTATGACGTAAAAAATGAAACAGCCATGTCGTTTCGAAGATAATGCTTAAGTTTGGAAATCAATATTGTATAGTTCACTAAGTCGAAAGCCTTTTTAAAGTCAAGATAAATTACACCTGTCAGCTGCAAATTATTCATATTTGAAAGCCATGTGTCTGTTAATCTGCTCAGAGCCGTGGGATGGCGGCTTCTTGCGGTAGGTTGCGGTAATGGCAGGGGACCCGTGTGCCATACCGGTCAACCTCAAAATGACAACTGTCGAGTCACCTCTACCGTCAATTTTAAAGGATGACAGCGTGTTGTCGCATAGCAGGGCGTTCAAGGCAGCTTCCAAAGCTGAAGGCAGTCCTTCAACTGGCATGGCGTTGAGATTTACAGGCAAAAGCAGTACTTTTTGCAGCAGGTCTCAAATGGCAGCCCTGTTGCTTGCATGATCACGTGACCCGACCGAGAGAGAGAGAGAGAGAGAGAGAGAGAGAGAGAGAGAGAGAGAGAGAGAGAGAGAGAGAGAGAGAGAGAGAGAGAGAGAGAGAAAGAGATAGACAGACAGACAGACAGACAGACAGACAGACAGACGGACAGACAGACGGACAGACAGACTACTTTTAAAACTTTGGAACTTTTGGACACAGGCTAAACGCTTAAGCCACATATAAATCTTTCAGCCTGCACCCTCCTTATCCCTAAAACAACCCATTATCGAACTAAACAGAGGACAAAAATAGCAGAAACAATATAGTAAAATAGTAATAAAAACAGTAAAGGAGAAATCAAACATAGAATACACAATGAGCATCTAGCTTTTCAACATGCGGGCGCGAGACACACAGAAATAGGCTGCAATCTCTGTAATAAATGGAGAAGGGAAAGTTTGCAGTTCAGATTTCGTTTACCCTGCGAAAAGATCAGAATAATAAAACTCCCAGTTGACTCGGCTATTCTGCATTACTTTTTTTTCTTCTTGGTCCTTTTCTTTGCCTGTCTCTTTTTAGATTGTTCGTGGACTGACGGGTGAGAGAGCTGGAGGAGGGAAAGCGGACGGTGAGGGTGGTGTTTCACACCACCTCTCAATAAGCAAAAGATCCTCGGACCAATGTGGGCTCTATTCGTTATTTGATCTTTTGATGCCTGGTCTCTTTTCGCCAAGAAATGATCGACAGACTAGATTAGTGCGCTTAAAAGAATATCGCTGGTTTCAGTTTTAACCCTTTGGCTGTCTGTAGCGCATAACCCATTTAGCCATGACGCCCTACTGCAAGAGATGGACGGACCATGATAGTTCAAGGGTAGTGCCAGATTAGTTTGGCGCCTAATGGCGCCAAGCTAATCTGGCACTACCCTTGAACTATCTTGGTAAACCTTTCTCCTGCAGCTGATATATAGTCATTAGATGACACCTGCAAAATTTTGGAAATGTGGCCATGGGGTTAAATGGGTTAATGTCGCGATGCTTCCTGCGGGTAATATGGAAATACGTTCTTAAAACCAGCCAAAAATCATCACACCACACCAAGGTGTGTTGCGTGTTGTATTGCACCACACCAGGACACCATTCACACGAATCACATCACTATACAACACAATCGATTTCACGACTGACAACGATCCACACATCACAGCATCACTTTCACATTAACCCTTTGGTTGTTGGTAGCGGTTATTTTTCTTGCAGGAATCACCGCGGCAAAAGCCGCTACCGACAGCCAGAGGGTTAAGACACGACCCACATCGCGACACGAAAACCACCCGAACACGAACCACATCACGACACGAACTCAGTACATGTGATTGTTACGTGGTGGAGTCGTAGTCGTAGTATGATAAACACACCAGACGCACGCACGTAAGGTTCTTTTAAATAAACTTCATTCATCTGCAATCCGTCACACGTGGCTTAAGGATGTAGACAATACTGGAGTAACAGTTCCAACAATATTTTAATTCAGCGATGCGATCTCCACACAATGCAGTTCCAAATGCACCAACACTGATATAAAGTCTCTTCTGCAAATATCCACACTGCCGACACAAAGTCTCTCTACAACGTACACCACACTGTTACGCTGTATCTCTCACAATGTACACCCTATACGGGCCACGTACCTACGATAACTGTGTGTCTCTACAACTGACAAATGCAAGATAATGTATAAACGTGCTTTCCTAGCGCCCTCTTTATATATACTACCAATTTCCAGAATCATCTACAAAAATCATACAACGCAACCAATCAGAACGAAACACGCAACCGAAACTCATTAAAATAATATTTCTAGAAAAACTACAATAGGCTACACAAATTTGGCTGCTCACTTCAGCTCCAAATCCTTGGTAAAATGACATCTCATAAAAGTATGGAAGACAGTTCACAAACTAATCGGAAAATTCGAGAACATTTACGATACTTCCTCGCGCTGGGACCATATGACGTTGAGGCGCGTCCCCTGGGCGATGGATAGGGGGTCCCTCGTGAAAGGGGTGCACCGAATGAAATAAGGTGCCGTGAACCAGCATGGTCTAAGGGAAGGTGACCCCGACAGAAAACCCCTGGTCCTCCTAGTAAGGGGGTTGGGCGTGGGGGTAGCTTCTCCACCCTGCAAAAAAGGAAATAGCTACAAAAACGCCGACGAAAAGACTAACAGTAATTCCTTTCCTGGAGGAGGAAGGTTCTTCTATCAGAAGATTTATGACGTCCTGTGGTGAAAGCCGGAAGTCTTCGGAAACCACAGGACTGAGCCGCCTCTCTCTATCCAGGGACACAACCATGGACACACGGAACGTCAAGACCATGTACCAGAGCGGCAAGGCCGCCCAGATAGCAGCGGAAATGCAAAAGTACAACCTTTCCCTGCTAGGTATCAGTGAAGCCAGATGGACGCAGTCTGGCCAGAAAAGGCTGCTAAGTGGAGAAATGATTCTGTATTCAGGTCATGAAGAGGAGAATGCCCCCCATACAGAAGGAGTAGCATTCATGCTGTCACCAGTGGCACAGAGAGCGCTGATGGGCTGGGAACCTCTTGGGCCAAGAATTATCACAGCAGCCTTTAGAACCAAGAAAAAGCTCAAGCTGAACGTCATCCAGTGTTATGCGTCCACTAATGACAGTGACGAGGAAGAGAAACAAGAGTTCTACGACCGACTCCAGAGTGCCTTGGACAAATGCGCGGAGCGAGACATCACCATCGTCATGGGCGATTTTAATGCCAAAATAGGGGAGGACAACACCGGATACGAAGAGGTGATGGGGAGACAGGGACTAGGCTCGGAGATGAATGAGAACGGGGAGACGTTTGTAGACTTCTGTGCTCTAAACCGACTTGTCATTGGAGGCAGCATCTTCCCACACAGAAGAATACACAAAGCAACTTGGGTCTCACCTGACCATACAACAGAGAACCAAATAGACGATATCTGCATTAGCAAGAAATTTAGAAGATCCCTTCAAGATGTTCGAGTGAGGAGGGGAGCAGATGTCGCCTCAGACCACCATCTGCTTACCTTAAGAATGAAGCTCAAGTTAAAGAAAAGCCGCACAGAGACAACAAGAAGACAACGCTATAATGTAGGCCTCCTGAGAGAGACTGGAGTGAGAGAAGAGTTCAAACTGGTGCTGTCCAACCGGTTTCAAGCGCTACAGGAGCTAGTAAATGAAGAGGAGGCGGTCACCACAGAGCAGCAGTGGAAGGCAGTTAGAGAGGCGCTGAACTCAACCTTCAAAGACACTGTAGGGTTCAGGAAACACCATCACAAGGACTGGCTGTCAGCACAGACCTTGAAGAAGATAGAAGTGAGGAAGCAGAAGAAAGCAGTTGTCAACAACAGTCGCACGAGAGCAGCCAAAGTAAGGGCACAGGGGGAATACTCGAAAGCCAACCGCGAGGTGAAGAGGAGTATCAGGGCAGACAAGAGGGCCTACACAGACAGCCTGGCAGCAGAGGCAGAAAAGGCAGCAGGCAGCGGCAACATGAAACAGCTCTACGACATTACCAAAAGATTGTCGGGCAAGTATGGCCATACAGAAAGACCAGTAAAAGACAAAGAAGGCAAGCCTATTGCAGACAGAGCAGACCAACTCGACAGATAGGCCGAGTATTTGGAAGAGTTACTGAACAGACCTAGCCCACCCGACCCCCCCGGACATCCAGCCAGCAGAGACCGACCTTCCCATCAGCTGTGACAGACCCAGCCGGGAAGAGATCAGAAGAGCAGTGGCATTTTTGAAGAACGGCAAAGCAGCAGGGCCAGATGGCATCCCAGTGGAGTCTCTGAAAGCAGACATACAGACAACAGTGGAGATGCTGTACCCACTGTTTGGAAAGATCTGGGAAGAGGAGGTGATGCCGGCTGACTGGAAGGAGGGGTACCTAATCAAGCTTCCCAAGAAAGGCGACCTCAGCAAGTGTTCCAACTACAGAGGAATCACCTTGCTGTCAGTACCAGGAAAGGTCTTCAACAGGATCATCCTAGAGAGAATGAAGAGCTCCGTTGACCCCCAGTTGAGAGACCAGCAAGCAGGATTCAGGAAGAACCGATCATGTACAGACCAGATCGCCACTCTCCGCATCATCGTGGAACAGTCTCTGGAGTGGAGCTCCCCGCTGTACGTCAACTTTGTGGATTACGAGAAAGCATTTGACAGCGTGGACCGAGAGACTCTGTGGAAACTCCTACGACACTACGGTGTACCCACAAAGCTCGTCCGCCTGATCAAGAGCAGCTATGATGGCATGACATGTCGCATGATCCACGAAGGGCAGTTCACCAGGGAGCTCCAGGTCAGAACTGGTGTCAGGCAGGGGTGTCTGCTGTCTCCATTCCTCTTCCTCCTGGCCATGGACTGGGTCATGAAGATGACTACAGAGCACAGACGAAGTGGAATACAGTGGACACTGTAGACACAGCTTGACGACCTCGATTTTGCAGACGACTTGGCATTACTGTCCCACACTCATCAACAAATGCAGGACAAGACCACGAGGCTTGCTGACATCTCGTCCCAAGTGGGCCTCACCATTCACAAACAGAAAACAGAAACAATGAGGCTGAACGCAACCAGGGAAGAACCAGTCTTGCTTGCTGGCACCCAGTTGGAGGAGGTGGAGTCCTTCACCTATCTCGGGAGCATCATAGACAAAAAAGGCGGCACTGATGCAGATGTCAGAGCACGAATCGGTAAAGCCAGAGCAGCCTTTCTCCAGTTGAAAAAGTGTGGAGTTCCAGAGAGCTGTCACAACGCACCGAAGTCCGGATTTTCAACTCCAATGTAAAAGCAGTTCTCCTATATGGAGCAGAGACTTGGAGATTGACAAAAACTACAGTCAACAGAGTACAGACCTTCATAAACAGTTGCCTTAGAAGAATTTTGAAAATCCACTGGCCAGAGAAGATCAGCAACGTCAGACTCTGGGAGAGAACAGAGCAGATAACAGCAGAGGATGAAATTGGGCGAAGAAGATGGGGATGGATCGGTCACAGTCTGAGAAAGCCAGCTTCCAGTATCACTAGGCAGGCATTGTCATGGAACCCCCAGGGAAAGAGGAAAAGAGGTAGGCCGAGAAACTCCTGGCGTCGAGACCTCCAAGCAGACATCAAGAGACTGGGAACCACCTGGAGTAGAATCGAAGGAGAAGCACAGGACAGGAGTTGCTGGAGGTCTCTCGTCGACGGCCTATACCCGGGTAGGGGTGACAGGCGTAAGTAAGTAAGTAAGTATTTACGATACTTCATAACACACAAAAAACGGCTGACGGCTTCACGCGCACAGTAAACAACTTGTTGCGAAGTGTCGCTAATTTACCGACGTCACACATAAGAGGTCACTAGACAGTGCGACCTTTCTAGAACGTTCTAGACTAAACTTAGCGTATCATAACGAAGTGAATTCCGCTCTGCGCGACCGAAAGAAAATGTTACTTAAAAAGATACGTGAATCATAACCATGATAGCTCAAATAAATATCGGATCGTTTCCTACGATTAACACATGTATGCTCTCACAGGACATCACAACCACAATCGTAACATTACCCCCTCCCCCCCTCTTTTAGAATGAAATTTCATACGGTTGTGGTTGTATTAACCTACACAAAACCACAAATAACAAGAATTTCACATCAAGATGAAATCAAAATAATCGTCTCACAGTTCCTTTTAAACTGTCCTGAGCGAAGACATGTCCCTTTAAAATGTCATGAAAACCGAAATGTTTCTATAAATTGTTCTGGACACAGAAATGTTCATTAAAACTGCTCTGCTCAGGTAATCCGCTCCAAAGTTCTGCGAACCCTTGATAAAACGAAAGTCAAAATAAAAGTTCACCTGGAACAACACTAAATCACAAGTTACAGTTCACAGTTCACACGTTCAAGGGTCACCGGTCCTGGGTCAAACACCGTCGGCCCATGCAAAGTATGACAATCCGTACACCCCAAACCGGATCTCTCCTGTTCCCTCACGATGCCCACCACTGAACTGGAATCACCGACGACTACCACGTCCGGCGTCCCCCCAACACTCTCCATCAGTCCCTCTCTCGTGTTGCGAAACCGACGACACAACTCGTCGCGAAGCGGCTCGTTCGATCTCGGACCAACCTCATGCTGGACAATATCCGCAGTCTCCGAGTCGGGCGCAATTCGATGCTCGAACTCCGAAGATTGGACTCTTAACGTCTCCTGATTCTTCCTCTTCTTCTCCTGCAGCTCTGACATCTCCTGACTCAGAGGAGCTCCGTTTCGCTCGCGACCCTCGATCGGCTTTTCGGCGATCCAATCTGATCATTGTGGCGGCGCTCGGCATCGTATTGCGGACTGTCCAACTCATGCGCCTGTTTTTGCTGCAGGTGGTCGATGGCTGCTCGCTGTTCCGCCTCCCGCTCATCTCGCTCTCTGGCCACAGTCGCGTCTACCTGGTTTTGCAGTTGCTCCAGCGCCTTGCGCTTCTCTTCCTCTAACGCGTCTCTAATCATTGTTACTGCTTGTGTGTTGTCAGTCACGTTTAGAGGGATGGTATGGTGGCTCTTCTCTTCCTGACCTCTCGTAGTAACTGCACAAGTTTCAGGTTTCCACTTCGGATCTGGATCGTCTGCGTTTCTGGCACTATCAATGTTTCCGATGATGAGGTCGTAGACTGGTGTCTTCACGCACAACGCCTTCACATCTCCTCTCAGGTACGGGGTGTTGACACTGACCTTGGCAAGTGGGGTCACCCTCCCACTTCCATCGGCCAAGACGAAGGTTGTCCACTCATGTAGCTTCTGCTCTTCAGCTACTAAATCCCTCTCACGATGATACAGTTACAACCGGTGTCTCTCAGCACTCTCACTGATGTGTCGCCGACAAATCCTGACACTACCGGCATATTCGGCACTTCATTCTCAGGCAGCGCGATGTTTGAGACTGGTAAGAATGTAGCCCCATCTCCTACTGGGATGCGTCCATTCTTTCTGAAAGATTAAATCAGCTCTGGTGTCACTCGTTTTTCTCTAGACTCAAAGTCACTGGATGACATCACATCATTTGCTAGTACAGCGGCGGCTCTGTGTTGAGACGTAGTACTACTTCTGCCTGCTATCCCGCGATCTTGGTTGGACCTTCTGATGTTGTCGCCTCGGGGAAGGTCTTTAGATCCACCGTATCGCCTTGTGACCTTTCTTTCCACAGAGAAAACATGTCAGGTTCTCCACCGGCTTGTATTTCGGAGTGTCTCTGACATTGTGGATTTCCTCTGCTGGTGCAGACACACGCTGCGGCTTACTGGACATGAACTTCGTGTCACACTTGTGGGCGTCAAGGTATCTTTGAGCGAAGTCGGCCAGGGCCTTTAGTGACTGGTCTTTTTGCTCTCTGAGGTGGGCGGCCAGGTCCTTAGAACATGCGTTGAAGACTTGTTCTTTGATTATGAGGTCATACAGGTCCTGGTACTCTTTATTTAAGCCAGCCAGCTCTATCCATTTCTCCAGGTAGCTTCTGATTCTCTCAATGAATAGGCCGGGTGTTTCTCCTTCTTCAGGCTTGCAGTTTCGAAATAGTCGCCTGCAACCTTCGTCAGTGAAGTCAGTCGTACTGTCTCAACAGGGCGTCTTTCAACTGCGTATAATCTCCAGCTTCTTCTCTTGGTAAGCGGGTGTAAAATTCAAGTGCTTTGCCAGTTAGAAGTGCACTCAGTTTCCTGATTTCACGTTCTTTAGCCCTTTCTTCTCTCTCCAATCTCTCTTTTTCTTCTTTCTCTCGTCTCTTTTCTTCTTTCTCTTCTCTCTCCATTCTCTCCTTTTCTTCTCTCTCTCTCTCTCGTCTCTTTTCTTCTTTCTCCTCTATCTATTTTACAAACTCGAGGAGTTGAGCTCCTTCGAGTCCACATTCCTTTCCGATTTTCAGGAATGTCTCCATTTCCCATGTCGCCATCTCTGCTTTTCACTGCTGGCTGTTTTCTCCTGCTACCCTTTCCACTGAACCAACTGAAGAAGTCCCGTCGGAGGTGCCAATATGTTACGTGGTGGAGTCGTAGTCGTAGTATGATAAACACACCAGACGCACGCACGTAAGGTTCTTTTAAATAAACTTCATTCAGCTGCAATCCGTCACACGTGGCTTAAGGATGTAGAAAATACTGGAGTAACAGTTCCAACAATATTTTAATTCAGCGATGCGATCTCCACACAATGCAGTTCCAAATGCACCAACACTGATACAAAGTCTCTTCTGCAACTATCCACACTGCCGACACAAAGTACTCTCTCTACAACGTACACCACACTGTTACGCTGTATCTCTCATAATGTACACCCTATACGGGCCACGTACCTACGATAACTGTGTGTCTCTACAACTGACAAATGCAAGATAATGTATAAACGTGTTCCTAGCCCTCTTTATATATACTACCAATTTCCAGAATCATCTACAAAAATCATACAACGCAACCAATCAGAACGAAACACGCAACCGAAACTCATTAAAATAATATTTCTAGAAAAACTACAATAGGCTACACAAATTTGGCTCACTTCAGCTCCAAATCCTTGGTAAAATGACATCTCATAAAAGTATGGAAGACAGTTCACAAACTAGTCGGAAAATTCGAGAACATTTACGATACTTCATAACACACAAAAAAACGGCTGACGGCTTCACGCGCACAGTAAACAACTTGTTGCGAAGAATCGCTAATTTACCGACGTCACACATAAGAGGTCACTAGACAGTGCGAACTTTCTAGAACGTTCTAGACTAAACTTAGCGTATCATAACGAAGTGAATTCCGCTCTGCGCGACCGAAAGAAAATGTTACTTAAAAAGATACGTGAATCATAACCATGATAGCTCAAATAAATATCGGATCGTTTCCTACGATTAAAACATGTATGTTCTCACAGGACAACACAACCAGAATCGTAACAGATTGTCTTGTCGACGTGTTTTGGTGAAGACAGATTTCTGACTTCAGTGACAGCGCAACTCGCCGCTAAACTGGGACACAACATGTACAATCAGTCATCACCTCCCCCCCCCCCCTCCCCGCTCCCCATCACCACAGGCTTATGTCGAGAAACTCGTTTTCACGACGTTTGTCGATAGTGAGGTTTCGCTTGCAACGAACGACTACGAACAAACGAACGAGAGAGGCGGATATATGACCAGCTTCTTTTCCTCTCCTTGCTTCTTCCTTCGTTGGGTTCTTCTCTGCATTTTACACGCTTTGCAGTCACCTTTTTGGTCTGGAGTTTATAACCAGCTTGTATAATAATAGACAACACTCCAAACATCTCCAAGAGGCATAGATCCTCATGAGCCCTGCTTATGCTTGACGCTGGTTATCCACCTTAGCTTCACTCTCGTTCGTTGTCCAGGCAAGAAAACGGGTTTGTTCAGTTAGCATGTATGTTAAAAGTCCAAAGTGGCACGGTTGCAGTGCGGCCGAATTGATCAGTACCCCATAGGCAATAGCTGTCCAAACCCTCATAATCTGCCCGTTATGGCCGTCCATTATTACGCCGGTGCCGTGGACTTTAACACATTCTGCCCCAGGACCAAAAGCAGTCCCCCCAATTTTGAACTTATCCTCTGAAGGACTGTATTACAATTCTCGAGACAGATGAAGCATGATAGTTCAAGGGTGGTGCCAGAATAGCTTGGCGCCTATGGGCGCCAAGCTATTCTGGCACCACCCTTGAACTATCATGCTCGATCCATCTCTTGCTGTGGCGTGTCGGGGCTGAATGAGTTAAACCCCGAACTAACCAACCTCGTTAGTTTTTGGGAGACGTTCGACGTAAACATGACTTCAAAAATGTACTGTATCAAGACCCTTCTGTTTGTTGTCGAATGACAGAGAACAGAAGAGATACACAATGCGCACTGACACACATCGTGAAATCTATTTTCTCCACACGCGCCAGTCATCAGCCCGCGCCAAGGTGGCGACCGACACTAAACTGGGGGATGCGTTCCGCTACAGGCGATGCTCTTGGTTAACTCATTCTACCCCAGACACACCACAGCAAGATATGGATCGACCATGATAGTTCAAGGGTGATGCCAGAATAGCTTGGCGCCTTTGGGCGCCAAGCTATTCTGGCATCACCCTTGAACTATCATGGTCGATCTGTGTCCTGCATTACAACGCAGTCTACAGAGGACAAGGGCAAAATTTGGGGATTTCGGAGTTGGGGTAGAATGAGTTAATTACAAAAACAGTGTAACGTCATTGGCGAGATCAGTGGCGTGCGGTTTGTGCAGAAGTTTCTCCCCTCTAGCCTTGGGGTCCTGGGGTTGCGGTGTGTGTGTGTGTGTGTGTGTGTGTGTGTGTGTGTGTGTATGTGTGTGTGTGTGTGTCTGTGTGTGTAAAACGGTGTGTGTAACTGTGTGTGTGTGTGTGTGTGTGTGTGTGTGTGTGTATAACTGTGTGTGTAACTCTGTGTGTGTGTGTGTGTGTGTGTGTGTGTGTATTTCTGTGTGAGGTGTGGGGGTGGGTATTGTATGGTGGTGGGATGGGTGTGTGACTGTGGGGCTTTAACCCCTTCACTGCCGAGAAAAACTGCACACAAGATTTATATAGTTCCTCATAAACCTTGCTGTTGCCCATGAGGATCTATGCCTCTTGCCGAAACCACTATGTATCCAAGTTCCCTGGACTGCTGGGCCATTGAATTAATCCTTGACAAATCATTAATCATTGACAAAAGTCTCTACCGACAGTCAAAGGGTTAACAACTATTTTAAAACACAATGTGCGTTAACTGGCAGTGACGGCACCACTTAGGTGGTTATAGCTGCCAAATAATGGTCGTTGACGACAGGTTAATCTTTGCATGTCTGCAGCGGCTTTTGTCTCGATGATTCCTGTAGAAATCAACGCGACTAAAACCGCTACCGACACGCAAAGGGTTAAGGAGTTGAGGTTTGTAATGGGTGGCTTATAGGCCTATTCATAAAAAAGTAGCAGAAAGGCTGCATGCAATGCCGTATCACTGAGTTTTAACGTCCCCAGTGGTAAAACGTATTCGGGCCGATGACGGCCGCAATGGGCCCGCGCACAACTGTGCACTGGCCCACTGCGGCCGTCCTGGGCCCGAGGACCTTTGTTTACTGGGGTAGTGTGCCAGCACTGACAAACGCCTGCTGGGCCGGGTGGGATGGGGTTGGGGCGGGGCGCGAAAAAATGAATGGGAGCGGGGTAGGGGAGGACATTGCTGCAGTAAAGATTGTTTGTCGCTAGGTGGCGGATCGATCTATCATGCGCAGTTAATATGCTGTGCAGATAGAGGAGTAAACGAAATTTAATACTCGCCGCAATCACGAAGGCAAGCAGTTTTCCCACCCCGCGATAAAGAAAAACTTGTCAACCTTTTTTATTTTCTTCCCCCAGCGAATCCATTCCCACATCCACTAGCCTCCCTTAGCCCAGCTCCCTCTACTCAGTCGCCCTGGCCCCAAGTGGGGATGCGCCAAAAGTCCATTGCGCGCCACAAATTGACGAGTTTCGAATGCATCAGAATCTGGCGCAAGGCAAATCAGGCGCAGGCAATTGATGTGATTCTTCGATTTGCTCGGCAAATATACCCAGTGCGTGAAAGGTATTCGGGCAGACGGTCGGCCGCAGTTGGCCCGCGCACGGCCGTGCGCGGGCCAACTGCGGCCGACCGTCTGCCCGAATACCTTTCACGCGCTGAGATGTTGGCTGGACTGAGTGCGCCCTGGAGCTTGGGGCTTGTTTTTGTCTGTTCCCTCTTACCGCTCGTTCGTGTGTAATGGAGCGAGGTAGCGATAAATCTTTACCCGCTTAAGTGCTGGCGGAGCGTAAACGTAGCCAGTGTTTTAACACCAGGATCCCCTGCAAAGCCTCGACAAATTTCATTGGCTCGCGCAAGTCACGTGGGGCCGGCCGCCATGACAGGTTGTTCGGTCATGCTCGGCCGAGGCCCGTTTGATGTCTGGGCGGGTCACTGGGCGCTGCACGAGGCTGTGCGGCGATGGATGCACGGGGAAGAGACATGACGCGACCCAGGGGAAATAAAAGTTGACTTTTACACTTTCACCGGCTCGCTTCAAAAGACATTTTATGGGTTCCGCCTAGTGTGCCAATATCGGAGCCTGTCCATCGTGTTTGCTCTAAGTGCCCAATTCGACAGTAATGTTTGAGGAGAAAATACTAGCATTAAGACGGTCCGCCGGTGGAAATTGTCAGATGATGGTCGCGGTGTCGTATGCATTCCTGATGTAGCATAGTTCTTGCCCCAAACGTCCCTTTCACTTTTAGGTCTAGTGTGTCGTTAGTACAACCAGTCGAAGCGACATTCTTTCACATGATGCATTACGTGTACGTACTCGTTAGTTCCAGGTTTAACGCATTCTATCCCAGGACCGAAATCCTCCAATTTAGAAGTTGCCCTCTGAAGGACTGTATTACAATTCTAGAGACAGATCGAGCACAGTAGTTCAAGGATGGTGCCAGAATAGCTTGGCGCCCCATAGGGGCCAAGCTATTCTGGCACCACACTGAACTACCATGCTCGATCAAAGTCTTGCTGTGGTGCGTCGGGGCTGAATGAGTTAACGTCCACGGCACCGGAGTGATAATGGACGGCCCTAACAGGCGAGTAATGGGGGAGGGGGGGGGGGAGGGGGAGGGGGGACAGGGACAGCTATTGCCTGTGGAGTGCGACCTGAACACTGATCAACTCGGCCGCACTGCGACTGTGCCAGTTTGATTTACCAGGATTTTTAACGGATAATTTATGCTATCTGATCAAGCACGTCGTTTTGCTGGTCTATGTACGTACTCACGATCAGCCCAGCATCAGTGCTGCGTGCAACAGTTGCAACAATAATACATCGCCAAATCGAGAATAACACGGACAGGTACCTAGTAGCATGAAGCGGAAATGTTACGTCGCATTTCGGACTCACTTTGTGGTCGCAAATTCGCTTCTTTGCACCAGCACAGGACGGTCGGGCGACTATGATATTTTGGTCACAGGAGTCCTTCTGGCGACCAAAATGAATGCAGAGATGCGACGGTCGTATCATGGTCACATTTAGGTTTTATTTGCAACGGTCGCAGTATGATCGCATTTAGGGTTTATTGTGACGGTCACCGGCGAGTCGCAGTAAGGGCTCATGAGGACCGTCGCAGGATGATCGCATTTGGACTCCATTGTGACCCCACCCTTCTTTGTTTCTCAAACAATATTTGCATGCATAATAATTACAAGAGTCAAGTCTGAGACAAACATTAGGCATTCTTCTACAAAGAGGCACACTGTAAAATGCATTACAAATGATTCCTTGGATAAAAAGTCTACTTAGTCTATCTAAAGCTTGAATGAAACTGTCATGAAAAGAACAATCTGAAGAAAAACGTAACAACTGCAAACAAACCAAACATAAAACTGCAAATATGATCAATTGTGTTTAATTATTCTTGATCATTTATAACAGTAAATATATATTTTAATTTTTTTCATGTCTTTCACTCACTGAGTTATCATGACTCTTAAAAACAACAACAACAAAAAACAAACAAACAAACAAAAAAAACCAACAGACAAACAAGAAAGGCAAAGCCCTTATGGCTTACATGTATGACTGAGGCACACGTCTGACAATAAGTAAAGGGATGGCTTCTGTACTAACACAATCCATGTTTTCTCAAAATTTAATCAGTGTTCACACATCTGTGAACCCCCCGTGACCCTTGACCTTTGCAATGATTTAACTAAATTAGGATACATGGTCTTATTTATCAGCTACTTTTGTGCCAAATTTGATTGAAAAGTTGCTGCAAAAATGTTGATAATAACTAGAATTATTGACATTTTATACACATTTGTCGACCTCTTGTGACCCTTGACCTTTTCCAATGGGTCATCCAAATTAGTATGCATGGATAGGTCTTACCATCAGGTGTCTATGTAGCAAGTTTGGGTTTGGAGTTGTGAATAGTATTTGCGAAAAACATAACCTGTCAAAATATGGCTATTTTTTTTAAAACCTATTTTCTGAGCTCTTGTGACCCTTGACCTTTCCGAGGGTTCATCCAAATTAGTGTGCATAGATAGGTCTTACCATCAGATACCTATGTAGCAAGTTTGGGTTTGGAGTTGTGAATAGTATTTGCAAAAAAAACATTTCCTGTCCAAATATGGCTATTTTTTTAAACATATTTCCTGAGCTCTTGTGCCCTTTGACCTTTCCAAGGGGTCGTCCAATTAGTATGCATAGATAGCTCTTAACACCAGGTATCTCTGTAGCAAGTTTGGGTTTGAAATTGTAAAAGGTATTTGAGAAAAAAACTTCTTTTGTCAAAATATGGCTATTTTGGACCCATTTCCTGAGCTCTTGTGATCCTTGACCTTTCCAAGGGATCAACCAAATTAGTATGCATAGAAAGGTCTTAGCATCAGGTATCTTTGTATCAAGTTTGGGTTTGAAGTTGAGAATAGTATTTGAGAATAATCATCTTTTGTATAAATGTCGTTATTTTGGACCTATTTCCGGAGCTCTTGTGACCCGTGACCTTTTCGAGGGATCAACCAAATTAGTGTGCGTATAAAGGTCTTAGCATCAGGTATCTTTGTACCAAGTTTGGGTTTGAAGTTATGAATAGTATTTGAGAAAAAAATAAATTATGTCCCAAAATAGTTATTTTGATATATTTCCTGATCCATTGTGACCTTGACCTTTGTGAGAGGTCACCGAAATTGGTATGTTTAGAAAGGTCTTGCCACAAAGTATCCTTGGGCCAAGTTTATAGACTGTAGCTTGAATAGTCTCCGAGAAAATGCCAACGTTAAAGTTTACCACGGACGACGGCGGACGGACGGCGGACAACGGACGGACGACCACTAGCCCAGAACATAGACTCACGTTTGCTTCCCACGTGAGCCAATAAAGAAAGAAGCTTAGACCCGCACAGCTTTGACTCTGATCTCCTCAGTTTTAGTCAGTAGTTCAGTAAAATTTATTGCCTTGAATTATTTGGAACGTACTGCTTTAATGTTCCTGCACCATAAGATTAACTTTCGAAAAAGTGCAAGAATGCAAGAAGACAGCTAACTTATTAAAGCTAATTCATTTGGGGATCTTGTGGTGTAGGAACAGTAAAGCAGCACATTTGAATTGGGGGAAGGGGTGAGGGGAAGGGGGGGGGGGGGCAGAGGACCGAGCCAGAGACAGGTGGGTCTGTTGTTTTTTATTATTGCAGAGCCATTTTATAAGATCTGTCTTCATAAAATGCCATCTTTGAAAAGAAGAAGAGCCGATCAGACGTCCTTGGTGTGGCACAGTTTCATTTCCCCTCGTGAGGGATTCACCAAATAGAAAAAAAGCAATCAGGAATGGGTCGCACTATATCAGTTAGTACAAACGTAAACGCTGCAACTGGATAAAGCACACAGTGAAGTAGCCATAGACGTCATGTTGTAGGCAGAACTGGAGCAGTTAGATGTTAGGACCTGCAGTGTCTTGTAGTCACTTACCATCAGTAGTGAAAGCGTTAGCACCTAAAAAAATACAATACCATGTGTACAGCAACTTTGCATAAAACATGGTCAGATTGAACAGAAGTCAGATGTAATGACACTTTTTGGAGGTCCCGGCTACACTATTTCTATATGTGTTATTTCACGGAAAAAAGCGTTATACATAACAATAAGAAAATGTTTGTTCTTTGAATTTGTTATAACCGAAGCTATCTTTGACAAACTGTATTTCAAATTTTTTTTTATTTTTTTTTTTATCAACAACACTGGTGAAAACATAATCATGCGCTGAGATGAAGAGGAAGTAAAATTCCACACATATGCACCTGAATAAAACAAGGTATGAACTTCTGTACAAAAGATCATTTTGCAATAAGTTTGTTTCTCAATATGACAGAGGGAGGGTGAAGGGAGAGAGAGAGAGAGAGAGAGGGAAAGAGAGAGAGAGAGAGAGAGAGAGAGAGAGAGAGAGAGAGAGAGAGAGAGAGAGAGAGAGAGAGAGAGAGAGAGAGAGAGAGAGAGTGTTATGACTGTGGTTGTTTTGTTCTGTGAGAGCATGCATGTGTTAATCGTAGGTAACGATCCGATATTTATTTGAGCTATCATGGTTACGTATCACGTACATTTTCAGTAAAATTTTCTATCGTTCGAGCAGATAGCGGAATTGGCTTTGTTATGATACGCTAAGTTTAGTCCGGAAGCTTCTAGCAAAGTCGCACGGAGAAGAGCGGTCGATTTTTGTTTTGCGTAGATTCGCTGAGAATAAACCAGAACGTTCGAGCTAGGTCGTGCTGTCTAGTGACCTCGTACATGTGACGTCAAAATGTAAGCAACATTGTAGTAGAGACGCTCTATTCTTAGTCATATTTATTTTTTTTGTGCACGTGAATTTAGCAGCCAATCAGTGTATTATTAAAGGTCGTGAACGGTCTGCCATACTTTTGTGTGACGTCATTTACACACTAGGATTTGGGGCTGAAATTAGCAGTCGAATTTTTGTAGACTATTGTAGTTATTCTAGAAAGTTTAAAAAAAAAAATTAATATTTATGAGTTTCAGTTACCTGTTTCGTTCTGATTGGTTGCGTTGTGTGAATTCGTTGGATTATTCTGGAAAGTTGTTTTACTATAAAAGATGATGGTGCTAGGAAGCACGTGTGTACATTGTCAGTTGTAGGGACACACAGTTTATCGTAGGTACGTGGCCCGTATAGGGTGTACATTGTGAGAGACGCAGCGTAACGGTGGTGTACGTTGTATGAGAAACATTGTGTCGCCAGTGTTGACATTTGCGGAAGAGACATTGTATCAGTGTTAGTGCATTTGGGAATGCATTGTGTGGAGATCGCATCGCTGAAATAAAGTACTGTTGGAACTGTTACTCCAGTATTGTCTATAACCTTAAGCCACGTGTGACGGGTTGCAGCTAAATGAAGTTTATTTAAAAAGAACCTTACGTGCGTGCGTCTGGTGTGATTTCATACTACGACTACGAATCAACACGTAACAGAGAGAGAGAAAGAGAGAGAATGAATGAATGAATGAATGAATGAATGAAACTTTATTTTCCAAGGATAAAAGAATAGGTGCGCAGACCTGTTTTCATTCTTGTCCTTGCTACACACTACAAAACAAAATAACGTACATAAAATCACTCTCTTACACACACACAATACTGATAGTACCAAATTACACAAAGAAAAATTAGAAGACATTAAAGATGAAGAGACATTAAACAAAATTCATTCATTCATTCGGTCATACAAAAACAAACGAAAAACAGAAAGTACACGCAACACGAGCACACACATACACGCTCGCGCGCACACACAGACACGCGCTAATGATAACTTGACCTGAGAGAAGAGAGAGAGAGAGAGAGAGAGAGAGAGAGAGAGAGAGAGAGAGAGAGAGAGAGAGAGAGAGAGAGAGAGAGAGAGAGAGAGAGAGAGAGAGAGAATGGCTGGATGAATGGATGGATGACAGTGTAACTGGCTGGCTGTCTACAGAGTGTGTGTGTGTGTGTGTGTGTGTGTGTGTGTGTGTGTGAGAGAGAGAGAGAGAGAGAGAGAGAGAGAGAGAGAGAGAGAGAGAGAGAGAGAGAGAGAGAGAGAGAGAGAGAGAGAGAATGGATGGATGGATGAATGGATGGATGGATGACATTCTGTGGCAAAGGCAATTAACCTCCACAGATCATTGCAGATTATACGCACGTGCGACCATTTTGCGTCCGCTCATTCATGATAGTCCCATCTTTGGTCGCAGGACTGTCTCATCGGTCTTTTGGGGATGAGCTCGTGTGAGCCAGTGCTACGACTGCACAGCGATCTCTGCTTTGTGACAGATTTTGGGCTCATTCACAGGTCGCATAGACGTCGCAGTACCATTTCATATGTCATCGGTGACGAACTCATGTGAGCTGTGAGCTATTTATGGGCGGTCGCCGCAACGTCATGTTGAGCATAAAACGCAACAGAGTTGAATCGTCCGTCGCAGTTACGTAACTTTAACTCCTCAAAAAGCCCGTGACCATAGCGCGACGCTGTTCCAAAATAAGTTGTCAACCGCGCCCATCGAGTGCTACCAGGGGTCATTCTCCCGGTCACTCAGTCTCCATCTCGCCGAAGTGAATGCATCTACCCGGTGAGGAATGATTTATTGGTCCCATATCAGTCGTATACCATAATGCGCAAAAGGCCATCGGGCCGACATCGGCGGCCGTGCGCGGGCCAACGGCCGCCGATGTCGGCCCGATGGCCTTTTGCGCATTGGGTGGTTGGCCCCGCGGCGTACAAGTTGTGTGCGGGCCAGCTACAGCCGACGTCAGACCAAGGACGCTTTTGCTTACTGGATGTTTTCCCTTCACAAACGTATACATGTACTTTCTTCACCAAACTGTCACCAACTCGAGCAACACCGTCTGACAGTCTGTGGCTCATAGGTATTTAGATTGGCCTGTGATCCTGGGCATCAGATTACCCCGTACGGCAGGTTGGACTGTCCCAGCAGGCCAAAGTCCCTCGGGCCGACTTGGGCCGCAGTTGGCCCGCGCACGGCCGTGCGCGGGCCAACCGGCTGCGGCCCAAGTCGGCCCGACAATCTTTTGCGCACTGGAGTCCTCCTATCCTGCACGACGTGCAGGGCGTCCTTCTGCATATGAACGTCTCCGAATCATCAGGTCTGGTGCTTGTACAACCGGCACAAATTGCTCCGCTGTGTTTTTCCCTACAGTCTGTGGAGAATTTCTTGCTGGCGCTAACAAAACTGTCTTTATTTTGTCTGTTTTTCCTTTTTTTTTCTTCTTCTCTCCTTCGTTTCTCGCCTGATTTCATGGTGTCCATTGCGGGTTAATAACTCGTTCAAGATTGGAATCCTGTTTCTCATAAATGGGGAAAAGGCGAGAATGGGTAGGGGTGAGTGGGGGGGGGGGGGAGGTACGGGCGAGGGGGGGGGGGTGGGTGGGGGTGGGGGGTCGAGATGAAGTGGCTTTGAGCGTCCTCTGACAAATATGCAACGGTTGCAGGAAATTGATAGAGCATGACAGTTGAAGGGTAGCACTAGATCTAAGTTAGCTTGACACCCCTAGATCTAAAGTAGCTTGGCGCCCCTAGATCTAAGTTAGCTTGGCGTCCCTTCAACTGTCACGTTCCTCCCATCTCCCGATGCGGTTCACCACGCGGCGCAAACGGTCCAGAAAATGTCCAACTGATTAGAGTGGATCCTAGCCCGTGTAAAAGTCTATTCCGCTGGGTCAGTCGGGCTAGCTGTGGCTGGCTGATTCAGTGTTGTAAAGACGAGTCGATTTTGCCCAAACGCGAGCGTACTGGCTCCACTCTGTGTCAACCCGAACACCTTTTGCTTCAGTAACTGAATTGTATTGTGGCGTCCTAGCCGAGATGTGCGGCTGAGCTGACCCCATTGTGGTTCCTGCCTCCGGACACACAGAGATCTGTCCCTTGTGGCTCTCATCAAGTCGGCAAATAGCTCAGTTTGTGTGCTGCCCCCCTCCCCCCCTCCCCCCCCACCGCCTTCCTAGCGTGGCCACAACGTAAATTAAGTTGTTCCACGCTGAGCGAGAGCGAAAGAGATTGTCGCGTTAACTTTTAGCTTGACGTTGTGACGTCCTAGGGGACTCTGTTGTCACTGTTACAGGTCGCAATCATGTGGACCAATGATGTCATAGAACATCCATACGGCTGAAGATATCAGCCAAAATATTTACATGCATAAAGGGCAAAGGCAGAATTTTGTTTCGATACTGACTAATTTTAGCTCCTTCACTGCCGAGAAAAAAAACACCACTACCCTGGCCCCCCCCCCCCCCCCCCCGTCCCCCCCCTTTCCGGAAAACCAGCCGGCTGCAGGAGGCACAGATCCGTGGGGCGGTCCGTTGCGCAGTGGTTAAGGCGGCTGCCACCAATGCCAAAGGGCGAGGTTCGAAAACGGGTTCCGGCGTCGGACTTTTCTCCTCTGGTAAGTGTCACCGTTAATTCGGGCGGACCGTCGGGGGTTCTTTCTCCGGGTACTCCGGTTCTTCCACCCCCCCCCCCACCCCCGCCCACCCCCCGACGCTTTGGTACAGGTTTTAGGCCACTTTACAAATTCAGTTCAAATACAAGCGATCAAAAATTTCTGTAACTTCAGTAGCTGAACTGGCCCTTCGTCTGTCTTGTACTGTGTTTGTCTTAAATGGCGTAAATCCGTGTCTGTTACGTGAGTGTGCGTGTTGGGTTTCAGTTCGCGGCGCTTTGAGTCGATTTGCCCAAAAATTGAGAAAAGCGCCTATATAATAACGGTATTTTTATTATTATTTATCCACATAGGTCCCGCTATTGCGGGGGCTCATGAGAATCTGTGCAGCCTCTCGCTGGCCCAGTTTTGTATCCTCGTTCCGGCTGAAACTTCTTTGGCGTTGAATTTACGAAAATTACAGGAGAACAATCTGCGCGAACTACTGGTATTGAAATGGTTAGCGAAAGAAAGCTCCACTGTCACAATATTGCTGTTCATCCTTTGAATTGCTTTCAATAAGTTGTTCGACGTGTGTATTACTGAGGTTTTGTTTGCAACGAAAGACTGCAAACAACGAACGAGAAATTAATCACGGCGGATAACACTCCTAACATCTAACCCGGAGGGCTCATGAGGATCTATGCCTCTTCGAGATGTGTGGTGTGTTGTCTATGCTTATGTTGGACGCATGTTATTGGCCGTGACCTTGCATCGTTGTTGAGGGTCGTTCGTCGCAAACAAAACCTCAGTATAATCAACATGAAGTTGTAAGGATACGGGCCGCGCTGACACAAATTGAGTGTCGGGTAATAACTAGCTTCTTTGTGTTTATTTTTTATTTTGTTCGTGTGTTTGTTTTTAGTTTGTGATGAATACACCACTTACAGAGCTGGAGCGGATCTTGAGGGGGCGTAGGAGGAGGGTGGCGGGGGTGGGGTGGGGTGTATGGAATCCAAAGTTTGCGGAACTCCCCACATCCAGCCCACAAAAACTCATTGTGCCCGAGGTACGAAATACCACATTTTGGAGTTATCCTCTGAGGACTGCATCACAATTCTGGAGACAGATCGACCATGATAGTTCAAGGGTGGTGGCAGAATAGCTTGGCGCCCACAGGCGCCAAACTATTCTGCCACCACCTTTGAACTGTCATGGTCGAGCCATGTCTTGCTGTGGTGTGTCGCGGGCAGAATGAGTTAAAATGCTATATCAAAGTCCCTCTTTTTAGTTTGATCTCCCCCTCACTTCCTCCTCGCAGGGTTCATGTTATTTTGAAAACTAAATCAGATGAAACTTTTGCCTCAAGATATTAAAAAAAAAAACTTTTCAATCTCTCCATTGTAACCGAAGGGATACACAATAGGAGCAATATACTCTCCACTAACGCATTCTGCCCCAGGGCTGAAATCCCCAAATTTTGAAGTTGCCCTCTGAAGAACTGTAATACAATTCTATTGACGGACCGAGCATGATAGTTCAAGGGTGGTGCCGGAATAGCTTGGCGCCTATGGGCGCCAAGCTATTCCGGCACCACCCTTGAACTATCATGCCCGATCCATGTCTTGCTGTGGTGTGTCGGGGGTGAATGAGTTAACGTTTGCTTGGAGCAGAAAATACCGAAGGCTAAATGGTGGCGGAGTTGTCCGCGTTTACAATATGGCGGGTTTGATCTATAATAAACGTATTGTCTGTTCTTCTGCACGTACACTTTAGATCAAATCTAAACCTGGTGTAGACTAGAAGAATTTAAAATAATATATGTGGTTAGAAAACATCGTGTAGTTCGAGAGTTAATGGAGATTTATTACTGTCTGAGACAAACTTAATGTTCGCTACTCATAGTTTGGCTTGCACTAGTTTTGGAACCCTTCAAAGCACAGCTATTTATCCGATTTTGGTGGAAATTATTGCAAAATTATACAAGGGAAATATCAACGTTTTATATGTAGTTGAAAAATGAATAACATTTGGTCAATTGTACGAATTATTGTGAATATTTTCTGGTGTAACAAATCTCATGTCCGCCTATGTTTGGTAAGTCGCCTCCGCCAGAGCCGTGAATTGCGCTCTTACTGTTCTTTAAAAATATAGTAGCCCATTGCGAAAAAAGGCCGTTGGTCCGAGGTAGGCCCCATTGTTTCCACGCCCGGCCGTGCGCGGGCCAACGATGGCCGACCTCGGCCCCGATTGCCTTTTGCGCATTGGGAGCCGGTAGAACACACTATACACACATGCTTTAGCTGTTCGGCGCTGCCCCTCCACCCCCCCCCCTCGCCCCCTCAACACGCCCTGCCTGCTTTTCAATATTTTGGGCGGTATTGAGAAGGTGCAAGAGGGTCATCACACCCCATGATACACGTTTGTTACGCCCATCCCTCCCCCCCCCCCCCCCACTCCCCATTTTGTTTCTTTGGCTGGTTGAAAAAGCAAGGTCTGCCCTTTGAGCGCCATCTGTCTCTAGCTGAAGTTTCGCAACAAAGGCGGGTTGGCCCCAACCCTAATACCAAAACGTCTTCGGGCCCAAGACGACCGCGGTCCGCCCGCGCACAGCCATGTACGGGCCCACCGCGGCCGTCTTGGGCCCGAGGACCTTCGCTTACTAGGACCCTTCCCCCCTCTCTACCCCCCCCCCCCCCCATCGCGGGAAGTAACTATTCCGCCCCTGCAGAGACTGCGTTTAGATCGGAGAGAGAGAGAGAGAGAGAGAGAGAGAGAGAGAGAGAGAGAGAGAGAGAGAGAGAGAGAGAGAGAGAGAGAGAGAGAGAGAGAGAGAGAGATGACTGACGAGTGTGCCAATGTTTTTGGGTGGCTATATGATGCGGGGGTAATGGGGTGCAGTTGTTGCGGCTTGTGAGGAGCCTCAGTCATTACCCCGGTACGCTAAATATCTTCGGGCCGATGCCGTAGTCCGCAGTGGAGCCCCGCATTGCGGTCGACGTTGGCAGACCCTATCAACTTTCTTTACTGGGTAGTTCAACGCGCGGCGTAGAGAGAGCGGTAGTCATTACTGACGACACTGCCGTAAATCAGGCGACTGTATGCGCGGCCACCGGGCAGCAGCTTTCTCGTCAGTTGGAAAATGAGAATTCAAAAAACGCTTCACTGCCATAGCTCACGTTGAATTTGACATGCCCCCCATTGCAATAAAAAGATGTGATTTCCCTCCCGTACCCCGCTCCCCTTCCCCGAACCTCACACACACAAAAGCACGAGCGCGGGGAGCTTTTCCCTAAGGAAAAACGTTTTCTTCAGAACCCACAAACCGTGCTACACTAGTTACCTCCCTCGACTGATCCCGCTACGTGCGTAGAGTATCGAGGGAAAACGTTAAACGTTTAGGGCTTAACGTCTTTTGCCCACCACGAAGGTGATTTCAAAGACGGGTCACCGAAATAGGGTCTGAACAAATTTTGACTCTAGCTGGATTCGAACCCGGGACCTTTCGGACGAGAGTTGAAAGCTCTACCACCGAGCCACCCAGCTAGTCCCCGGCCTTGAGTTTCGAGGGAACTGGTCACATGCAACAGAGGTCACGTGGTGTTGGTCGTGAGCCTCTCCGTTTAATGTGATTGGTGCTTCGGTCACTTGGTACGTACTGCTAGTGCCCGTAATGATGATTGGTACTTCGGTCACATAGTAAGCGCTGTTAGTGTCCGTGATGATGATTGGTTCTTTAGTCACGTGGTAAGCGCTGCTAGTGTCCGTGACGATGATTGGTGTTTTAGTCACGTGGTAAGCGCTGTTCGGTATGTTTCAGTAATGATGCAAAGGTATTGTTTTACTTTCCGGTTTGATTATAGGGAGAACCTTCCGATTGTTTAGACCAGAGTATGTGGGAATTCAGTCTTAACCCGTTCCCTGCCGGGGCAAGGTGAACTCTACCCAAGCTGCAAGGGACATAAACCCTTATGAGCCCTCGCAGTCGCGGGGGCTCATGAGGATTTATGTCTTTTGTTAGACCTATGTTCTTTACGCCCAATTTTGGTCCCATTTCATTTGTGTTCTTCACGCGACTTTTAGTCAGTGTGCGGTGGTTTCAGACGCGAAATTCGCAATCACTGACTGCGAAGGGTCAAATTCAGTTGGGCGTTGGCGGCATTTGAAGACTGCACTGAAACCAGTTCAGTTAACAGAACGACCATGATAGTTCAAGGGCCGTAATAGAACAGGAGCCCGGAGAGCTCTCAATTCTAGGATCTGTCGTCTGCGCCCGGGGAGCCGATTTCCAATGGCCGCGTTCTCCGTTTACACAGGCTGGAAAACTGCTGCATATTGGACGCGGCAATAACATCAGTCAGCCGTCACAGCGCCGATCGTTGGCAGCCATTCAGACGGACCATCAGAGGCCGCGTTTGTCCCCTATGGGGCCGGGGTCAGTGCTGAGTGGGCGGGGTTTCCTGGGTGTGGACCTGGTGATGCTTTTTGCAATCCGCCCTCAGCGCCGACAGATGTGTACGCCGCGACTTTCATTTTTGGGCTTCAACCATTTACATCCTGACGCTAATTTTGTAACATTTGCTAATTTGTCGTATGAAGGTTACATTACAGATTAGGAGATAGATCAACTGTTTTAGTTCAAGGGTGGTGCCAGAATAGCTTAGCGCCTCAGCACACCACAGCAAGATTTACCCCTTCCCTGACACTCAACTTACATTTTTTTCCCTTCTGAAATCGTGGTTCATTGAACGACCAAAAGCCAACACCGTCCAAGAAAGATGGATACTAATTGGTCTCAGCAAGAGGCATAAATCCTTATGAGCCCCCGCCGTTGCGGGGGCTCATAAGGATTTATGTCTCTTGCAGATAGATCGTGTTCACATTTTTGCTCGGCAGTGAAGGGGTTAAAGTGCAAGGTACACAAACGGCAGTGAATACAACGCAATTTCGTCAGCTTTTTAGCAGATTATATTAAATTTTTCATCAGTATAATGCATTCATTCCCATCATAAGAAGAGGGTTGTTCGGGATCCCCCACCCAACACACACACACACACACACACACACACACACACACACACACACACACACACACACACACACACACACACACACACACACACACACACACACACACACACCTCAAAAAAAAAAAAAAGAAAAAAAAAGAAAGAAAGAAAACCCTACGTATTAACGCATTCTACCTGCCATACACCACACCAAGATATTGCTCGACCGTGATAGTTCAAGGGTGGTGGCAGAATAGCGCCAAGCTATTCTGCCACCACCCTAGAACTATCATGGTCCATCTGTCTCCTGAAATGTAATACGGTCCTCAGAGGATAGCTCCAAAATGTGGGCATTTCGTAACTCGGGCACAGTGAGATTCAAATAAGAAAAGAAGAAAATCCCATTACCGATACGTGCAAACGCCACTATACAAGAAAATCCCATTACCGATACGTGCAAACGCCACTATACAAGAAAATCCCATTACCGATACGTGCAAACGCCACTATACAACAAAAATCCATAAAGGCAAGGATATGATGACAAGAAGAGAATCATACAACACCAACAATGAGACCGCGTAAGCCTGCTTCGTTGATATACGAGGAAAGAAAATACGAAAATCGACCTGCCGAAGCCACAGAAATTTAAAAGGACCCACGTGCGGGCGTCTGCATGTCGCGAATTATACCAGGACCGTGCGGTGACCCTGGTAACCGCCGCACTGACATTAACACGTTCTACCCCAGGACCGAAATCCCCAAATTTTGAAGTTGCCCTCTGAAGGACTGCATAACAATTCTCGAGACAGGTCGAGCATGATAGTTCAAAGGTGGTGCCAGAATAGCTTGGCGCCTTGAACTATCATGCTCGATCCATATCTTGTTGTGGTGTGTCGGGGCTGAATGAGTTAAACCGAGCGTTACTATTTCAAGCCTGGGGTCACACCCGTGGGGTAATAGTTGCGTAATCGATCACATATATAACACGGGTGGTGTCCTACTACCCGTGTCGCAGAGGTGATCGATCGCGGAATAATCATCCCATGTCTATGGCTGAGAGAGTTTTCAATATGGGAGGCTTCCTGTGATGAATACGCGTCGGCCGAGGAGGATAGATGGTTCATGACAGTTCAAAGGTACCACCAGATTAGCCTAAACTTGAACTGTCATGATCTATCCATAACAACAACAATAACAACAAACAACAACGGCAACCCAGCAACACCAAAAAAAAAAAAAAAAAAAAAAAAATGAAAACAAACAATCAAAAGAAAAGACAAGAAAAGAAAGCAAAGCAAAACAAAGCAAAACAAAACAAAACAAAACAAAACAAAACAAAACAAAAACATCCATGGGCTAAGCGTCGTAGCCATATAGTATCTTTGTTAAAATTCAAGATTCGAACACATCGGTGTTTTATTATTATTATTATTATTTTATTCAGCGCTCTGCTCTCGCGAGATCGTGGCTTTCACGGGCGCCAATCATCCGTTATAGATCGCGGGCTAAAACCGTCCGTCGTTGCTCTGCCGAGAACATTGCGTCGTAAACAGCAGCACGGCTGCATAAGAATCAGAATCTGTATTTGACGTTTTTTTTTTTTTTTTTTTTTTTTTTTTTACACTTAAGTGATATTACATTAGACGATATTAATGAAATTGCAAGTTCCATTTTAGGGATAAATAAAGTTTATTAAAATGAATTAAACTGAACTGACCTGAATTGAATTGAATTGTATTGAAAATTGAATTGAATTGAATTGACTGGAATATGTTGGTTTGGCTACTGGGCTGTACCATTTTAATTTAACAATTGTTATAATGATATGGCTATGTGAAACACACGCACACACGCGCACGCGTGCGCACACACACACACACACACACACACACACACACACACACACACACACACACAAACACACACACACACACACACAAACACTCACACACACACAAACACACACACACACACACCGTTTTACACACACAGACACACACAGACATACACACACACACACACACACACACACACACACACACACACACACACACACACACACACACACACACACACATCAATATTGTTTGTTTTTTCGTGTATCTCTGACAATTACCTTACTGTGTATCAACAAATCTATTATAGCATGGCATTTGATATTAACTCATTCAGCCCGACGCACGTAGTTCCCACATTTTGGAGGCGTCATCTAATGACTATGCATTGTTGCAGGAGATGGATCGACCATGATAATTCAAGGGTAGTGCCAGATTAGCTTGGCGCCGACATGCGCCAAGCTAATCTGGCACTGCCCTTGAATTACCATGGTCGATCCATCTCCTGCTGTAGTGCATCAGGATTGAATGGGTTCAATGGTTGAACAAAGTATAACAGCTGATATACCTCTTTCTGCAGTAATGACTGAACACTTTTAGCTTTATAACAATCACGTCAGTGACTGCTTGCTCGAGATGGCCGCTGTGAAACAATTGTGTGACAGACCCGGGCTGTAGAATCAGTCAGTATGAAGCACAGACATGCAATTTGTGAAATTAAAGTGTTGAGCCATGAGGTGGAAACTGATCCCCAAATGTGGGAGTCGTCCTGACTGAGAGGACAGGTCGACCAATTAAGATAGTTCAAGGGCGGTGTCAAGGCACCACCCTTGAACTGTCTTGTTCGATGCATAACGTGTCCGGGATGAGCTAACCCCCCTCATTGTCAGTGGATGCAGATTTATTTTCGGTTAAAACGTTAATTCAAGGCCAAAAGAACATGGACACGCACAGTGGTTTATCTCATTCGAAACGTGCCGCCTCCGGATACGCGGTTTATGCCGCGTATCTGGAGGCGGCACGTCTCGAATGATGATGATGAAACTTTATTTATCAACGGTATAAAGTTTTGACAGAAACAAATCGTCATTTTACAAACTTGCCGTTGCTAACATCTACAACATGAAATAGGTTAATAATAATAATAATAATAATAATAATAATAATAATAATAATAATAATAATAATAATAATAATAATAATAATAATAACGCTATTTACACACATCATTTCAAGCAACAACAATTGAAAACAATGAATAAGAAAATGAGTTAAAGCAAGAGGCATAGATCCTCATGGGCCCCCGCAGAGCGGGGGCTCATGAGGATCTATGCCTCTTGCAGTTAGGTGGTGTTCGATTTTTTTTCCTCGGCAGTAAAGAAGGTTAACTGTCTGGCGGACGGACACCGGCTCGCTTTCATCCCAACTGTAGCTCATCTCGACTGCAGTTCATCCCAATAGTGGGTTTGGATTGATCAGTGTCGGCGTGCCAACGACTGTTCGTGTAGATTTACGGCCGTGTGTGGGCTTGGGGCCCCGGCTGCCGTGTACACGGGTATGGCATAAAGCGAGATTGGAAACGACGCCACAAATCAGAGTGGCGAGTAGCTCACCCGATTTCAATGCCGGCAACATAATACAACAGAGGGGTAACTGGAAACCATACTCCACTGCGGCAACCTGTCCCTTCCGCGGCGCTACATCTCACAGTCGCTGCAGACTGACGCGCAAACTGAAGAAATGCGACATTTTTGGAATCATCGGAAACACTACACATATGCGACATTTTTTGGAATCCAAAATTCCAAAAATGTCGCATTTCTTTTGCTCGTCAGTATAGTACCCTGCACAATCGTACCGTAGCGTGCGGAGCCTCGACCCTACCCACCCTTCCTACCTTCGATCGTGAGTGGTCACACTCTTTCATTTCATTTCATAACATAACTGACCAGGAGAAACTTGAAGACGGGCTTGTTCTGTTACATGCCCGTTGAAAGGTCGTGGTAAACCAAAGTGGTAGAGTTGCAGTGCGCCTGTATTGGTCGTATTTCATAGGCACTGCTCCAAAATCCAGACCGCCAAAAAGGTGACTGCCAAGCGTGTAAAATGCAGAGAAAAAGCCAAAGGAGAAAGAAACACGCTTAGAAATTTTAATGGCAGTTACAACACAATTTATTAATATTTCAACAACAAAAAAAGACAAACAAGTATACAAAGAAATCACCACTGTTTGTTTATTTTGAACATTTTCAAAATTTTAACAAATTGTGTTGTAACTGTCATTTTTAAGCGTGATTCTTTCTCCGTTGGGTTCTTCTCGTAATAGCTGCTCCCCCACCCCACCCCACCCCAACCCACCAAACCCCCGCCCCTCGTGCACCTCCAGCCCCCCTCCCCTTTCCCCCTCCCCCCCCCCCACCACCGGCTCCCACCCGTTAGGGCCGTCCATTATCATTCCAGTGCCGTGGACGTTAACTCGTTCGAGACGTGCCGCCTCCGGATACGCGGCTTATGCCGCGTATCCAGAGGCGGCACGTCTCGAATAAGTTAAACTCCGAGCTAATCAATCAATCAGTCAGTAACGTAAGATAAAGTTCCGTGCTTTCCCGCCGTGTGCAGCGCATAGCAAAGCATATATGTGATGTATTACTTTGAGTCTACGATTGTTGCCACTGGCAGCCTATTAATTACTCTCCTCACTACCGAGAAAAATTGGACACCACCCAACTGCAAGAGGCATAGATCTTCATGGGCCCCCGCATTTGCGGGGGCTCATGAAGATCTATGCCTCTTGCTGAAACCACTGTGTATCCATGTTCCTCCTACAGCTGGGGTTCTGCGGTATTAATAAACCCATTAACTGCAGAGAAAAACTGAGCACCACCCAGTTGCAAGAGGCTTAGATCTTCACGAGCCCCCGTAGTTGCGGGGCTCATGAAGATCTACTTGCTGAAAGCACTTTGTATCTGTGTTCCTTGGACAGCTGGGGTTCGGCTCTTGCACTGAATTAATAGAGATTTCAGAAACTCAGTCTGCCTCCATTGGCAGCAAAGGGGTTAAATTTTCCTGTACGTGGAAACATGTATTTGGAACAATAAAGTTGATTCATTCATTTTCATTAAATTTGCAACTTGCCTTTTATTTGACTGTACTCGACACAGCGTCTCAGTACAGTGTATCGTCGTGATAACTTGTTGACGGCTCGCGAAATTTCTTTTCCCAACCGAGTTCCTGTCGGCAGAACTATGCGAGGAGCTTGCGTTACGGAACTCGGTTGTGAAAAGAAATTACGTTGACGGCACAGCACTGGCCCGACCAGTGTAAACACTGATCAGGTAGGCGGGCCGTCGCCGTGCAGCTCGTGGCCGAAGTCGGTCCGATGGGCCTTTTGCTCACTTAGAGCACGATGCCGGGGCTTGCAGACTGACTGAGTGACGCTGATGACGCGGCGGCTGATGGGACCATTTGTAGACAGCGGAGATATTGATATGGGCGGGGGGATGGGCGCTGATGTATTTAACGGCAACATCGCGCATACACTCACGCCGGAGCGTTTCATCTAGGCGATGGAGTGATGAGATAATTTGTAGACAGCGGTGGCCATATATTTATTCTGAATTGGAGACTGAGGCCAAACAGATTTACTTGGCCGACTGCTTTGCGCTAGTTAAGCAAGCAGTTCTGGGAGCTCTCTTCAGTACACAGTTTATTTATGCGTCGCGTTGTGGTAGGGTTTTATGTAAATCGACGGAAGACCACTTAATTCTGTGTTAGTGCTCTCGAACACATTTGAGGCGTGCTGCGTTCGGATGGGGCACGTTTTGAATGAGCTAATTCTATCCCATTTAACACATCTAGCATCACAGTCGATTCAGTTTTAGGAGCTGTTCGTCTATGAAGACTATTGAACTAGAAGACAATGCAGGAGACACATTGACTTTAGAGGACAGTTCAATGGTGGTGTCAGAATAGCTTTCTTAACCCCTGCACAGCTGGAATACGACGAACAATACACATGCAAGAGGCATAGATCTTCATGAGCCCCCGCAACTGCGGGGGCTCATGAAGATCTATGCCTCTTGCTGTCATCATTATCCATGTCTCAGGCTAAACGGGGGAAAAAATCTGCGATGGTCTGAGACTGGCAGTGAATGGGTTAAACTGTCATGGTCGATTCGTCTCCTGTAGAATGTCATAGTTAAATGGGTTAATCCTGTTGTAGCAGGCCCGTCAGTAGCTGAACCCATTTAATTCCAGTGTGACTGCGCGTGGAACACCGCTGCACCTATCCTTCGTAATCTGTTTAATGTTGTTGTGACGCCCATGTTCCTACTTTGATCCCTTTGAGGTCTCTTGTACGTAATGCCTTCCGTTCGGCCTAACCCAGATCTTAACCTAATTAAGGCTGCAGTAAAGTCTCCGCCGTTTGTAAATATAACCCGATATACGTGCAACGCTCTTGTTGCTAGAGCTGACCCAGTTAAAGGAAGGTTACAAAGTAAAGTAGATAAGTCTCTTTCCTATCTCTTTTTTTTTTTTTGTGCTTTGGCCACAGTAGATCTCTGATCACTGGTCGATCATGCACATTTCTCTTCCCTGACAGTGCTATTATCTACTTTACTTTGTAACCTTCCTAAAATATTAGCACTGGCAGTCTCCCCTTTTCTTTTCATTTTTGACCCAGTTAAAGTTTACGTGACGTGTCCGGCGTTTCTGCACTATACTAAGTTAACCCATTACATTCTGAAGATAATTTGGTAAGTCTCATGAAGGCCACAGATTGGGAGACAGATCAACCGTTTTAGTTCACTGAAGGGTGGTACCAGAATAGCTTGGCGCTTTAGGCGCCAAGCTATTCTGGCACCACCCTTGACATATCGTAGTCAAATGTATTTCAAGCAATGGGTGTATCAGGATGAAACCTTGTATTTCAAGCAAGAGTGTATCAGGATGACGCAACCTCCATAATTCTATACCTAACCTAGATGATTCATTTGTCATCGCCTCGTTTCTGACGCCTAGCATATTTAAATCTCTCGTAACGATCGTGGGGTCAGTTGCATAAGTGAATTTAACTTTTAAGTCCTGAGCAAGCCATACGCAAGGTGCTCCGCGAATGCGGGAGCACCTTGCGTATGGCTTCCTAGTCAGGTCACGCAACTGAGGCCTGTTCGCAACCCGTACCCATCGACTTTGGGGCGACGGACGAAGTGTAGTAACGCCCCTGTTCCCGGCCCTCGGAAGCAGCACAAACAGAGCCTCCTTCAAAGTTTAGTTGTGTCCTTGTTGGCTGACTAATGCATTGGCGAGGTAGACAGGCGGCTGATTGAAATGGTAAATATTGATCAGCTGTTTAACGACGTCATCATCAGACTCAATTCCGCACATGGCGGGCGTCAGACCCGGAGCATACTGACACTATCAGCTCCAGAGGTGGCGTCTTTGTGTCTGTACCAGTACCGTTTGTGAGAACGTCGTGATATTCACCAGATAGGCGCCCCACTAGCACTCGGGGAGTACGCCACAAGTAGACTTCTATTCAAATGAGATGCATAGCATCTCATTTGAATAGAATTCTACTTGTGGCGTACTCCCCGATTTGGTCTCTCTGAGGAGTGCTGCCGCACTGAAAGACACGGGAAACGCTAATTGTTTCAGGGCGTCTCCATGTACACTGACGAGAGCAAAAGAAATGCGACATGTTGGAATGGTGGGAAACATTTTAGTGTAATGTTTCCGGTCATTTTAAAAATGTCGCATTTCTTTTGCTCGTCAGTATATCATATTGTAGACCGTCACCTCTCTATGACGACTGTGCCGGTGACGATATCAGCTCCATGATGACTTACCCTGACGATAGCAGCTCCATGGCGTCTGTATGACGACTGTTGCGTGACGATATCAGTTCCTTCACTTCTGTATGACGACATTACCGTGACGAGATCAGTTTTTAAACTTCTGTATGACGACTGTGCCTTGACGATACACGCTTCATGGCGTCTGTATGACGATATATCGTTTCAACTATATCTGTGGCGTTTGTACCGTGGTAATATCAGCTTCATGGCGTCGGTGTGACGACTGTACAGTGACGATATCTGCTTCGTGGAGTCTGGCATGGCGACTGCACCGTGACGATATCAGTTCCATGGCGTCTGGCATGACGACTGCAACGTGACGACATCAGCTACATGACGTCTGTATGACGCAAGTACTGCCATGCTACTGGCTGCATGACGAATGCATGATAGCTGTACTGTACATGAGCTCTATGATGTGTGTATGATTTTTAGACTTTTGTATAAAGACTAATTCTGTCATCTGCTTCACGACCGTATTTATTAACCTCTTTCACTGCCACTGGAGGCACACTGAGCTTAAAAAAATTCATTGTCAAATAATTCATTGTCATCTTTGTCATTGTGTGGTCAACGTCAAATATCGCCAGCTGTCGAAAGAACATACATGAATACCCAAGTGGTCCCCACTGCAGGGGCTCATGAGGATCTATGCCTCATGCATCTGAGTGGCAGTGAAGGGGTTAACCGTCAGTTCAGTATGTGACGTCTGTGTCGCTAGCAAGTTCACCGCAAGACGTCTAAATCCAGAACAGAAAGATGTCTGCCAAGTGAAAAAACAAACAAACAAAACAAACAAAAACAACTAAAAATTAAGGACAGGCACAAAATAGTTTTGTAATTTTTTTAAAGCGTGTTTCTTTCTTTGTTGATTGTTTTTTTTTATTTGTCCTAGTCAGTTTTGTGAACCATTCTTTCAAAACGTGTTTCTTTCTTTGTTGTTTCTTTATTTGTCCTAGTCAGTTTTGTTAACCATTCTTTCAAAACGTGTTTCTTTCTTTGTTGATTGTTTCTTTATTTGTCCTAGTCAGTTTTGTGAACCATTCTTTCAAAACGTGTTTCTTTCTTTGTTGATTGTTTCTTTATTTGTCCTAGTCAGTTTTGTGAACCATTCTTTCAAAACGTGTTTCTTCCTTTGTTGGTCATTTCTCTGTGAGATTGCCTGCACTGTAACGAACCGCTATCACAGTAGATCCAAGGCCACATTCTGCCCCGTAGTTGTCTAGTCCGTTATTGGATTTGTGACGTCGGTGATTGGGGCCAAGTGATGGTGGCATTGATTGTAGCTGTGATGGCGGTGTTGATAGTGGTAATTAAATGGTGACGGAGTGTTTGTGGTGGTGGTAGAGTGGTGGTGATGGGCGATACAATTGTTCGATGATGATTGTGATGGTGGCAGACGTGGTGGTGTTGACAGTGGTGATGATGGTGGCGGCGGAAGATGGTGTGTTGGGCTGCCGGTCCGCCCAACACACCATCTTCCGCCGCCACCACTACCATCACCAGCACTGCCGACACACCATCGTCCGCCTCAGTCACTGAGACCCACCATCGGTGTTGCGGAGGTCAGGGTGTTGCTGCATTAGCCACGTGTTGAAAGATTGTTCGATCCTTGGTCACTCACAGGTTGAAACTGCAATACCTTCTCCGCGTGAGAAACATACCCAATGCGCGAAAGGCCATCGGGCCGATGTCGGCCGCCGTTGGCCCGCGCAACTGAGGACGTCCGCCGGCCAACGACGGCCGTTGTCGGTACTAAATGGCAGTAGGTTACAACGAACAAGACTGTACATTCCTCTGAACGGGCCCGGTGTGACTATGCGTTACGAGTATGCACGTTTCTTCAAGAGAGGGGGAGGGGGGGGGGGAGGGAGGGGGGAGGGGGAGCTCTGGCTAAAAGTTAATCCCTTGACCGCCGAGAAAAAAGTGAACATTATCCAACGGCAAAAGACATAGATCCTCATGAGCCACCCCCCTCCCCCGCTACTGCGTGGCGGGGGGGGGGGGGGGGCATGAGGATCTATGCCTCTTGCTGAGACCAATTTGTATCCTTGTTTCTCGGACGGCGTTGGCTTCTGCCTTTTTGATCGTTGAATGAACCAAGATTTCAGAAACATGTACGCAGAGTGTAGGTACAGTGTCAGTGAAGGGGTTAAAGACTGCTGTTAGCAAACATTCTGCCCACTCTCCTCTAGCCGCCCAGGATTTCGCCGTTCTCTCCTGTCAGTGAGACCGCCCGTTTTCATTTCTGTGAAATCTCCCTAGTAAAACGCAATGAAATCTCAACTTGACGGTGTGTGTGAAAACAGAACATGTGCTGACTACTTCATTCGTTGAGAAGAAACAACATCGCTTATAAGCAGGTCGCATATAACGCTGAAACGTTGGGTACAACACCACTTTATAAGAGGTCTCGACAGCACTCTGTCTATGTAAAGCACTTATTCAAGGGTAGTGACAGATTAGCTTGGCGCCTGTCGGCATCTGGCACTACCCTTGAATTATCATGTCGCCTATACTAAATGACAAACTTCGGATGTAACAAAAAAGGTTGGGCTCCCAAACGGTTTCCGTTGTGTCAGTTCGAAGTTTACTGGTGTATACAGTTCCTGTTCATTTCATTTCATTAGCTTCAGTCGGAATCGTCTGCCTCGTAATGTTGATTACTGTTTGTGGTGACGCAAACAAATTTTGTCAGCAAATGCCTTTTTCATTATCAAGTTATGTCCAGTGCTTTCCGCTTTATTGTCAGTTTAGTGCTGAAGAAGAGCAGCTTGTGCAAATGCTAAAGCTGTTATCGTGCAAAAAAAAAAAAGAGGTTTCAGTCTCTCCTTCATTCCCCCCCCCCCCCCCCCCCCCCCCCCCCGTTCCTCTGTCTCTCTCTCTCTCTGTCAGTCTCTCTGGCTCTGGGTTTCTCGGTCTCTCTGTCTGTCTCTGTCTGTCTATCTGTCTGTCTGTCTGTCTCTCTCTCTCCAGATATCCCAGTACGCAAAAGGACCTCAGGCCGTCGTCGGCCGCTGTTGGCCCGCGCACGGCCGCGCGCGGGCCAACAGCGGCCGACGACGGCCCGTAGACCTTTTCGACTGACGCGCTGGTCGGGGTGGTACTGCAACCCCTTACATTCTCCAGTCAAATACCGTGCTGTGAACTGAAAGACTACGGGGAATCTGTTCATCGGCGGCTTGAAGAGACCTGCTAGCCGAAATCATGACGGGACTTTTAGGTATCTATCGGCCTGTTATTTCCTACCGACCCGAAAAGCGGTTCCAATGGGATTCATGAAGCACTTGTTGTCCCGATTGACGTCATCTAAGGGCCCGTAAGTTAGAGGCACAACACCCCTCCTCCAACTTAGCTAAAGTCCCGTTGTAAGTCGTATTCCAAGATGGCTGCGCCCTTACTGCTGGCTATTCATCGAGCACAATTGAGAAGGAGGGACCGCATTTTCAGGGATAGAACTAACCCTTTGGACCACTACGACGACGTAAAGCTGCACAAGAAGTTTAGATTTACGCGTCAACAGATTTTTGATATAATTGATGCGGTACTGAAAGACGAACTGCTTCTTCCCTCATCGTGCAATAATGAGCTCAAACCGCGGCCGTGCACCCTTACAGTTACACGGTAATCACCGACTGTTGCCGATTAGTGCGCGGCCGATCATTATCACAGTCGAGCCGACAAAGTCTTCATCAGCGGGTTCGCCCGTGTGTTATGTCTGCTTGACCTATCCCCTATCCCCTCCTTTTCCCGGCAGTTCCAGACCGTACATCAGAGGCTAAACAAACCGTCCCAGCAATCTGCACATAAGAGGAGAAAATAAAATTTTCGTTTCACTCGTTCGACTGCCACGGCTTTGATCCGGGGCGCTAGTTTTCGTTTCTAAAATCTCTGTGTTAACCCATTACATCCCGTGAGCTTGATTACTTTTTGGGGGTGCTTATTATCACGTGAAGGCCACATTACAGATTAGGAGATAGATCAACCATTTTAGTTCAAGGGTGGTGCCAGAATAGCTTGATTAATTTCATGCAGTAGTGTATCAGGATGAAACGGGTTTTAATTCAACGCCAAAAAACCCCAAGCCATCCGAAGAGAATAGATCTATACAGAGAGCAAGAGGCGTAGATCCTCACGAACCCTCGCTACTGTCGGGGATCATACCAGTCTGTCTTTTGCAGGAGGCTCCGGTGAGCAGGTTTTGCGGCAATCAGTGATGAAGTTAAACAAAGTATGTTCGAAGTAACAGTTCCCACCACGGAGATCAGCATCAGAGTATTGCGAAATAAATAAATAAATAAATAAAATAAAAATAATAATATACAAAGAAAATAAATAAATATTGGATTCACAGTCCACCCCGCATGTTCGGATACAAGTCAAAGTCGGATATATCAACACTTGTTTAAAAAGTCCCAACGGCAGTTTTTCAACGTAAATTACTTCGTTATTAACAAACATCAGATATAACAAATAGGAAAAATCGGTTTCCCTTGGCGATTTGTTGTATTCGGAGTTAGCTGTGCCGGCATAGAAAATTTACGCTGTCTGCTGAATCGACAAAATCTACTGACCCTGTTAACTCATTCTACCTCAGACACACCACAGCAAGATAAGGATCGACCATGATAGTTCAAAGGTGATGCCAGAATAGCTTGGCGCCTATGGGCGCCAAGCTATTCTGGCATCACCCTTGAACTATCATGGTCGATCTGTGTCCTGCACTGCAATGCAGTCTTCAGAGGACAACGGCAACATTTGGGGATTTCGGTGATGGGGCACAATGAGCTAAAGCGTTGTACATTTAAGTGTGGGCCCCAAAAAAGACTCCCGTTCATTGCTGCGGTCAGTACTGACTAAGTGTTGGGTCCCAACCTCGGCCAAAGTGACATATACTGCTCACAAATAGTAAGGATGTCAACTTTTGAGCTTGAATTACTAAAAGTCCTCAGAATCGTTTTAATCGTGGGTATATCAGTGATTAGCCATCCCCGCACTTTCCTACAATTTTACAACATTGGTGTGACATATAGTGCTCACAATAAGTCAAAGGATGTATTACTTTTAGCTTGAATTATTTAGTAAATGTCCCCAAAAGTTTAAACATTAATCAGACCAAACAGTTGACTGCAGCTTGAAGATGTAAGATGTTTTCCGACATTTTAGTAATTTAAGCGTAAATTAATATGACGATGACGACGCAGTGTACATCAGGTATCGTCTCGATGGCAGCCTGTTCAACCTCAGACGACTGCAGGCCCACACCAAAACCCTAGACCAACTGATTCGTGAGCTGCTCTTCGCTGATGACGCTGCCCTCGTTGCACACACAGAGAGAGCCTTGCAGCGCATTACGTCCTGCTTCGCAGATGCTGCCCAGCTCTTTGGACTTGAGGTCAGTCTGAAAAAGACAGAGGTCCTTCATCAGCCGGCACCCAAGGAAGAGCATCGCCCTCCCCACATCACCATCGGCGAGTCCGAACTGAAGTCTGTACACCAGTTTACCTACCTTGGCTGCATCATCACGTCAGACGCCAAGCTGGACAAGGAGCTGGACAACAGGCTGGCAAAAGCGAACAGTGCTTTCGGGCGACTATTCAAGCGGGTGTGGCACAATCAACAGCTGAAAAAAGGCACCAAGATCAGCGTGTACAGAGCTGTCGTCCTCACCACCCTGCTGTACGGTTCCGAGTCCTGGGCCCTCTACCGCAGCCAACTACGACTCCTCGAACGCTTTCACCAGCGCTGCCTGCGTACCATCCTCAGCATTCACTGGAGTGACTATGTCACCAACGTCGAGGTCCTTGAACAGGCGGAAACTGTGAGCATCGAGGCTTTGCTGCTGCGGACACAGCTTCGCTGGGCGGGGCACGTCTCCAGGATGGAGGATCATCGCCTACCCAAGATCACTCTGTTCGGCGAGCTCGCTACTGGACACCGAGACAGAGGGGCACCAAAGAAGAGATACAAAGACGGTCTCAAGAAGTCACTTAGTGCCTGCCAAATCGACCACCGCCAGTGGTCTTCGCTTGCTGCGGACCGTGACACCTGGCGCTCCACCATTCACAAGGCAGCCGTCTCCTTTGAGGACTCTCGCAGAGCTAACCTTAAGGACAAGCGGCTCAGAAGAAAAAACAGAGTTGTCGTAACTCAGAACCCTGACCAGACCTTCCCCTGCAGCCACTGCGGTCGAACCTGCCTGTCCCGGATTGGCCTCCGCAGCCACGAAAATGCCTGCAGACGACGTGGGCAAGCCCTATAGAATCTTCGTTCGCGAAGTCAAGCCAAGAGAATATGACTACTATCTATCTATCTATATCCCGTAGTCTTGCCGACCGTTGGGGCACCACTGATGACTTGGCAACCAGCTCCCTCCATTCCTCTCTGTTCTCTGCCATTCTCAGTGTATCGCCCAGCTTCAGTCCTGTCCACTCTGAGATATTGTCCTCCCATCTTTTCCTCTGTCTTCCTCTCCTTCGTCCTCCTTGCACAGTGCCTTGCAGGATTGTTTTGGCAAGCCCTGCTGAACGCGTGACATGCCCATACCACTTCAGTTTGCGTTTTCTCACAATGGCTAATAAGTCTTCATAGGGCCCGATGGCTTGCCTGATTCTGTTTCCCACTTCCTCGTTTGTGATGTGATATCTGTATGAAATGCCAAGCAGCCTTCGAAAACATCTCATTTCAATGGCTTGTATCCTCCTTTCAAGGTCTGCTGTGAGGATCCATGACTCGCAGGCATACAAGAACACTGAGATGACTAAGGAGCGCATCAGTCTGATCTTGGAGCAGAGTGTGATGTTTCTGTCCTTCCATATGGTCTTTAATCTTGTCAGTGCTGTTGTTGTCTGCGCAATCCTGGACAGTATTTCTGGTTTTGATCCCTCATCTGTCACAATGGCTCCTAAGTATTTGAATTTCTTAACTATTTCCAGCTTTTGGCCTCCAACCATGATTTCAGTGCCAATGCCACTGGCGTTATTGGTCATCAGTTTGGTCTTCTCTGCACTGATTTCCATCCCATATGCAATAGCTGTACTATCCAGCTTTTCCACCAGCTGAGCTAGCTCCTTCTCTGTTCCTGCAAGGCCATCAATGTCGTCCGCAAAGCGCAAGTTCGTGATTGTTCTGCCTCCAATACTGACAGTTCCTTCATGATCTTTCAGAGCGTCCGTCATGATTCTTTCCAGGAAGATGTTGAAAAGAGTAGGTGAGAGCAAGCAGCCTTATTGATTAATTAATATGACGTCAAGTACTTTCGCTAATATAACCGTTATTATACCCATTTTGATAACTTTTAGTAATTCAAGCTGAAAAAGTTAATGTACCACATTCAGTATTTTTGAGCATTATGTCACTCTGGCCGAGGTTGGGTCGACGCCGAGGTTGGGACCCAACACAAAGTGCTGGTTACGTACGCGGTCTGCCAGACCGGAACTAACATCGATAGCACCGAACACCTAGTCAGTCAGTGATTCTGAAGGATCCCCTAGTGGTACCAGCCCACGCTGTAGATACGTCTTGATAACAGTTATGTGGAACTGTTTCTAACTCTGGAAGTGACAGTATCTCGCAGCACACGACCCAACTGAAAGAAGAATAATGTGTAGTCTGTCGTTTAGCTGGCAAAACATTACCCAACTGCAAGAGGCATAGACCCTTATGAGCCCCCGTAGATGCGGGGGCTCACGAGAGTCTACGCCTCTTGTTGGTCATTTATATCTCTGATCCTTAAGCAGACGTGTCATCTGGTGCTTAGCCTGGGGTGGTTTCAGAGATCAAGTTAGTGCAAGATCGCTTTCAGAGCAGGTGCTAAGCATCCCCCATGCAAAAACTGACCGTATCTATACTGGTCCGCGATTACGTAAAAGGTTGTAGCACGGGAACCTGACCTCATCTATAATGATCCGTGATTATTTAATTGACTGTAGCTCAAGATGACCCACGTGGAACCGGTAAAAACTGACGGCAGATATCCAGAAATAGAACCCTGACGTCAATCGTTTTTAGCCGCGACCAGTAGATGGTGAGTGCGTCGCTGCAAACTTCAATTTTTACTTGTCAAAGTTTTATCGAGTCTTGCTCACAGTGGGGGGCGGGGAGGGTGGGTGGGGGGGGGGGAGGGTAGGGGGTGGGTGGGGGGAAGAGGGGGTGCGTGGGGGGGGGGGGAGGGGGGAGGGGGGAAGGGGGGTTAAGTTCATACTAATTACCATAATTGCATGCTTTTGAAAGATGTATGTGTTTTAGTGGGTGTCAAATCAGGGTGTGGCCTGTGTGGATAAACTTTAGAAAGTGAAGAAATCCTACTCCAGTCTCCAGAATACTCTTAATGTGGCCTGTATCACACTCCGGCTGACTGACAACCAGGTCTGTGGAGTACAGAGCCACGCCCACAACCATCTCAGTATCCCTAATGGCTTGTGGAGAAGTCTGTCACAATTTAATTGGATAATTCTATTTTAAATTCGTTGCACTCATGACCTGGGAGAGGGCGTCACATTCAAGTGACATGAATCTTTCTCCCCGTGGCCTGCGCAACTGAGGGTCTAAAATGTGTGCTGGTCTGTGATTGTGGACCTGACGGCGAAAGCCGTCAGGTCCAAAACCACAGGCCAGCACACAAACGTTCTATGATCTTATCACAGTGGCCAATATCATCCCATTAGCCGTACTGGTACGTACGCTGTCAGATCAGTCTAACACGATTTCTAAATTAACAGTTTTCCCTCCTTTTTCACGTTTCCAACCACCGCCGGGCTGAGAAACGCCCCTCCCTTCACAAAACACATCAATCGCCGGTCCCATAAGAGAAGATAAGGTGCAGTGTGTCTTGCAGTTCCCTGGGCAAGCCTGATAATAGAACCAATTTGTCTGTGCGACTGTTCAAATGTACACGCACAGAGCAGAGCAAAAGTCCTCGGGTCCAAGACGGCCGCAGTGGGCCCGAGCACGGACGTGTGCGGACCCACTGCGGCCCTCGTGGTCCCGAAGACATTTTGCTACTGGGGATTGCATACACGTTCGCGCGCGCCCACACACACGCGTTTTACGCACGCAAGCACGCACGCACGCACGCAAACACCCACACACGCACTCACGCACACATGCACACACGCACTTAAACACACACGCATTCAGTTACACACACACACACACACACACACACACACACACACACACACACACACACACACACACACACACACACACACACACACACACACACAAACACGCACATACACACAGAGTGCCAATTATAGTCAGTCCAATTTCACGGTCTATGATGGGACCGCGGGCCCGTGTGAGAGCAACTGACGGGCCAACAAACCCTTCTCCCGCCAATCGTGTCCCGCTGTCTGCATGAGAGATGTCCTGTTCAAGAGGACAAGGGGTGAGGAGCTGGTGGGGGGGGGGGGGGGTATGTCCTATAGTCAAGATGCATGATTGACCTATTTTTTTCGTGTCGTACATAATTCGTGATTGAAATTTTATTCTTGTGATCCGCGGAGAACGTAATCGTCGTGAAACGTGATAACTTGAGATCTTCTTGTCTTGTTAAAACGGACAGGTTAATTCGTGAAACGTGAAAAGTCTGCTGCCACACTGCTATTTCAAAGAAACCGAACGACCACCACCCACACCCCCACCCCGCTCCCTTCCCCCTCCCTCCTCCTCCCCGTCCTTTGATGTTTCGGCCAGTGGAGAGACTTTGCCGAAAGCCTTCAAACTTTTACCTTGTCTCCCCACCATCCAGCCGAGTGCTCAGATTAACCCCTTACCGTCCAACGTACATACAATTTGTTTCTGAAATCTGCGTTCACTGAAAGACCAAAAGCCACAATTGTCCAGAAAACATGGACACAAAGGGGTCTTAGCAAGAGACATAGATCCTCGTGAGCCCTTGCAGTCACGCGGGGTCGTGAGAATCTATGCCTCTTGCGGTTAGAGCACGTTCATTTTGTCTCGGCAGTGACGGCGTTAACTCATTCTGCCCTCGACACACCACAGCAAGATATGGTATAGGCGCCAAGCTATTCTGCCACCACCCTTGAACTATCATGGTCGATCTGTCTTCTAAATTGTAATGCAGTCCTCAGAAGATAATTCCAAAAATGTGGGTATTTTGTATCTCGGGCACAATGAGTTAATACTCCGAGAGCAAAAAGGTCCTGGCACCCAAGGACTAAAGGTTCTTCGGCCGGCGTCAGCCGTGGTGGGCCCGCGCACTGTCGTGCGCGGGCCCACCACGGCTGACGACGGCCCAAGGACCTTTCCTTAATAAGTACTCCGTCAACTTCATCGAGAAATATTATTGCAATTATTTTAAATCCATGATTCGTGAACCGCAAGGCTTCGCGACTGAATATGTAATGGTAGGACTGTGATGGACGGGGGGAACAGGGGGGTGGGGTTGCGGGGGGTGGGGGTGGGGGGTGGGGGGTGGTTAGGGGGAGGGGTGGGCACACTCTCCTAGTCCCTCCTCCCCTCTCTTCACTCGCAATAGGCAAACGTCGTGTATCGGGCCGAGGGTCTGCCTATTGTGAGTGAAATAGAACGGTGGATCACATACTTCTCAGCTGTCGCCGGAGATTGCTCGGCTCTCAAAAATCATAATCAAACATCGATGCGCCTTTAGGTGATCTCCCTCCTTCTTCCCTTCAGCAGACTGCGAGCCGTGCTCAGTTTTAGCTCGATCGATTTTGAGGGGATGTAACTTTAGACGAAAAATTCTAATGTTGTGTATGGCCTATATACACACGCTCGGATGTGACGAGGTCAATAGATAAAAATGATACACCTTGTCAAGCTAAAGGGTGTAACATGGGATTAAAAAAAAACCCCACCGTTAAACGTTTAGGGTTTAACGTCTTTTCTCCACCACGAAGGTGATTTTAAAGACGGGGCACCGAAAAGAGGCTTGCACAAATTTTAACCCCAGCTGGGCACGAACCCACGACCTTTCGGACGAGAGTCGAACGCTCTGCCACCGAGCCACCCAGTTCCACATCATTGGATTTAACAAAGGATGTACCATCGGTGTAGCTAAAAGAAAACATGAGTGTAGACAAAAGCGTAAACACGGGTGTACCATGGGTGTAACTAAGAGCGTAAATAAGGTGTAAGTAACGCCAAAGATCCTACATAGACTATTTAGGATTTTTGGTAACGCTTAGCATGGACGTAAATAATTCAAGGGTGTAACTAGGTGTTCATGGGGTGACCAAAAGCAGAATCATTGATCCCGCACACAGAGATGACAACAGTTTGCTTTCAGACTTGTAAATTCCTCCCTTGGTCTTCACCCAGCACGCAAAAGGCTATCGGGCTGAAGTCGGCCGCAGTGGGCCAGCGCACTGTCGTGCGCGGGCCCACTGCAGCCGACTTCAGCCCGGCGGATGGCCTTTGCGTGCTGGGTAGAGTGAAGCGGCAGTTCTCACTTATGGCGTGTAAACTAGTTTGTGGGAATGGTGTGAGCTGACACTGATAAACTCCCAAAGACAACAGTGCGAAAACGTAGTGGTCTGTCGCATGCCGTCAAGATGCCGTCAAGTTCTAATGGTAGCCACGTAGCACGTGACGATAGATTGACGCGCGCTGGTTGGACGCGCGTCGGTCATGTGACGAGAGATATATCGCACTAGAATCGGATTGGCCGGACACGTGCCAGGAGAGTGCTTTGTTAATGCCCATTTTCGCTCTCTGTTTCTCTCTTGGCTCAGTTTCTCGGTTTCTCGGGGTCTGGCTGTCTGTCTGTTTGTCTATCTGTCTGTCTCTGGTGATTTGGTAGCTGAGATGGTAGACAGACCTGACGGGTTCACGTCGTTGCTCACAGGAGGTTTAGAGTTCGAAAGCGGGTGGCTGGGTTCACCTCAATATGATTTTTCAGATTCTGTTCGTTGCCCAGTCTTTGAAATCACCTTGTAGGTGGCAAAAGAAGTGAAGCTCAAAGCGGAACTATCTCTCCCTCTCTCTCTCTCTGTGTATATGTGAGTGTGTATGTGTGTGTGTGAGAGAGAGAAAGAGAGAGAGAGAGAGAGAGAGAGAGAGAGAGAGAGAGAGAGAGAGAGAGAGAGAGAGAGAGAGAGAGAGAGAGAGAGAGAGAGAGAGAGAGAGAGAGAGAGAGAGAGAGAGAGAGAGAGAGAGTGCTAAATTAGCCTTTTGATGATCACGTTTTGCCTTTCCATTTCAATTAGTTCTTATCTATTACGCGCGTGTGTGTTGTGTGAGTGCGCGTGCAAGGCCGGACATGATTAAAAACAGGTCTGTGTACCTAATCATTTATCCTTGAGAAATAAACTTTAATTTAATTTAATTTAATTTAATTTCTCTTTCTGTCTCTGTCTGTCTGTCTGTCTGTCTGCCTGTCTCTCTCTCTCTCTCTCTCTCTCTCTCTCTCTCTCTCTCTCTCTCTCTTATATTGATGTTTTGACATGTATGTTTGATCTGTTATTGTATCGTCTGATGTTTGATTACAACGTATATGTGTACAGTAGGGGGACAATTTGTAAGACAGACATTATACTATGCCTAAAACCTTTGTACTGAATAAAAAAACGTTTCGTCATCATCATCTCTCTGTGTGCAGGGACGTTGCAAGCGGTCCGGCTAATAATTTGTAAAAATAATAATAATAAAAATACCACAAAATAATTAAAAAGGAAAAAAAAAAGAAGAGAGAAGAAGAGGGAGAGAGAACAACAGCAGTTACCCAATGCGACGTAGGACCAATGGCCTTTATGCACTGGGTGTTTCAGTTCGGGGTCGGATTTTGCAGACGACTTGGCTTTACTGTCCCACACTCATCAACAAATGCAGGACAAGACCACAAGGCTTGCTGACATCTCGTCCCATGTGGGCCTCACCATCCACAAACAGAAAACAAAGACAATGAGGCTGAACGCAACCAGGGAAGAACCAGTCTTGCTTGCTGGCACCCCGTTGGAGGAGGTGGAGTCCTTCACCTATCTCGGGAGCATCATCCACAGAAAAGGCGGCACTGATGCAGATGTCAGAGCACGAATCGGTAAAGCCAGAGCAGCCTTTCTCCAGCTGAAAAAAGTGTGGAGTTCCAGAGAGCTGACACAACACACCAAAGTCCGGATTTTCAACTCAAACGTAAAAGCAGTTCTCCTATATGGAGCAGAGACTTGGAGGTTGCCAAAAACCACAGTCAACAGAGTACAGATCTTCATAAACAGTTGCCTTAGAAGAATCTTGAAAATCCACTGGCCAGAGAAGATCAGCAACGTCAGACTCTGGGGGAGAACAGAGCAGATAACAGCTGAGAATGAATTGGGCGAAGAAGATGGGGATAGATTGGTCACAGTCTGAGAAAGCCAGTTTCCAGTATCACTAGGCAGGCATTGTCATGGGAAAGAGGAAACGAGGCAGGCCGAGAAACACCTGGCGTCGAGACCTCCAAGCAGACATCAAGAGACTGGAAACCACCTGGAGTAAAATCGAAGGAGAAGCACAGGACAGGAGTCGCTGGAGGTCTCTCGTCGACGGCCTATACCCGGGGAGGGGTGACAGGCATAAGTAAAAGTAAGTTCATCCCGCAGATACCTTACCGGCCGATCGTGTGATTAATCAGCCAGCGATGATAAGGATCTAACCCCCTCCCCATTGTTTGGTATTTTGACCGGACCAATAGTTTACCCTCGTGGTACGTTCAAACTGTGTGCGTGCCCCGCTGTGTGTGTGCGTGTATATATATATGTGTGTGTGTGTGTGCGTGTGTGTGTACGTGTCCCACTCTGTGTGTGTGCGTGTGATTGTGTGCGTGTGTGTGTGTGGGTGTGGGTGTGATTGTGTGTGTGTGTGTGGGAGCGATTGCGCGCGTGTGTGTGTGTGTGTGTGTGTGTGTGTGTGTGTGTGTGTGTGTGTGTGTGTGGATGTGTGTGTGGATGTGTGTGTGTGTGTGTGTGGATGTGTGTGTGTGTGTGTGTGTGTGTGTGTGTGTGTGTGTGTGTGTGTGTGTGTGTGTGTGTGTGTGTGTGTGTGTATGCGTGAGGGTTTGAGCGTGTACGTTTATTTATAGTTTCATTATCCTCAATAGATGAAGCTGACACAGTTTGTAAAGCCAGCGCTGATGTTATTTTCTATGGCTTGAGTCTGACTTTAGTATTTGCTCTAGGCACCACTCTGAGGCTGTAAATAAACAACTCGTCCACGTGTACATTCTGTAGACGTTTGATTTCACGCGGGATTACTAGCCAAGGTATGCGCACTTAACTGCACAGCCCGCCAGACCAGCGTCCGTTAATGTCCAGTAATTATGCAGAAACACAACAAGAAACATCCATATGCAAAAGGTATAGATCTTCATGAGCACCCGTAAATGCGGGGCTCATGAGGATCTATGTCTCTTGCTGATTTCGATTTGTATCTTTTTCTTTGACTGAGATGGGGTTCTTTGGCGTGGAATTTACCGAATTTCAGAAACGGAAGACTTTCAGCCCGTGATAATTGCTGCTGGCGGCGGCACCCTCTTGACTTGTGTAAAGGTTGTATGGAGTGGTTTGGGTATTGGCCTGCAGGCAGACTGACCACATGTGGACTCACTGGCCCCTCTGTGCAGGTAAACTGATCTGTTTGCAGGTAAAAATAAAACATGAAGACCAAAAGGGCGGCTGCCAAGCAGAGTAGAAGGCAACGAAATTCTGCAGCGCTTCCTGGCGGTCGATAACGAGGACAAAACACAAAATAGCGGTTTCCCCCCCCCCCCCCCCCACCCCCCGACTCTGTGTTTCTTTCTTTGTTGGTTATTCCGGTAAGCGTCCTCTTTTTGCAAGTAGACTGGTCAAAATTGCCGGTAGGCTGAGCTCTCTGTTCAGATAGTCTAGCCCCTGACTAAAGTTAGACTGGCCTCTATTTGCTGGAAGACTGGCGCCCCCTCGTAGGGTTGCACAACTAGAACGTTCTTGTTAAGCCGAGAGGATGTGCAGCAAAACACACGCTATCGATGCACGCACTTTGTCAACTCATTGCGATTAGCTCTTCAGTGACGTCCGAAAAACAAAACGTAATGTGTCTGCCACTGTCTGCTCGAAGATGCATCAGAAAGACGACTTGCCCAATCGAACTCGACCGAGGACGCCGTCGGTTCAACTGACTCGCCTCCAAAAAGGTTAGTTATTTGGGTTTAACGCCGAGCAGGCACCTAAGGCCATCTCACGGCGGGCCTCCAAAAAAAATGTGCGTGTGTGTGTGTCTGTATGTGTGTGTGTGCGTGCATGCGCGTGCGTGCATGTGCGTACGTTTGTGTGTGTGTGAGTGTGTGTGTGCGTGCATGGGCGTGCGTGCATGTGCGTACGTTTGTGTGTGTGTGTGTGTGTGTGTGTGTGTGTGTGTGTGTGTGTGTGTGTGTGAATGGTGCATAGGTGCGAGAGAGAGAGAGAGAGAGAGAGAGAGAGAGAGAGAGAGAGAGAGAGAGAGAGAGAGAGAGAGAGAGAGAGAGAGAGAGAGAGAGAGAGAGAGAGAGAGAGAGAGAGAGAGAGAGAGAGAGAGAGAGAGAGATGATGATGATGATAATGAAACTTTATTTTTCAACGGTAAAAAGTTTTGACAGAAAACAAATCGTCATTTTACAAACTTGCCGTTGCTAACTACAGGATAAAAAGGAAGGGAAACTATAAAATATATATGTACATACAAAACCCAATAGCATCATTATATACAGAAAAAATAATAATACTCATCACACACACATGCACACACGCACGCACGCGCGCGCGCCGCTCACACATACACCCACACGCACAAACAAACACGAGCACACACACACATGCGCACACACATATAAAAACCATCTGTATGAAATACATGAGGTACAGGAAATATTACAGTACCTGAGAAACGTACTAAGTCTGACTCATAAGGTAATCAAAAAGTTTTGTTTTAAAACTTCCTGGTGAGGTAATAGTTTTCAAATGTGCAGGGATATAATTCCAAGCAAACGGACCAGAGAATGACATACTAGTTTTAAAAAGGTCAATTCTTGGCAGTGGTAGGGGTAAGGTATTGTTTCTTGAGGTCCGTTCACGTTCTTGGTGAGATATAAATTTAGTGATTAGATACTGGGGTGTCATATTATTCAGTATCTTATGCATAAAGACGCATTTGTTTAATGTAAGTTGCTGACGCAGACCGAGAATGTTTAAATGTCTAAATTTGTCTGTGGTAGGGATGGGGCGTCTATCTATCATTTTTACAGCTCTTTTGTATATGGAGTTTAATCTCTTCATGTGGACATCACTGCGGCCGTCCCACACTGTGGAGACATAATCAACATGGGACTTTATATGAGCATTAAAAAACAATTTACGGGTATTTGTATCCGTTACATGTCTAAGCTGGGACAATAAGAAAGTGTTTTTAGCAATGGTCTTACAAACAGCATTTATATGGGTCTCCCAGCACAGTTGTTCGTCAACATGCATTCCTAAGAATTTACGCTCAGTGACTTGTTCAACAGGTTCAGCGTTTAATTGTAATTGTAATGGCTGTAGTCGGCGTTGATGTTTTTGCCGCGTGGGGATTAAGATGCTCTTTGTTTTTGCTGGGTGAAGATCCATATGGTTCTGTCTACACCAGTCAGATACCTCATTGAGACTGCATTGTAAACTATGGCTAACGTCCGTCGTTTTTTTGCCAGAAACATGAAGACTCGTATCGTCAGCAAATAGATTACAATTAACGTCAGAATTAGTTATATGCAACGGTAGATCATTAATAAATAGTATGAATAGAAGAGGGCCCAAAATAGATCCCTGGGGGACGCCGTATTTTACATTTCCTTGCTTAGAGTATCTTCCATGGGCGTACACCATTTGTTTTCTGTCTTCGAGATATGATCGGAAGAATGCTATAGCGGTTGCGTCCAAGTGATAAACGGTTAGCTTATTTAGGAGAATGTCATGGTCCACAAGGTCAAACGCCTTTTTAAGGTCTAAGAAAACTGCTCCTGACATCAGGCTTTTATTGATTGATTCCAGCCAGCTATCTACAATATGTGTCAGTGCTGACTGACAAGAATGTTTCGGTCTAAAACCAGACTGGTGAATATTAAGTAATTTACCTTTTTCCAGAAAATCAAGGAGATGTTTTTGAATGTGCTTTTCAAGGGGTTTTGACAAAGCTGACAGAAGGGAGATTGGACGATAGTTATTAATATCTTCAAGATCTTTAGATTTAGGGATTGGGATTACCTTTGCTTCTTTAAGAATGATTGGAAATATACTTTGCTTTATGCAGAGGTTGAAGATATATGTTAGTGATTCTACTGTATACGGTAATGAGATTTTTAGGGTTTCATTATCAATACCATCAATGCCAGCAGACTTTTTGTTGGGCATGCTAGAAATATATCTGCCGACTTTCGCAACTGTAATATCAGGGATGGTGAAAGTATTTGATATAGTTGTTTTTTTAAAGTGTTCTCTGAGAGAACTCGGCACTTCATACGGTTTACTGTTATTTGCAGCTGACAATGCCAATATTTCGGCTGTCGTTAAGAATTTGTTATTTAATATATCAGCTGACATATGAGATGGGATTTCGGGTGCTGATTTACCCTTCGTTATGACGTTCAGAGCTTTCCAAACAGATGCCGTGTCCTTTTTGTCTCGAATCATTTGTTGGAAAAAAGACTTCTTAGACGCTCTAACTAAATATTTGACACGATTGCGATGTTTTTTGTATTCTTCGTACTTTTGCTCTTTTTTCAGTTTGTCTCTAAATGACATGGCCTGCTTGATATCCGCTGTTAACCACGGTGGTATGGTGGAATGTTTAACTCGTTTTTCACGTATTGGCGCATGTTTATTGAGGACACTGAGAAACAGATCCATCCAGCACGACAAGGCACTGTCAGGAGATTGGTGATCATAAACCTCAGTAAACGGAGCATTGTGCAGGTCCCACAGAAATTCGTCTTTATTAAAGTGTTTAAAGGAGCGATATTTTATAGTTTTATGTTTTTTAGTTTTTTGCTTGTCTAGTTTCATGGAGACGTTACAACATACTGGGTTATGATCGCTGACAGCTAAGGAGGGAACCTGCACATTTGATATTTTATCGTCATTTGTCACGTAAATGTGATCAATTAAGGTTGAGGATGTAGATGTGGTTCTAGTGGGTTTTTTTAACTAATTGTTTTAAACCGAATAAGGCTGTTGTTGATGCCCATGCAGCATGGTGCCCTTTGGGCTTAAGTAGGTCAATGTTAAAGTCTCCCAGAAGAACAATGTTATCTTTACTTTGATTAACTTTATCCATCATTTCTACGAAGTCATCATACCAGTCCCATTTGGCTGCTGGATTTCTATAGATAAATCCAACCAGGACTGAGGGGGATTTAGATGTTTTCACCTCGACCCATAAACTTTCAACTTCGGCTGACTCTAAGTCCTGTCGTCGTTTAACGTTACTAATTATCGAATCATGTATATATACTGCTAGTCCAGTGTGCTGGGGACTTGAAGCATCTCTGCGGAGTACTGAGAAGTTTGGGACTGAGATGGAGTTATCCCTGACAGTGCTTTTGAGCCTCGACTCGGATACACCAAAAACATGAAAATGTGTTGGCGTGTTCAAGAACACGGACAAATCTGGCACCTTCTTAACTAAATGGTAAATGTTGAGGTGACCAATTCTCAACTCATCAGGTCGTTGTGGGGCAGTTTTTACATTATATTTTGGCATGTTGGTAACAGAACAAACGTAGCAATAATATTAAAAAAAAAAAAAAATAATGTCAATGTATAAATGAATATGAAAGCGACAAGAAAACGTAGGAAAAACAACAGCAACAACAATAAAGCAAAATTAAAATGTTTTTGACTCTCGTGGTCAGAGTCCGCTGCGAGTTCGAATTGCTTGGTAATGTCAGATACAAAATAAAAGGCTCGACAGCTATGTAGAAAGAATCAGAAAATAAAGAAACACTTCCGAGCGCACCTAGGCACGCTCGCCCGATGCTGCAGTTCCTAACTACTAATACAGTAATAATCGCACATCAAAATAAAATGGACTTCTATAATTTAAAACAAAACAAAAAACAAAAAAGTCACTGCGACTTTGAAATCAAGCACAGATAACTTCGGACAGAACAAAACCGCAGTCATTAAAGTCAAAAATGTAATTCTAGATAATTTTTTTTTAAAAAAGCTCAATTCAACTCGACTCGAGGATTAATGTCACAAAAAGATCCACGAAGCACGCACAATAGAACTTTGGCAAGGCTGCGAGAAAACTACTAAAAAACAAAAACAAAAACTGTCTGAAATACACGCTGTCGAATAAGAAGAGTGTGTCCTACGACTGTCTAACACAAGCTGTCAATCTAGAGACTCGTGTCCTAATGTCCGGCGCGTGGTCTGAATTTCTGCAGCAGAGAAAACAAGGCTGCGCAGTCACTTTCACTAAGCTGGGGCACTCCTGGGGGCGGGGGTAGTGGGGGATATGAAAATACGGAGGGATTAGAGTACGGGTACACCGCTCGGCCGTCTGCTACGAAGATGGGGGGGAGGGGGGGGGCATGGTTGGTGTAGAGTAACCGTAGGGTGGCCGCTGTGACTTCTGCTCCGGAGCAGTTCCGGCCTTTGATCTACCGCTATGTTGGGTGACTAGCGGCGTGCAGTCGGCTTGACTGCACTCTTTTTCCACAGTATGCTCCTGTCGGAATCGGGGTGCAAGGCTGGAACTGACTGGGCGCTGAGAGCGTCGGTCTCTTTGAGGCTCTTTGTCTCTGGCACCAGACTTGCCGTGTGTGTCACCGTGCCCGGGCAGCTGTTCATGGTGGCGAGACTTTGGGCGATTTGGTTCTGGCCGGGCTGCGTTGTTGGAGGTGCGGCCAGAGTACGAACGCTTGATGTTGACAGCGAGAGCACTGGTGCCCCGCTTGTTTGGATGGATGGCGTCTCTGAACCAGCCGCTCTTTACCTCGCCGGTTCTTGTAGAGAAGGCGTAGTCATTGTCAACAAAGTTGACCTTGAGGGATGCGCACATTTCCCTGAGGCAGAGGTTGGTGTCAGTGATGCATGGGTCTGGCTGCTGACGCTGGTTGTTCGTGGGCAGGATGGAAGACATGGAGATTTCTGCCTTGGGGAAGACTCGTCTGGCAGCAGAAATCACATCCTTCCAGCCCTTCTTGCCGATGACGAACCCACGCTTACAGTCGTTGATGCCAACGTGTATGACGATTGTGCTGACTGTATTCGTGGGTTCGGCATACTGAAGGCGCTGTAGAATGCCGGCTCTGTCGAGGCCCGACACTGACACGACCTGTGCCTTGTCAGTGCCAGTGACGGACATCAGCTTTCCGTGCAGACCGCGTAGGACAGAGTCACCTAAAAGCAGCGTCTGGGTGACAGGCTTTAGCTCTGGAATCCCAGTACGGTCGGTGGGTTTGTCAGAGCCTGGAGAGGGTCGGGGTGTTGGTACCGGCTCCTTGTGCTCGGGCGTTTGCCGGATAGCAGTGTTGTCGTGAGCTGGACGCAGGGGTTCAGATGTGGTCGTGGTGGCAGGGGATTTGAAGGTGGCAGGCGATTTTTCCGGCGCTTGCTTTGCCACGGTGTTGGAGGGGGGAGAAATGCCTTTCTTGCTGCCTTTCTTGCCGGTCCTCGATCCCTCCTTCTCCCCCTCCAGCTGGGTGATTCGTTGTCGGAGGTGTCTAATTTCAGCTTGCAGCGCATCCACCTCAATATTGTAGGCGTGGCGGATCTCTCCAACTGCTGACCGGAGAGCAGCTATTTCTGCCATTACGCGCTCCATGGCCAGGGGGTCTGGGTTGAGAACAACAGGGCAGACCGTCTGGCACGCAGACTCGATAACCATGACATCAGCAGGGGCAGGAGGCTGAGTGCCAATGCCACCGACGTCAGATGTGATGGCAGCACAATCGCTGTCGATGCTGTCGTTGGTTATGGTGCCAGCGCCGCCGACGTCGGAGGTAGGGGCAGCACTAGCTTTGCTGACAATGGTAGAGATAGTGGTAGCGCCAGTGCCGCAGTTGTCGGAGGTGAAGGCACTGTTGTTGCAGTTGTTGTAGGTGGTTGTGATGGTAATGCCAGTGCCGCCGACGTCAGACGTAGGGGCAGCACTAGCTCTGTTGTCGCTGTCGTTGGTGGTGAAAGTGCCAGTGCCGCCGACGACTGAGATAGGGGCAGCACAAGCTCTGTTGTCGCTGGTGTTGATGGTGCCAGTGCCGCAGACGTCTGACGTAGGGGCAGCATTAGCTCTGTTGTCGCTGTCGTTGGTGGTGACAGTGCCAGTGCCGCCGACGACTGAGATAGGGGCAGCACAAGCTCTGTTGTCGCTGTCGTTGATGGTGCCAGTGCCGCCGACGTCTGACGTAGGGGCAGCACTAGCTCTGTTGTCGCTGTCGCTGGTGTTGATGGTGCCAGTGCCGCCGACGTCTGACGTAGGGGCAGCACTAGCTCTGTTGTCGCTGTCGCTGGTGTGGATGGTGCCAGTGCCGCCGATGTCAGACGTAGGGGCAGCACTAGCTTTGTTGTCGCTGTCGTTGGTGGTGAAAGTGCCAGTGCTGCCGACTTCTGAGGTAGGGGCAGCACTAGCTCTGTTGTTGCTGACGGTGCCAGTACCGCCGACGTCAGACTTAGGGGCAGCACTAGCTTTCTTTGTCTAGTTTCATGGAGACTGTGCAACATACTGGGTTATGGTCACTGACAGCTAAGGAGGGAACATGTACATTTGATATTTTATCATCATTTGTCACATAAATATGATCAATCAGGGTTGAAGATGTACATGTGGTTCTAGTGGGGGTTTTAATTAACTGTTCTAAACCGAACAGTGCTGTTGTTGACGCCCATGCAGCATTGGACCCTTTAGATTTAGAAAGATCAATATTAAAATCGCCCAAAAGAACGTCAGGCGAGAGAGAGAGAGAGAGAGAGAGAGAGAGAGAGAGAGAGAGAGAGAGAGAGAGAGAGAGAGAGAGAGAGAGAGAGAGAGAGAGAGAGAGGGAGGGAGAGGGAGTGGGAGAGGGGGGGGGGAGGGGAGAGAGAGAGAGAGAGAGAGAGAGAGAGAGAGAGAGAGAGAGAGAGAGAGAGAGAGAGAGAGAGAGACCCAGTGCGCAAAAGTCATCGGGCCAACGGCGGTCGACGTCGGCCCGATGGCCTTTTGCGCATTAGGGAGAGAGAGTGGGTGAGTGAGTGACTGGGTGAGTGAGTGGGTGAGTGGGTGAGTGATGACCACCAAAATATGCTTTTTCGCCGCGTGTCACAAGAGAGATTTCCCTCGGGGAGCCATTTTGTCAAACGGACTGGGTGATTTGCAACACGTTTAAGCTGAAAATCCAGGGGCATCCATTTTGTATTGACTCACTGAGTCCTGGGGTCGAAATACTAAAAGTCTGGAATTGTCCTCTGAAGACAGCGTTGCCAGTGCAGGAGCCACATCGACCGTGATAGTTCAAGGGTGGTGCCAGAATAGATTCACGCCTAGAGGCGCCAAGCTATTCTGGCACCACCCTTGAACTGTCATGTTCAATCCTTTTCGTCGTGTGTCAGGATTTAATACGTTAGGACAGAGAGACGTGGTTGACAGCAGAGGTTTACGGCTGGAGTCAGGCCTGAGCTGATGATTGGCCGCATTGATCAGTCACGTGATGGATTGATTGATTGTACATTGCTTAACGTCCCGACAGCAACAAGGCTTTTTCAGGACGTGCCTGCACTGCTTGTGAAAAAAAAAATAAACAGAACATTGAATGTATGTCGCCAGCCGGTCAAATACGTTAAATAAACCTAACACATGGGGCCTAAATAAAGCTAAGACCATTTAGCAACACACATCCAATATCAAGAGCTACAGGCAGTGCAGACAGTAGGGAGAGTTTTAAAAAGGCAAATACAGGTGAATGGACCTCGGGTAGACAGAAACACATGCCCCAGAATAGAGAGAAAAACCCACCCTGTGGGGCTGACCAGGGTGACCCTGGGAACTAAAAAATACCTAACCCCACCCAAGTCCCCCAGGGCAGACCCGGGTGGGGGTAGTCACGTGATGGAGGATCCAGACGAATGCTTGAGGTCTTCCTTAGGCGGCAGTGTGTGTGTGTGTGTGTGTGTGTGTGTGTGTGTGTGTGTGTGTGTGTGTGTGTGTGTGTGTGTGTGCGCGCGTGTGCGTGTGTGTGTGACTGCTCGCGCGCTTGTGTGCTTCCACTTTGTTATTGGCTTCATAGTGGCGTAAATGACTCCCTCGGAAAAAAAAAAAATCGAACACAGTGAACTAACACCCAGACCAAACGGAGACATCCACGGGTGTAAAACGTGAAGAAAATCCCAAACAAAGAAACATGCTCAGAAAGGACAAGCACTACACTGTTTACTAACTTTTCTGGTTAAAACACTTAAAAAAATTATTTTTGAACAAAATGAACATACCGAAAAGAATATAAATAGACTATTTTTGTTTTTTAGACTAGAATGGTAACTTAAAACAAAATGGGATGAACCATAACCCACAAAGTCCCTTGTATATGAGAGTTGTCCTCGCTGTCAATGGTCTCTACCTTTTGTCTTTGACCTGATTCTGATGTTGAATTATCTCCTATCGAAAAAGTCTCGCAGATCAGCCAATGCGTCAGTGAATTCTATAGCGCAGGACATATGCGTCATTGATTTGTCAAACGTCATTTGTCATGACGTAAGTTTTAGTTTTTACGTAATTTTATATATTACGTGATATGAGTTTCACTTTCGCTTCATAGGCTTGAGAAAATGGTGACAAAACTAGAACTTCACCTTACAATTAGAGTCTTGTTATAATTTGTGTGAAAGCAGGTTGACTTTACCTAGCTACATGATATACTAAGAACACGGGTCACTTGCATGCTCTTTTGAAAGCACGTCTATGTGTGTGTACCTGTTAGTGCGTGCGTGCATGCGCGCGCTCCAAACATCTCCAAGAGGCATAGATCCTCATGCGCATAGAGGGCGCATGAGGATCTATTCCTTCTGGAGATGCGCGCATGTTTGTGCGGTGTGTGTGTGTGTGTGTGTGTGTGTGTGTGTGTGAGAGAGAGAGAGAGAGAGAGAGAGAGAGAGAGAGAGAGAGAGAGAGAGAGAGAGAGAGAGAGAGAGAGAGAGAGAGAGAGAGAGAGACCCGCGCGCGAGAGAGCCAATGACGTCATATTTAGAGTATTATGTCAATGTCTGCATGGTGACGGAAATGCCTCTTTTACGTCACCGCCACTGTCTGACTTTCTCTAGAAGTAAAGTTTTTTTTAGTGTTTTAATTCTTTTCTGAAAAGAATTATTTTTTACTAAAGAAGTTGAAAGAATACAAAGCTGGCTAATGAACTCCCCCAATGTCTTTCTCCAAACTAGCTATATACAAAAGTTCAAGTAAATATGACAAAAATTACGGACTCTAATCTGGGTCAACCGATTTCCTATAAACGGTTGTTTATGTCTGCAATGAGACATTCAATTACAATATGCTCGGACTCTCTCTTACCCACCCACTTTCAGATTCAGATTCTGATTCGGATTCTTTATTGTGTTCAAGGCTTTCAGCCCGTACACAAGAGGGAGTTGGGGGAAGGGGATTACAAAAAAACACACGTTAGGAACCGTGTATAAAAACATGGACAATCTGGTCGTGACATGGGAACCATGACACTTATGCATGTTTGAGAAAATGTTCAGTTTGGCTCATAGTCACACACAGACACAGTCAAAACTCCGTGATTATTGGCTACACATATCACAATCTATCAACACGCTAGTTAGCCCATGAGATATCGTACCGCACGTGACATACAGGCCATGTCTTCCAGCAAAACGTCACAATACTCTTTATATGGATCAGTGTCAATAGCGTCCCACTTGCGTAAACATGACAGTGTGTCACGATCTTCTTGAGACATCTGACCGTCGTACACCTTGATGAACCAACTACAAATTTGTCGCTTACAGTCATAGGTGAAGACATAATCATCACTGTCACATATAATGATCTCGTTGCTACCCCGTGTGTCTAATACTGTTTTCTTGAACGCAGTATTTCTTTTGACTTGACGTAGACGCGACTGTTTGATTTTGTTTGTCAAACCAGCCACAACTGCCTTCACGTTCTCCATGACATATCCTATTACTGAAAGGAGCTGTTCGACGGACGTCATTTCTGATGTTTCTCCGTTAGAATCGATTGAAATGTCATAAAGGTCTTCTGTTGTAATCTGGGCTGGAAGGTCACAACACATCTGTGTCGGATCACTCATGTTGACACTAACGTAAGCTGCACGTGAATGTTCATATGTGTCAACTATTAGACCTACTGCGTTATTTCTTGCTGTTTCAGCTTGCATGTCCCATTCAGAAATAAGGGTGGGGGTAGGGCTTGGCATAAACAGTCCCGAGGGCGAAGTTCTATGATTAATAAAGTCACTTGCCTGTCTATGTTCGTCATGCTTGTCACTGAATCCTGCCTTTCACAGCCATACCTGCCCCCATGTCAGAACGACTGCTGTCATTTTCAGTTGTGGGATACCCGGTGGCACAGTCGTTACGCACTTCATCGCCGCTGCCGAAGTCGTTGTTGTTGTCGTCGTCACCTTGACGTAGGTTGTTGGCTGTTGTAGTGGTCATTTCGTCCATGTGTTGTAGTCTGTGTCGTGCTGCTCGTTGTTGGTCCCTGCGAACCTGTCCCGGTGGTTTTCGACGCCACTGGCCAGTTGTGTGTAATGGCGCCACGCCCGGTTGTGTAGCTGACAGGCGAAGTATGACGACTGAGCTGTCACCCTCCCCTGTCACTTTCCACGACGTGACATGGTGGTCGTTGCTGAGCAGAGTGGTCAGGATGTTTGATACAGCAGCTGGGAGGCCAGTTACTGCCATGGTGGCGGCAATATCCACTTGGAAAACCAAATTCTATCGGAGCTGACAGAAAGCGTGTCGACAAGCCGCCAAGGGGAAGCCACTCCCTACCCACCCACCTAAGAAAGTATTTCACCAAGTTTCAATCTTGTGTGTACAGAAATATCGGAGATTCTATTGTTTACAAACATGCGCACATACATACATACATACGCACATACATACATACATATATACGCACATACGGCGCTTCGCGCCAAATGTAGTTCAGCAGCGAGATTACCGTAACTAGACATGACGTAATTTTTGTCTAGTTACTTCAATTGTTAGAGGTTTAGCCTGCCCGCCTTTGACATCATGGACATGCTATTAAATTCGTTCCACCGCGACCCGTCCTAAAAAGTCCCTTCTATAAATAAAAGGGTCGTTCATTGTAGTCTAGCATATATGTATGTCTATTTTGAAAACAAGAAGATGTTTTACCCGAATATTTCTTGTTTTATACTTGTTCTTTTTAAGCTTGTTTCTTTTTTGTTTTTATTTTCTTTAATGAAAGCTAGTACCCGAATAGACTAGTACCCGTGACCAAACCACGGGAAATAAAAAAGAAAGAACATCAAGCGTTAAACCCCGAACTAACCAACCAACCAGGAGACAGGTCGACCATGATAGTTCAAGGGTGGTGCCAGAATAGCTTGGCGCCTGTGGGCGCCAAGCTATTCTGGCACCACCCTTGAACTATCATGGCCGATCCACCTCTTGCTGCGGGGTGTCGGGGATGAATGAGTGAATAAAAACGCTTCCCCTCCCCCCCCCCCCCACCCCTCGCCCCCATCCCCAGCCTAGCGATATCGTCAGTAGCAGCCAAGGAATTCACTCCTTCAATCCTGACACTTTGCACTGACAAGATATGGATCAACCATGACGGTTCAAGAGTTGAGCCAAACTATTCTGGCATCACTGATCCTTGAACAATCATGGTCGATTCATCTCCTGAACCTGAGTAAATTCTTCACAAGACAAGGCCCATTTTGTGAATGTGGGATCTTAATGCTACATTTATAAAGAGTTGACATTAATGTTTGCATGTCTATTTTGAAAAATGGTTAAAACCTTATTAAATCCTGAAGAGTTAATAAGCTTGATTTCATTTCTTCTTTATAAGCTCGGTTCGTTTTTTCTGTGCTGGACATTCCTGTTGTATGTTGGACTGGATTGTAATTTCTCCATTCAAAGCGATTTTTTTCTTTGCTGTGCATTTCTATGCATTTTGGGTCTGGATTATAGAGTCAGTCCTGTGTTCGCTGAGAACGTGTTTTCCATTTTTGCTTTACAGCTGACTCCCCTGCCCCACCCTGCCCCTTTTTACAATGCTCTACTGGGCCGACAATCCGATTTCATTGAAATGCCAACTTGTGTAAAAAGACAGTTTGAAAATGGCAGGGCGGGGAGGTTAGCATCTAAAATACAACGCGTCACGTTCTCGGCGTCTGATTGACGTCGGCTTGGAGCCGTAAGATCCAAAATCACAAACCAGGGCACGTTTTATTTTAACTCCTTGACTGCGAAGAGAAAAACGGCTGAACGCCACCCAGCTGCGAAAGGCATAGATCCTCATGAGCCCCCGCAGCTGCGGGGGCTCATGAGGATCTATACCTTTCGCTGAAACCGCTTTTGTGTCTACGTGCCTTTTGGACGGCTGGGAAACTTTGACGTTGAATTTACAGAGATTTCAAAAACACCGTCTGCGTCCACTGACAGTGAAGGGGTTAGGTTTTTATTTATTTATTTTAATTTTAATTTTTTTTGTTCGTGATATGTCCGTTACAGTTCCGCACAGTTTTCTGCATTTTTCTCTCTATGCTGTCTAGGATTCGTTCCAAGCGAAGAAACAAACAGCGAAGAAACAAACAGCAAAGAAGGAAACACGCTTTGAGAGAGCGAGCACAAAACAGAAAGAAACACGCTTTGAAAGAGCTAGCACAAAACAGTGAACTGTTATGCGCTCGTCCTTTTAAAACGTGTTTCTTTCTTTATGGGTTATTTCCTTCTACACTCTGCTCGGCAGCCTCCAGTGTGGTCTGGATCTCGTCCGTCAGTCAGTTGGAATTTGTCCGGGGCAAATTAATTCAATTGATCCGTCCGCAAAAAAAAGTGACATTTTCTTTTAAAACTACTGCGACGACACAGCTGCTGCAAACTCGCTATCTCGCACCGCCCAGTACATAGAATATGTATTGAAAACTATAGAGTCGTACGTAGATTCCCAGTACGCAAAGGCCAGTGGGCTGACGCCGGCCGCCGTTGACCCGCGCACGGCTGTGCGAAGGCCAACGGCGGCAGACGTCGGCCAGATGTCCTTTTGCGCTATGGGTTGCCTACGCTCATGTAGCTGAAGAAGCGCATGTCAACTGCCTGTGAGAAGAAGTTAACTCATTCTACCCCAGACACACCACAGCAAGATATGGATCGACCATGACAGTTCAAGGGTGATGCCAGAATAGCTTGGCGCCTATCGGCGCCAAGCTATTCTGGCATCACCCTTGAACTATCATGGTCGATCTGTGTCCTGCACTGCACTGCAGTCTTCAGAGGACAACGGCAAAATTTGGGGATTTCGGTCTTAGGATACAATGGGTTAAAAAAGACACAAAAGGTCAAGTGAGATAATACGCTCTCCGATAACGAAAGCAAGCGTTGGTTTGAATACATCTAATTCCACGGTACAGCAAGTCATGTGTTCAGATTTTATGAAATCTGCTTTTCGTTAGCTGGTCGGTCAGTTCGGGGTTTAACGTCCACGATACCGGATTGATAATGGACGGCCCTAAAGGACGGCTTGCGGGGGTCAGGGACAGCTATTGCCTTTGGAGTGCGACCTGAACACTGATCAATTCAGGCGCAGTGCAACTGTGCCATTTTGATTTACCAACCTTTTTCACCCTTCGGCTGTCGGTAGCAGGAATCTTCGCGACCAAAAGCGCTATCGACAGACAAAGGGTTAAACGGACATGCTTTAAAACAAGCCTGTCTTTTCTCCAGGGGAAAAAAAAAAACCAACAAAAGAGATGAAAAATCAACCTTTGTTAGGTTCCCCCAGTACGGATGGATGTGGGTGTGGGGGGATGCGAGACGTGTCGGGGCGGGACAGTGCCTGAAATGCGTGTCACCACCAACATGGTCCCACTCGGAAACGCTGATCTCGCCGTGTATTTATCCAGCGGTCTGGCGACGAGTGAATATTTTTCCTGTCGTATGGGGGCGCCACTTACGCCACTTCCGGTGTGCATTGGAAGGCTGGATGACCGTGCCACTCGCGATTTCACCATTTCCACGGCTCACTTACCCATCTTCTTTTGACTTGCCGCTAAATGGTCTCCCTGGATCTCTGTGTCACCTTAACTATGCCTGACTGCACGTCGCTTGGCAAATGGTTTCCCAATTTGTCGAATATCGATTGCCTGTGTGCACGGAGCTATAGTTATAGCTCCGTGCACACAGGCAACCGATATTCGACTTTTTAACTTTCTTCTCACAGGCATTTGACTCGCGACTTATTAGCCTTCTTCTCAGAGGCAGCTGATATGCGACGTTTTAACTTTCTTCTCACAGGCAGTTGACATGTGACTTTTTAGCTTTCTTCTCACAGGCAGTTGACATGCGCTTCTTCAGCTTCATGAGCGTAGGCAACCCATAGCGCAAAAGGACATCTGGCCGACGTCTGCCGCCGTTGGCCTTCGCACAGCCGTGCGCGGGTCAACGGGGGCCGACGTCAGCCCACTGGCCTTTGCGTACTGGGAATCTACGTACGACTATAGGTTGGTTGGTTGGTTAGTTCGGGTTTAACGTCCACAGCAATGAGGTGATCATGGACGGCCTTGACGGGCGGGTTATGGGGGGCAGGGAAATCTATTGTCTATGGAGTACGACCTGAACACTGATCAACTCAGGCGCACTTCAACTGTGCCACTTTGATTTACCAGGACCTTTCAACGGACATGCTATTGAACAAATCCGTTCCCCCCCCCCCCCCTGGAGTGTGAGTCCAGCTACCGGGGCCGGGACGGGATTCGAACCCACGACCCGGCGATTCCCTTCGCTCTCCTGCTCCGACGTATGAATACATATTCAATGTACTGGGCGGTGCGAGATAGCGAGTTTGCAGCAGCTGTGTCGTCGTAGTAGTTTTCCGTGCGCTCGGCGCGCGGAGGTAAGAAAGGTGCACGCACAACTTCCGGCACGTTTCCTCCAGCTGCCTGTACTGATACTGACTGTAGTACATTTCACACTAAACACATGGACGATTATATGCGCCACCGACCTGTTCAGTAACTGTGAACATTTTGAACATAAAATTATAATATACATTAAAGGTTAGTAAGTTCGGATTTACAGCGCATCACATGCCCAGAGAAAATAAATATGTTACGAAAGCAGCCTAAGCCTAAGTGAAACACCGTTGTTGCTTTAGGCTTCACCATCTGCTTTCTTGTAATAGTTATAATTTTTTTTTACCGCATGACATGAACTATGTAAAAAAAATGCGTAATGATGAAAATGATGATTTTGCCTGGGAAAAGCAAAAAAAAGTGATATATTTAGAAACCTGCCTTTTAGGTAATCAATTTTACAAATAGCAAGCTAAAGGTATGACTGGCACGTCGGAGAGGAAAGGTTTAGAGGAATCGTTGAAACTGCCCACGCACAGACGAGACTGTAATTTAAACTGTCGGATGAACTGATCTGATCACGAGTAACATGCTAAACACGTATTAACCCCTTAACTGCCGAGAGAAACTGAAGACGATCCAACAGCAATAGGCATAGATCCTCATGAGCCCCCGCGACTGCGGGGGCTCATGAGGATCTATGCCTCTTGCTGAGACCTATTTGTATCCACCTTTCTTGGACAGTTGTGACTTTTGGTCGTTGAATGAATGGTGATTTCAGAAACAAAAAATATACGTACAGTGGCAAGGAAGGGGTTAAAGGTTTAAACTGCAATAACCTGCTATAGCGGAGCACCTTGCTTAGTGGCTGGCGCAGGACTAAGCTCACTCATGCAACTGAACCCAGATGACAAATCGTTCATACCAGCAACACAGCGCAAAAACTATCCCTATCTTCCTCTCTCGGCCTGAACCCTCACGTCTTCAAAATGGAGGGATCTACAAAATAATGATGTTTTCTATCGGATAGTGGGTGGGGTTTTCTCTTTGTTTCTTGGGCTTGTATTTCTGTTTTCTCTTGGTCCATTCACTTATATTTTTCTTTTCAAATTCTCCATCTCGCCTGCACTTACGTAATCCGTGATATATGTATAGCTACATGTTCTGTTGCACTCAAGAGATGATCAGTTACGTGTTTGTGGTCAATGCACTTGTGATGTATCATTCTCCAGTACATATATTGTAATTGTATATTTATTTATTTATTTATTTACAAGTATTTATTTATTTACAAGTATTTATTTATTATTATTATTTGGGGGCGGGGGGGGGGGGGGGATTTGAACCCATAGTTCGATAAGTTCGCACGAAGTGTCTCCATTATGTCTTATGTTTATTTAACTCGTTAGAGTAGCTGACGACATATATTCAATGTCCTGTTGTTGTTTTTTTTGTTTTTCGTATGCAGTGCTGGAACGTCCCGCATAAGTCTGTGTTGTTGTTGAGACGATAGCCATGGCAGTGGACACAAATCCTGCTTCCGAAAACTTCGTTCATTCAACGACCAAGAACCGTGCAAGGAACATGGATACAAATCGGTCTCAGCAAGAGGCACAGATCCTCATGAGCCCCCGCGAATGCGGGGGCTGATGAGGATCTATGCCTCTTGCAACTGGATTACGTTCACTTTTTCTGACCAGTGAAGGGGAATTCAAGCACTACAGCCAACCAGTCATAAACAAGTCTTCCGCATCTGTCATATTTAGTCCACTAAATCATCGTTTCAAAAGTTAAGCCGGACTTCTAAAAATGTTTTGCATCGATCTGCGGATTTCTTTCTGTTTACCTCAAGCAACACGTTTTATGACTTTCTCTCCAAGGAGCTCATTTTAACGCCATTTTTCATTTCATATCCTCCCCTACTCAGCTATTTCCGTGACCATTGATCAATCATTTTTCTTCGTTTTTTTTTTCTTTTCAGAATCACAAAAGGAACGTTAAGAGACTCGCATCGTGAATGGCCTTTTGTAAGGACAATAAGAGAACGACCATGTGTTACTTCCAAAGTTCTTGCAAAAAAAAAAAAAAAAAAAAAAAAAATCCCCACCACTTCTCATCCAACCCTGACCATGAAATGTCTGTCTTTCCCCTGTGATTGCTCGCCACGTGTGACGGGACACTAGCTACTATAGCGATACTCACAAGACAGTATCGTTTTGTGTACAGGTCAGCTTCAGTTTTACGCGAACACGACGCAGATCGAATATGACGCGGTCAAGTCTCTGACTCTCGGAGTCGGTTGGGATCGATACACGAGAGGTTACGTTTATGTCGAAAGACTCCCAACAATGAACGAGAGCTGAGTCTCGGCGAATATTAGGTATGTATCGCAAGCACAGACAACACTCCAAAAATTTCCAAAAGGCATAGATCCTCATGAGCACCGGAGGGAAACCTCACTACCACGTACTATCACTACTGCTACATCTTCTTCTTCTACTACTACTACTACTTTTTACTGCTCCTACTGCTACTACTACTGCTACTGCTACTGCTGCTGCTGATTGAGAAGATTCATAAGGCGCTTATCTTAAAACTAGTTCAAAGCGCCAACATAATGGCAAACTACACACTAATAGACATACTGACAAACAGAAACACGCACACACACACACACGGCACACACCATCACACACACACACACACACACACACACATACACACACACACTCACACACACACACACACACACACACACACACACACACACACACACACACACACACACACACACACACACACACACACACACACACACGCTCGCACACGCAGGGGAATAAGGCCTCGTTACGGGTGGGGACCCGTGCCGATCGCGGGAATATTCCCAGAGAATACTCCGGCACAAGTACATTTTTTTTTTCAGATGAGATGAACCGATGCCTTATCGCGGGCCTTCACTGACGAGAAAAAAGTGAACGCGATCTAACTACATGAGGCGTGGACTCATCACCATGAGCCCCCGTGGGGGCTCGTGAGTATCTAAGACCTCTTGCTGACACATTAAGACCTCTTGTGTCCACGCTCTTTGCACAGCTATGGTTTTTGGTCGTTCAGTGAAGACAGGTTTAGAAAAAAAACAAAACATGTACGTCCGTTGGCAGGGGCCCAATGCCCAAAAGGCCATCGGGCCGACGTTGGCCGCCGTTGGCCCGCGCACGGCCGTGCGCGGGCCAACAGCGGCCGACATCGGCCCGATGGCCTTTTGCGCATTGGGGAAAGGGTTATTGGCATCTGTGGACTACTCCAGCAAACAGTAGGGAAAGGTAGCGCGTTATATTGCCACTGACTGGTAGGTGTCTGCTTTCTGATGAAATGCCCGCAGTCATTCAATACCGCTTGATCACACCTGACTGGACGGGAATGTTGACGGGTGGATGACCAGAGATAACAACACGCCACGTCGCTGAGCACGCCCCAACCACACACGAACGCACGCACGAAAGCACGTACGAACGCACGCACGCTCGAACGTACTCACGCACGCACGCACGCACACACACACGCACGCGCGCGCGCACAAACACGCACACGCATTCACGCACGCAAATACACACACACACACACAAGCACTCACGCACACACAAGGACGCACGCACGCACACACACACACACACATTCACGTACGCACACACACACGCACACACACACACACACACACTCACGCACGCACGCACGAGAACGCACACACGCACAGACGCACGCACACTCCCACGCACGCATACACGCAAGCACGCACACACACATACACACGCACGCACACACAAAACAAACACACACACACGCACGCACGCCCTAGGACGCACACACACACACACACACACGCACGCACGCACACACACCTACGCACACCTACCCACCTCCACCCGCTTTCCCCCTGCCCTTGCTCCTCTCTTTCAAGACACATACACACATTTGGCAGGTAGGAACCTGCCAAATGTGTGTATGTGTCAGGCATCCACTCAGCCGCCACCCCGGTTCTAGCTGGCTCCTTCAAAACACAGTGAGGCGCGAAAGTAAAACTGACCCGAAAAAAGCTGGGTGGATTATGACACCTTGGGGGGCGGTCCGTGGCGCAGTGGTTAAGGCGCCTGCCACCAATGCCAAAGGTGCGAGGTTCGAAAACGGGTTTCGGCGTCGGACTTTTCTCCTCTGAGTGTCGCCGTTAATTCGGGCGGACCGTCGGGGGTTCTTTCTCCGGGTACTCCGGTTCTTCCACCCTCCCCCCCCCCCACCCCTCACACTTTGGTACCGGTTTCAGGCCACTTTACAAATTTCAAATAGAAGCGATCAAAAATCTCTGTAACTACAGTAGCTGAACTGGCCCTTCGTCTGTCTTGTACTGTGTTTGTCTTAAATGGCGTAAATCCGTGTCTGTTACGTGAGTGTGTGTGTTGGGTTTCAGTTCGCGGCGCTTTGAGTCGATTTGCCCAAAAATTGAGAAAAAAGCGCCTGTATAATTATTATTTATTACTACCTTTAGTGTGGACAATACAGCCTGACACCCCGATCTCTTGTGATCAGGATCAAGGTCTCGCCTCTCCACCCTCCATCACCTGTATCAGTTTTGTGTTCGTATCCCAGTCAGCAAAAGGTCGTCGGTCCGACGTCGGCCTCCGTTGGCCCGCGCACTACCGGACCGAGGATCTGTCGCGTACTTGAAATGCGCCGTTGGTGATCGCTGTTTGCCGGCGCCGACAATTCCATTGTCGGTGGCCTGAAGTACGGTTTTCTGTTCTTGCGTGAAATTAGTGTAAATTCAGCACTGGACAGCAAACGGTCACATACATCCCTCTGCGAAAATATCCGTCTTGTACTTTATCTGTGTATTTTTTGCTGTGAGCGGGTGCCATGGGTGTCTGATAAAAAGGGGCAGGAACCTAACCGTTTGTCTGTCGAGCGCTGCACGTGTACTCTTTATACCAGTTTAAGCCTCATAGATTTTATACGGTTTGTCATTATTGCAAATTCAACACGCCAAATATCGTCAAATGTCCAAGGAATATTGTGGCAAAACTAGGGCAGCCAGCAAGAGCCGGGCTGATATGGATCTTTGTCTCGATTTGCACTTGACGTCACATGACCGCAAAGAAGGAAGGAAGAGTGGTGACAAAACTTTAGGTTCCACGCTGTCCATGCGACCTAAAAGGCCTTTGAACTTACAAAAGAGCCTACTTTTCTATTGATTGATCTTGCGCCGACTGATGTCATCTGCTAGGCCTACTACGAGTTCACCATGAAGCGAATTGCTTCTCTTTCGTCACTAAAAATAAAAGACAAAAACCAATGCTCACTCAAAAGCCATAATATTTTCGCGGATCTAAGTAACTAATAATGCCTTTTGCAGTTGGGTCAGCGGTGTCAGTTCATTTTTTTCTCGTCAGTGAAGGAGTTAAACATCGATTGTCTTTAAAATGTAATTTTAACCCTTTGGTTGACGGTAGCGCGTTTTGTCGCGATGATTCCTCAAGTGTTTAACAGCGGCCACGCTGATTTTAGGTTCTCGTCGGCCTTTTCAGTACCTGACTGTTTTCCCTCCAAAAACCAATCTACAAACCTACCAACGTTCTGCTCTGTCACATTCCGCAGAGAAAAAAAGAGGAACCCGTGTACGTTTTACACCGTCAATAGCTGATGGTGGCTAGTCCTGTAGAGGAACCCGTGTATGTTTTACACCGTCAATAGCTGATGGTGGCTAGTCCTGTAGAGGAACCCGTGTATGTTTTACACCGTCAATAGCTGATGGTGGCTAGTCCTGTAGAGGAACCCGTGTATGTTTTACACCGTCAATAGCTGATGGTGGCTAGTCCTGTAGAGGAACCCGTGTATGTTTTACACCGTCAATAGCTGATGGTGGCTAGTCCTGTCTTACAAATATTTTCAATGATATGTCATGCAGCGAACATAGTGGCGACCTTCTTACACAAAGTAACAATTCTAACATCACGACAAGTAGTAGCTACCCAATGCGCATTGGGTAGCGATATGTGTGGCATTCCATGTTGCGGCGAACCTAGTGACGCCCCTCCCCCACGCCCAGTGTCCCCCCCCCCCACCCAACCCCACCCCCACCTCGCCCCTCTTCTCCCAAGTTACAGAGAAGGAAAAATAAAATATATGGCAGGTTCTGTCAGTAGTTAATCTTCTATACAGTGAAGAAAACTAAATGGTGTATCAGTAGCAGGCTCCATGTAGATCACAGCACAGTGTGAAGCGACTCCCTCGCGAGCAGGCTATCGCGCGCGTGGCTCCGCTCATCTGTATCTTTTCGTGCCCACCCTCCACCCCCTCCCCCCTCCCACTCAGTCTGTCCCTAAGGCAGCGGTCGAAAAAGGCGCTTTCGCGCGATGAATATCAATGTACAGTACCGACCTTAGGAGACTACATTTATATATACTGACAAGCAAAAGAAATGAGACATTTTTGAACCATCGGAAACACTCTTACGTTCCGATGACCGTTCCAAAAATTTCGGCCGGATTTCTTGCGCTCGTTGCGGACCCGTAAACCTGTATCATGTAATTATGGTAGTAATAATAATAATAATAATAAGCGCATTAAATAGGCGCTTTATCCCAATTGAAAATCGGCTCAAAGCGCCGCCGCGAACTGAACCCAACAAGCACGCTCACGTGAATCACGCGCATTCACTCACACACTGAACGTAAACACAGAACTTTCACGTGGTGCTAAGGGCAAGCTCAAGCGAGCTACTCAGTGTAGTTTTTGGAAATTCAAAATCGTTTGTATTTGAAATTTGATTAAGTGGACTGAAACTGATACCAAAGTGGAGGGGGAGGAAGAGCCGGAGTAACCGGAGAAAGAACCCCCGACGGTCCGCCCGAATTAACGGTGACACTTACTAGAGGAGAAAAATCCGACGCCGGAACCCGTAATCGAACCTCGCACCTTTAGCATTGGTGGCAGGCGTCTTAACCACTGCACCACGGACCGCCCCAGTAGGGTATAGCACTGACCGTTGGTGCATATACTGACGAGCCAAAAAATGGTTCCAAATATGTCGCATTTCTTTTGCTCGTCAGTATACATCGCGAACTGGAAACACATATTGCCTGTGCCGGTCTCTTTGCAGCGGCGGCCCGCCCGTTTTACCGCGCCACTAGTACAGAGTGTTCTCTCCGCTTCCACGCGAG
>BTPG01000008.1:90137002-90139502 GCA_036245525.1 Semisulcospira habei | reverse complement strand
CCAGTCTATACGTCCTCTCTCTCACTGCGCACTCATACAATCACTTCACTTCTTAGCAACCGGCGCACGAATATAATTATAGGCTAAGTCAAACTAAAACAGAAGATAGTGGCGGAAAACCCTTTAAAATAGAAACAAAGAACGACGTTTCAGATCAAATATTCTTCATCTGACATGGAAACAAATGTAGAAAACGTATAGGCTAAGTCGCTGGTGAACGTATACATGAATCTCAAATTTGTATACATGAATCTCAAATTTGTCACTAGACATGACCTTTCTCCACATCACCCAGGAAGTACATCACAACTCAACACTTTTTTTAACAAAACAACCACACCCTCAAATAACAAACCTAATTTTGTAGGAACATAAACAATTTACTCCCTCAAACAACAAAATATCCCCCCCCCCCCACCACCCTTCCTGACCCATATCAGCTATGAAGTTATTTATAGCTGAGAAGGGTGATGTCATACATGTATGTATACACGCCCACTTTCAGGTATCTGTGCGCACAACACACACACACACACACATTGCTGGGAGGGACAAGTTTTCAAACACACTACAGGCGTGTCTGTTAAACACAAAAGTGCATGTTTTAACGCCAAAACGAGAAAAACTGATCTTTTTATTTTTTATGAATCTTTACCCCAAGACAATGCAGAAACAACACTCAGAAAAAATGGGTGTCTGACTTGGTCACCCAGATTTTTAAACACACCCATTTTTCATAAGGATGGTAAAGACAGTCACCCATTTGAGCTCTTTCGTGTACACACACACACACACACACACACACACACACACACACACACACACACACACACACACACACACACACACACACACACACACACACACACACACACACACACACACACACACACACACACACACACACACACACACACACAGACACACACACTCAAAGGTAGCATCCAGTATCAACAGTGAGGTCAAGTCTGGCACCAACTACCCAGCAGGCCGAGCATACATCCCTAGGGGCGAATGTTCAAGCCGCGCGGATGGTAAGTGCCAAGCCTGTCCGCGAAAAAAGATTCTGTCATTTTGCGGCGGATGAAGTGGGATGTATTTTGCCAAAGGATGCGTATGCTAAAATGTGTGAGGCTATGAGGAGGTTCATTGAAATGACGTCCAACCTGGTTGTTGTATCCGAGGCGGATTCAACGAACATGCTCCTCGCAGCGTTCAGGGAGTGTACGGTATGTCTCCCCCACATACAACATCTTTGGGCAGTGAGAACATGAGATGACATAGACAATATCTGATGACTGGCACTTTAACTTTAAAGTGAAGCACTTTAACATGACCACAGCCGATATGAAGACTCTTCAGGAAATGAAGAAACGTGATGACATCGTCATTAAACCAGCGGATAAAGGTGGCGCGGTAATAGTTTGGCGTAGGGATCTGTACGTCAAAGAAGTTGAACGTCAGTTACAGGACGGCGAGTTCTACCTACCTATCCCTGCTAAGACAACCGCGTCTGACAACAAAGTGGTGAGGCAAACCATTACCATCGCCATTACTGCGGGAAAATTACCATCGCAGGCCAATTCACTCGAATAGATCGTGGTCAGGGAACCTAAGGAGCCACGATTCTACGTCCTCCCTAAAATCCACATACCAGACACACCTGGTCGCCCCATTGTTTCGGCTTGCTCTTGTCCCACAGAGCTTATATCCCAGTTCATCGACTCCATCCTCCAGCCCTTGGTCCGTGCTCTTCCCACATATGTAAAAGATACTAACCACGTCCTTCACCTTTTGGATCGCTTCACCTTCCCTGACGCAGCAACACACAAGATTTTATTCACTATGGACATAGAGGCTCTTTACACCAACATCCCCAATGAAGACGGCCTAATAGCATTGAAACATTTCATCTGCAAACATCATCTGAAGATGGACACCACAACCATCCTCCGCTTAGCCGAACTGGTGCTGTCTATGAACTCCTTTCAATTTATGGGTCAGCACTACAAACAGAAAAAAGGAGTCGCCATGGGCACTAAAATGGGGCCCTCCTATGCCTGTCTGTTTGTGGGCTACGTGGAGGAGACGATTTTCACTCAATACACTGGAACTCTGCCAGACCTCTTTAAGCGCTACATCGACGACTGCTTGGGCGTCACCTCAAGAAGCATGACTGAAACATTACAATTCATCAATTTCATCTCATCGTTTCATCCGTCTCTCCGATTCACGCATGAGATTTCCGAGGAGTCTGTGCCCTTCCTCGACATCCGAATATCCACCAAAGCCGACTCTGAAAACTCCATACCACCGTCCATTACAAGCCCACCGACGCCCACACTTACCTGCAGTTTTCATCAAGCCATCCTGCCGCCACCAAAAACGGTATCCCATTCTCCCAATTTCTGCGACTCTGTCGGATCTGCAGCAGCGACGACGACTTCACCAACCAGACCCAAACCATGGCCACTTTCTTCTCACACCAGGGATACCCCCA
>BTPG01000008.1:89979502-90134502 GCA_036245525.1 Semisulcospira habei | reverse complement strand
GCAGTCTGTAAAATCCTCAAGAGGCATAGATGTTCATGCGCCCTCCGGGCACATGAGGATCTATGCCTTTTGGAGATGCGCGCATATGTGTGAGAAAGAACGAGCGAGAGAGAGAGAGAGAGAATGAATGAATGAATGATACTTTATTTCTCAAGGATGGAAACAATAGGCGCACAGGCCTCTTTTCATGTTTGTCCTTGCTAAACTACAACATTAAAAGCAACATTAAAACAATATGTTAACAGCACAAAACAAGCGGCTACACCCACAGGTCACTTGTGTTACATTCCGATACAAGTTACAAAGTTGCTGAAGATTACACACACACACACACACACACACACACACACACACACACACACACACACACACACACACACACACACAGCAAAATGACAGGGTCTTTGGGGGGGGGGGGGGGTCGATGTAAAGTGTGTTTATAGAAAGCGACTGCACACTTATGATAAAGCTACTCATGTGTAGGAATTTAGTGCGCAGCCAAAACACCACGATAAAGAGAGATATTATGTAAAAGCTAACAAGTGCAAAACGGAGGACCACAGGAAATCATTGACATGACTCTTTTGGACATATTATCTACGTTTCATTCAAGTTTCCTCAGAGATGTATTTAAAAGCGTTCGTCCTAAACAATGGAAGATGTCTCGTTTGCTGTATATGTGGAGGAAGTGAGTTCCATAAATAGGCACCCGCGTAAGAAAGGCTGGATTTAAACAAGTCAATTCGGGGCCCTTCAATGACGAGACTGTTCCTCAAAGTGCTGTAAACCCTTTCGCTCTCAGTGAAAAGCTTAGCCAGGTAGAGGGGGGCTTTCCCGTTCAGTGCTTTGTGCATAAGTATGCACTTATTAAACGTAAGGTGTTGATGTAAAGGAAGGAGCCCTGTTGCCTGAAGCTTTTCCTTTAAAGTTAGAGAGGGGATTGGGAGGATCAGTTTAACTGCGCGATTGTATAGAGAATTAATCCGCTTAAGGTTAGCCTTACTACAGCCGTCCCAAATAGTAGATGCGTAGTCAATGTGAGGTTTAATGTAGGAGTTGAAAAATAGCTTTCGTGTCTTAGTATCAATGATAGATTTTAATCTTGACAGTAAAAATAGCTTCTAGATAGATAGAGAGAGAGAGAGAGAGAGAGAGAGAGAGAGAGAGAGAGAGAGAGAGAGAGAGAGAGAGAGAGAGAGAGAGAGAGAGAGAGAGAGAGAGAGAGAGAGAGAGAGAGAGAGAGAGAGAATTACGTCATATTTAGTGTATGCATGGTGACGGAGTTGCTTCTTTTACGTCACCGGCATTGTCTGACTTTCTCTAGAAGTGAAGGTTTGTTACTGTTTTAATTATTTTCTGAAAAGAATTAATTTTTACTAAAGAAGTTGAAAGGATACAAAGCTGGCTAACGAACTCATCCAACGTCCAAGTCAATGACAAAAATTACGGACTGTAATCTGGGTCAACCGAGTTCCTATAAACGGTTGTTAATGTCTTTAATGAGACATTCAATAACAATGTGCTCGGAGGCTCTCTTAGCCACGTCCACCCACTTAAAAAGTATTTCGCCAAATTCCAAGCTTGTGTGTACTGAAATGTCGGAAATTTTCTTGTTTACATACATACGCACATACATACATACATATATACATACATACATACATACATACATACATACATACATACATACATACATACATACATGCATGCATGCATGCATGCATACATACATACATACATACATACATTGTACATACATACATACGCACATACGGCACTTTCGCGCCAAATGTACGTTCAGCAGCGAGGTTAGCGTAACTAGACATGACGTAATTTTTATCTTGTTATTTCATTTGTTAGAGGTTTAGCCTGCCCGTCTTTGACATCATGGATATGCTATTAAATTCACCCACCGCGACCCGTCCTAAAAAGTCCCTTCTATTTCTATAAATAGAAGGGACTTAATAATTTAGAATAAATGACGTCAAAGTGTGAGTTATCTTTACTATCGACGTCATAGAGGAGTATCACATCCTGAACGTTGACGCGTTCAGTTTCCCTTGTGCCCGTTGTTACGCGCAAACATACGTCTGTTACTATAAAGTTTGCAACATGTCAGCCGCACATGTAGTAACTATAAACATGTTGTAACTTTAGTCGACGCGTAATGCTCAATCGATTTAGTTTGAAGGTTCCGTAGTGACGTAAAAAAAAGTACGCAGACTTCAAAGAACAAAAATCAGCCCGGCATCATGGGAAGGTTACGTAGAACTACGCGACACTACAGTAATCAAATAGTATGCAACATGCGGTCATTCAGTGCTGCTTGATTTTTTTCCCGAAAAAAATATCGAAGACGAAGAGGATCGACGTGTTAAAGGTACATAGACGGAAACGGTTCGTCTGTGTGATAATTATGAGACCGTTGTTGAGAAGGATTTTTCTTGTTGCTTTGTTACATCTGTGCAGGTACAGGAAAAAGACAAAATCGTACCTCTTTCTTTTGTGATCTCATGCAGCCATTTGCTGCCCCTCCTCAGCCGCCCCTCCTTACTATACACACACACACACACACACACACACACACACACACACACACACACACACACACACACACACACACACACACTCTACGCAAAATCCTGCACACACACACACACACACACACACACACACACACACACACACACACACACACACACACACACACACACACACTACGCAAAATCCTGCAGCGTACAACAAAGTATTCTTTCAACATTTCAACATTGCATGCTTAGAACATTACATGACGTTTACATGCCAATACGTCATAAGACGAACTTTTTATTACGTAATAGATTTTGGTGTGTCTGGCTCGTGCAATACTTTTAACCAGTGTGCTCTCAGCACCCTGTCTTAAAAACAGACACTTGGAAAATACCTGTTCAAACGTGCGTCGCCCGCGACACTAGTCGTCGACTTTTTAGACTTATAACCCCAAGCAAATGGCACGTTCCAATCCGTACAAGGTCTTCCGGTCTCGAATCCATCAGGTGACCAATGGAAATACTATTTTAAAAACATACGGTGCAGATTTGGTAATAGAACCGTTTTACAGATCAGTCTGTTTGAAATAAGAAAAAAAGTGCCCAAGGTAATGTTTTGTCAAAATGAAGTAACTTTCGGACTTTCAGAATGTGCGCCTTTTGCGGATTTTTTTTCACTGCTTACCGCTAAATTGCGACAGCTTTCTGTTGTTCAACCCAAGCTGTCGCACGCTCCAGCCCGAGCACACAGGGTCTTCAGCTTCATGTGACCAGTGAAAATACTTGGTGTGTCACGTTGTGCAGACTTAGGGCTGCTTGCTTACGTGCAAAATATTTTTGAAACATGTGGTGCAGATTTTACCGTTTTAAAGATTAGTTTGTTTGAAATAAGCAGAAAAGTGCCCACGTAATGTAATGTTGCTATGGAGTCATTTCGCACTTTCAGAGTGCGCGCCTTCTGCTGATTTTTCACTGCTTACCGTTAAATTGAGACAGCTTTCTGTAACTAAGATCCATGAAAACGGCATTTAATTTTCCAGATCTAGAGCAAGATCTGTACAAGTCAGTTTGTAAATGGCGCCGTCCCAAATGATCAACCACTCATCAAGGGGCATGCCTCCATTACGAGACACTTTGAGACGGGAAAAGTCCTTGTGCACAGGGTGGGGCGTGCCATAGCCTGGGCTGTAACATCTGTAACTAGATCCATTAGGTCATTTAATTTTCAAGATCTAGATCAAGATCTGTACACGTTGTAAATGGTGCCGTCCCAAATAATCATCCAATCACCAAGGGGCATGCCGCCATTACGAGACTACTCGAGACCGGAAGGTTCTTGTGCATTGGTTGGGGCGTGGCATAGCTTGCGGTGTAGGCCTAACACCCGTAACTATCTTCGTTTTGTGCACAATATTTGCTAACCAAACTTTTTGCAAGAATTGTGTATGCACACGTCGCAGAATGTATACTGAGGAGCAAAAGAAATGCAACAGTTTTGGAATCATCGGAAACACTAAACTGTCGCATTTTTTTGCTCCTCGGTATACCCGCAGCAAAGATATCGTATGACATGTGCCTAAGGCAAAGACAGTACATACAGTCTTTGCCTGAAGTACAATCACACAATGTGAGTTATGAAATTTCCGCGGCAAAATAGGTGTGTCAGAAAAAGTGCGGTCAATAATGTACTAGATTACTATGAGAACTAGCCATTTACCCTCTCCCCTGTCATTGTACGTATATGGTATTTCTGAAATCTGGGTTCATTCAGCGACCAAAAGCCACAACCGTCCCAGGAAAGTGGATACAAATTGGTCTCAGCAAGAGACATAGATCCTCATGAGCCCCCTCGACTGCGGGGGGCTTATGAGGATCTATGCCTCTTGCAATTGAATTCTCGGCAGTGACGGGGTTAAGTTCTACAACTCACCCCAACACACAAATAAATGCCTCATTATATAATTCGTCCCCTGTCCCGTAGAAACAATGCCGAAAGAAAACTCTTGAAATGAATGTGCTCCCGACGATAAAGAAAGTCTAGTTTACTCTTACCCGACAGCGTGGGTACACGCACTTCCTAAACCGTACAGTTATTGCGCATGGTTGGACACGTCAGAATGCCAGCTAAGAGCCACGAAGAACTTTTTATTTTCTGCAGACACAACCTAAAAGCTAATATATGATTTTTTTTGACAGTCGAAACGTGAGAATATTCATACCGTTTTTGAGGCTTTTAAAGATAAAAAAAAAAAAAAAAAATGTTGCACAGTGCGGCGCCATTTCCTGGCTTCATGGATTAGACACGCATCATTTTTGGTTAGACTCTCTGGTGAGGAAATGTTGCCCTTTTAGCATCCATATCTGCATGACATCCTTCAAGAAAACATGGATGTTTAAAGCGACCTACTTCAGACAGGAAACTGTTAATAGTTCGCAAGATCTCATTTAACTCATTCTACCACAGACACACGACAGCAAGATATGGATCGACCATGATAGTTTAAGGGTGATGCCAGAATGGCTTGGCGCCTATGGGCGCCAAGCTATTTTGGCATCACCCTTGAACTATCATGGTCGATCTGTGTCCTGCACTGCAATGCAGTCTTCAGAGGACAACGGTCAAATTTGGGGATTTTGGTGATGGGGTAGAATGAGTTAATGAATGTTATTAGCATGTCTTACGATACATCTAGACAAAAGGCTACATGATGAAGTGTGAATGGCGTAAAATGAAAGACTTTTCTGCTCTTCTTCTCCTTTGCACGCAGGAGAGTTCCTTCCGTTACGACCAAAAGGCAGTGGGAATCTTGTGTTACGTACGCTTACTCACGTGGATTGTGAAAAGAAGGCTAGAAAAGTCATAATTCAGACAAGACAACAATGAAAACTCGTTGCATTGGCAAGCCTGCCATGGAGCAGATCGCTTACACCCGTTCACTGCCGAGGAAATGTAAACACCGCCCGGCTGCAAAAGGCACAGATCCTCATGAGTCCACGCAACTGCGGGGGCTCATGAGGATCTATGCCTCTTGCTCTTGTATTCACTTTCCTTTTTTGTTTGTTTGTTGAATTAACAACAATTTCAGAATAAATGAAAAGAAAAGGGGAGACTGCCGGTGCTAATATTTTAGGAAGGTTACAAAGTAAAGTAGGTTATAGCACTGTCAGGGGAGAGAAATGTGCATGATCGACCAGTGATCATAGATCTACTGTGGCCAAAGCACACACACACACACACAAAAAAAAGACAGGAAAGAGAGGGGGTGCTAAGAAAGTGACTGAAAGCAATGCATATGGAAGCCCCCCCGAAGGGGGGCGTATCACATATCCACTGTTCCAGCCACTCAGTGCATGGAAATTTAAATCTAGGTCCCCCAAGGGGGGGGGGGGGTCCAGATATTTAGCCGGTGTGGACAGCTGTTTCGGTCTTGGCGACCTCTTCAGCACACCATCGGCAATACTGGAGGAGCTTCCATATGCATTGCTTTCAGTCACTTTCTTAGCACCCCCTCTCTTTCCTATCTTTTTTTTTTTTGTGTGCTTTGGCCACAGGAGATCTATGATCACTGGTCGATCATGCACATTTCTCTCCCCTGACAGTGCTATATAACCTACTTTACTTTGTAACCTTCCAATAATTTCAGAAACAAAATCTGCGTCCACTGCCAGCGAACGGGTTAAGAACGCAGGCTCGAAAGATCTTTGTAACTCGTTTGAGACGTGCCGTGGACGGATTCGCGGCTATCTGCTGCGTATCCGTATGTCTCACGTCTCAAATGAGTTAACACGCAAAATAACAAAAACAAAAAACAAAACAAACAAACAAACCCACAACAACAAACAAAACAAACAACAACAAAAAATGTGATGTCTGCATGCGTTGTTGAAACTACAATACAGACTATGTCGATGACCGTGAGGCAGTCTGCTTGATATGCATTGCTTGCAAGGCGTTAACCACTTTTACTGTCAGCTTACTTAACGCCCCAGCCGACCCAAGAAACACGGATACAAAGTGGTGTCAGCAAGAGACATAGATTCTCATCAGGATCTATGTCTCTTGCGGTTGGGGGTCGGGTTGTGTTCAGTTTCCTCTGCTGGCAGCAAAGCGGTTAATAGAGCCAAATTTAAAAAGTAGCTCACAATGAATAGGGACGGATTGGGGGGGGGGGGGTATTGGGATGGGGGTGGAGTGTGGGGTGTGGTGAGTGGGTGTTTGGGGGGGGGGGGGAGGTCTGCATTGTCTGTAAGACCCTAGAGGGACACTCCCAGAACTGCTGTGTGCATTAGAAAATTGTTGTGTTTACGGGGCAGTCCACCAGAAATCAGTGCTTACCCGATGCAGAGAATATTACACGCGTGGTCTCAAAACCACTTGACATATATTCGCTCTATCGCCTAAACACCGATGTAAGAATTTGTTTTTCTTTCGTCTGGAAAAGCTCTCGGATGTCGTTTATATTTAGCCCGAGTAGATATACAGCACATTACCGCCAGTGCGCAAATGAACCCTTTTAAAACGCAATAATGGGCAGGCTGACGTGCACGGGCAACACAGACGATCGGGTCCGACAGTAACGTTATTGCAAACTTGTGAAATGTCGATTTTCAATGTTAAAGCGATCTGCTGCCTGGCGGTCTTTTATTCGCCGATACAACGGGTCGTCAATGTTGTCTCGTCTCAACTAAGACTTTTCTCTCTTTCTTTTCACAGTCCGCTATGGTGTGAGGGGGCACACATAACAGAGGTTTTATAATGGAAGAGGTTTCACGTAACGGAAGAACTCTCCTGCGTACATAGGAGAAGAAGTGCAGAAAAGTCTTTTATTATACACATTCAAACTTCATAATTTAAGTGAGCCATTCTGTCCAGAATTTTTGTGTAAGACACAATGAGAACATCTACAAAGTACATCAATATTCCGAAGTATTTTCACATTTGCGATGAGTGGTATCCGGAGACGGCTTAAAGCCGCGTATGCGGATGCGGCTTATCACCAATGAGTTAACCTTGTGCCTCCTGGAGTAGGTCACTTTAATGCATTGCACATTAAAAATGTAGAACACGGTGTGCACCTGGGCCCATACGCATTTGCTGTTGAAAAGGAATGATTGCAGCAGCTTCTCATTATTTCACATGGCTCCGTCAGTTGTTATCTGTCGTGTTCCGGGTCCCCGAAGGAAAGTGTCCATTAAGTAATGCGAGACGTGCTGCATTCGGATACGCAGTTTCACGCCGCGTATCCTGATGCGGCACGTCTCGAATGAATCAACACATCATCGTCGAGCCGAGTGACCCAATTTGGGAGTTGTTCCACTACACGTACATAAACCCACTCATTGCCGAGAAAAATCTTTGAACACCACTCAACTGCTAGAGACATAGATCCTCATGAGCCCCCGCAGGTAGACACCACTACGTATCTATGGACGGCTCGGGCTATTTGGCGTTGAATTAACAATTTTTATTTTTATTTTTATTTTTTATTTTTTGCTGCTTCCAAGTTTCCTCAGACTCCCGGCCCCGCTGCTGTATATATGTCAGGTTAGGGGACTCCCTCCGGAGGAAACTCCGCACTACTGCCGAGTCACTTCGGTGGTCTTCCTACTTAACATTTTTCTTGCTAGTCACGGAGTCGACGAATGAGAGCTCCCCCCAGAGGTGGCGAGTCAACCACTACGTCCTTCCACGCACAGCAGCAGGGTCTGGCCGAAGACAACCGCGCAGTTAGGGCTCCTAGAGGCCGGACCGGGCTGAGGTCACCATGAGACGGAGACGAGGGGTCAGAGGCACCTGGAAATAGCGTTTTTTTTCATTTTTGCATGATGATGAGGATGATATGATGATGCCATGGTGGTCGATGTGGTTGGGGACTGCGTGACAGGGCCGCATTCCACGCTTCCTGTCATAAATATCCTGGTGTTAACCAGGCCCGGGACTTGCGGACACCTGCGGTGCCAGCCGTGTAATCATCCACACCTTGCGATGCGTCATAACCCGGGTAACACCCCCAAAGTCGCACCCGTGAAGTGGGTGAGTCTCGGCTAAGTGGCATCAGCCTTCCCATTGGGTCCATAGCACACCCGCTCTGGGTAAGAGCCGACCCAGGTAGGAAAAGTCCCGCTTGACTCGGCTGGGATTCGAACCCGGATCTCCCGGCCGCCAGTCCGACGCGCTAACCACTGCGCAACGGAGGCCGGTGAATTAACAAATATTACAGAAACACACTTTATGGCCTCTTGCTGAGACCAATGTGTTCATGTTCCGTGGACGGTTTTGGCTTTTGGTCGATGAATGAGCGAAGATTTCAGGAAGCAGATATGCGTCCAGTAACAGTGGAGGTGTTCGGCGTCAGGAGAAAGATTGACCATGACAGTTCAAGGGTGGTGACAGACTAGACTGGCGTCTCTAGATGCCAAGCTGTTTCGCTAAGGCCTCCATCCTTGCACTATCATGGCCAATGCAAAGCTTAATGTGGCGTATCAGCGCTGTGTGGGTTAATCATTTCTCATTGTCGTTCAATCACTCCATTTTCAGACACTGTGATTGGTTAGCATCTAACAATCGCAGGGGGTTTAATGCCCCAATGCCTGCCTCCTGGAACCATTGCCGTACCTGTAATTTTTATCAGCTGGTCAATCCGCAGTTCTAGTATCGCGCCTGAATCTGTCCTAGGTCTTTCGTCTGACCGCTTCGATCAGGGCTATCCGGCACCTTACATCACAAATAACCGGAAAACACAAAGATCAAATGGTGGTTGACGATAGGAAAATAAAAGAAATGTACCTTGTTTCGGATGACTCAAGCGGTGGGCACAATACACAAGTGCTACACAAATGTGTCGCAATTCAAACTCTGAACTGAGACAGCTCGAAACTTTCCATTGTTCTCCATGTCAACACGTATGCTGTTTAGAAAGCAAAAACTGTTGCCACTTGTGCAGCAAGAGAGAAAGAGAAATAAAGAGAGAAAATGTGACAGATCTGACATTTCCCTATATCCAGTCGCTTGCCACGCAGTCCTGCGCTCAGAATTTAAAAGTTCTATCACATGAACCCAGTGAGAAAAATCCGCACTTGATTGCTACAGATTTTGATATTGTCACAGGCTGCTTGGAAGCAGCACCGCTGGTAAACGTTTGAAATTTCAGCGGTAAAAACCAAGCACGTTTGCGCGACCGGGAATGGTAGCCTATTCACGAAGAGTCGCGTCCCCTGTGTATTTCCCAGAAAATACAGTCTGATGTCCGAAATATTTGGCATTTTACTCCTGACGTCAGACACACATTCGAGGCTTTAAATAATGCGTAATTTAGACTGAACGACAATGGCATTGAACCGTCTGCGTTGGGTTACTTCTCGGGTTACATCGTGGTTTGTAGTCCTCTGAAGCATATTATCAGACCTCCGCGCCTTCGGCACGTCGGTCTGATAATCATCTTCATCGGACTACAATGCCACGATGTAACCCTCGAAGTAACCCAACACAGACGATTCAATGCCTAATTGTAATGTCGCCCCTGTTTGATCGATCTCAATAGCATCTTCTTGTTGTTTTGTTGTTGTTGATGATGATGATGATTATGATCATGATGGCGATGATGTTGATGATAATAATAATAATAATAATGATAATGATGATGCTCATAATAATAGTAATAATAAAATACAATAATATATTTTTCTTTCCAACTTATTATTATTATTATTTCATCATTATGATTACTAGTAATGATTATAATTATTATTGATATCATTATCGGCATCGCAATCATTACCTGATTCCACAGTGCGTGCACGATATATTGCCGGTACAGTTTTACAGTGTTTTCATAGGCCCCGTCTGCCATATGTTGTTCCGGGTCTACCTTTCACACCTGACTGGTACCTTACCTAAATAAAACACTCCTCCATCCCGTACGCTTCACGCCATGCACGCGTTGACAGATTAATAAGAAAAACACACCAGAACATCCCACCCCCACCCCCACCCCGTACCCTCTCTCTCGATCTCCCCCAGATCTCAGGGACAGAACGCAGAAAGTAATTCTAAATGGCAAATATTCCTCTGACGGGTTAGTAACTTGCGGTGTTCCACAGGGGTCTATTCTAGGGCCCTTATTATTTCATCTATTTATTAATGATCTGCCACTGTGCATATCTCATTTAGACGCAAACTGCGATCTGTTCGCAGACGACACGACCATACACACATCTGATAAAGATATCGCAACCATTAATAAGGTACGCCAACAAAGTCTTGTTTCAGTAGCAGGCTGGTGCAGTGATAATCACATGATTATTAGTATTCCAAAGACAAAAAACGTGTTAGTTACTACATGTCAGAAACACCAGCAAAAATCTGTTCTTGTTATCAAAACTATGCCATATAGTTAATACTGATATCCGTAAACTCTTTTGCATACGCATATTAAGACGCATTGTGACTACTGTTCTACCGTCTGGGATGGATGCAGCGAAGTTCACATGAAAAAAAAGTTAATTCCTTGCATCGTCGGGGCATTAAATTAATACTTCCCGGTCCTACTTCGACTGACGAAAAACTAAAATCTCTCAAGTTACTAACATTGAATAAACAGTTTGAATTTAATTGCTGTGTTCTACTGCACAAGATCATGCACGGAAAAGCCCCACCCTATATAAAAACTCTATTTTCCTACAATAATAGGGAAAACACGAGAAATAGTTCGATCCACCTTCCAAAAATTAGATTAGACACCTGTAAAACCAGCCTGTCCTTTTCAGGCGCTAAAGCGTGGAATATTTTACCTCCACACCTGAAATCAATTTGTAAGATTAGCGTCTTCAAAGATCGCCTTCATAAATATTTACTTCAGAAGTAATATTATGTTCGGTTCCCATATGCTACTATTCGTATAGTTAGTGACAAGTTTCCTATTACCTAATAATCTTCTCCTGTTGCTGCAGATTATGTAATAGTTCGACTGTTTGCATTAACATGTCAGGTTTAGGTTTATACATATAAATAAAAAATAAATAATTTTATTTATTTTTATTTTTTTATTATTTTTTTCTGAGGGTGGGTGGGGGGGGGGGGGGGGGGGGATGGGTCTTTTTACTTATATATGTTTTTATCTTTTGCTGTATCGTCTGATGTATTTTTATATGTGTAGAGTAGCAGGACAGTTTGGAAGAAAGACATTGCTATGCCTAAAACTTTTTATCCTGAATAAAAACGTTTCATCATCATCATCCCCACCCCGTTGGTGCACAGGTTGTAGTGACAGTTGAGACAGTGTTTCAGATGATTAAAAAATGTCGCATTTCTTTTGCTCGTCAGTATAGATACCGTCACCTGTGATCTACCTGTGGTGAATTTTAACGCTGTCGACGTAGGTCAGTTACGCAAGGTGAAATTTGTCACGCTATTTACGGACGCATTGAGTGCGTTCCGCATTCCGTAGTCCGTGAATAGCGTGAAAAGGGTCACATTGCGTGACATTAAGCATTCCCTCGCGTGCCAAAGACGGAAATAGTATGGGTTGGCGTGACAAAAACTAGCTGACCTCGCGTGACCGGCGTGATATTTACGAGCACATTACGTGACTAGTGCATGACAAGAATCGACATAATAAGGCTCGCTCACCTCGCGTTACTCGGCAAAGAAAAGGGTTTACTTTTACGTGGCAGGCTTGACGCAAAAAAAAAACACCTTGCGTGACTGGCGTTGAGTCTTGCGTAGCTGGCGTGACCAGGGCTCGCTTTGTGTGTCTTCAACAAATGACGTTATCTAAATACACATAATTATGCATGGGGCCATGGGGCAGTCGGGCTCTTAGCAGCATTTAGACTGAACAAGGGACTCGTTCAGCGCATAAAAAGCCGTTTTCATTATCATCTAATGTCAAATCCATGCATAAATGACTCCTTCAAGTTTCCTAGGATCCAAGTCTTTCATTAGACTCAATGCCCAATGCGTAAAAGTCCGTCGGGCCGACGTCGGCCCGGTGCCTTTGAGCACTGGGTGTCTACCCCGCCCAAGCTGTCATTCCGTCTGTAATGCCGTTTTAACAACGTACGTATAGACTCTTACTTTTATGCATCCTTAAAACCACGTGCTTGTTTGAGAGATGACAACCACGGATCTGAAAAAAACAAAAACAAAAAACAGCAACAACAACAACAACAAAAAACACCAGCCATTGTTTGCACCAAACAGTCAAATTTAGATTGAACTGTGTACGTGGATTGTGATCATACACCGTAACACAAAATACAGCCTCATGCCAAACATTTCTCTTCAAAATCTGCGGCCATTAGTACTGAGAACAAAAACAATACAAAAAAAGTATTAACGTATCTTGAAACTGTGCTTGCTGCCATATTCCATTATGACTTGTTAATATATATTACCATTTCATGAAATAATTGTAAAATCAATTTGTGGATACACGATCGAGCTAGGATTTTTTTTTAAAAGTTATTATTTAAATAAAGAGTGTAATTAAAAAAAAAAAGAACTAACTGAGCCTAAGCCACCGAGGACGCGATAATTATTGGGTTCGAATTGGGCACTTCCTTTGCAAGAATACATGATGTTACATACAGTGACGCAGGAATATATATATATATATATATATATATATATATATATATATATATATATATATATATATATATATTATATATATATATATATATATATATATATATATATATATATATATTTAATGTAGAAAATCTCACTAAAACGTCGTGATGATTCCCATTGTCTTAAAACAAAAACAACTCTTTCTTGGGTTACACAATAGGGTCCAGATGTGTCCTGTCTGTGAGTATCTCTACAGATTTCGAATTTTCCTGTAGGCTACCGGTACTGTGATAGTTGCTTCCTATCTTCTTGAATATACTCGTTTCAGATATTCGCTTTCTGTCGCAAAAATTCCCAAGAAACGGCGACATCTGTGGATTTTGTTTGTTTCAGTGAGCTTAGCTGGCAGAAAGTTAGAACTTTGTGTGGCTCAGGCTGAGAGACAAACTAGTACGTGTTTTCGCTAAAGCATGTTCTTAATTAAACAAACTTTAGTTCGCGAACTCTGACGAGCTACAGTTCACGATCTCGGACGAACCATGTTGGTTCTTAATTGGACGATCTAAAGATACGGCGAACCTAGTTCGAAGTAGTTCACGAACCTCGGCAAACCATAGTTCGCTGTCGGAAAAGGTTCGCTCAACGTGTTGAGCAAACAAAGGCAAACCTTTTCTCTGATTGGTCAAAACTTTTATCCTCTTCTGCGTTGGAGATAAGAAGACAGTCACCGATACAAACAAATATGGCGGACGGCGATATTTCACTCGTGCGAAGAACAAGACCTATTTTTATTGATTTGTGGGAGGCGCAACGCTGTTTGTGGGGTCGCTACTGCAAGGAGTACAAAAACAAACATCGTTCAAATCGCGAAGCGGCATAGCGGCAGCCATTTTGAACGCCTTCGCAGACAGTAAGTACGCCGAATCAAGCACTTCAGTTAAAAAAGAGAACCATGGCAAACCTGGTTTGCTGAAGTTCGGCTAGGTTCGTTCAACCTCAATTAAGAAACAAACCAAAAGATCGCCGATCTTCTCCGATCTAGGTTTGCCGATCAAAAGTTCGTCCAATTAAGAACAGCTCTAACAGAAAGCAACTTGGATTTTGAAGGGCTCTATTCAAAAACACGCCAATCAAAGAGTGCACTCTCTGTTGATATAGACAATGTAACACAACTCCAGCAGCAACAGGCGACTGACATTTTTCAACGTCTTGTGGCTGGCGTGATGTGATCACCGCTCGTGAATGGCGTGAACATCATCCACAATCACGCACGCACGCCATGGACCGTACATACTCACGTACATGCACACGTACAAACACACACACACGCGCACACACACACACACACACACACACACACACACACACACACACGCACACACACACACACACACACACACACACACACACACACACACAAACACAAACAAACACAAACACATCACACACTCGCTCGCTCGCATTGTACTGCACATACATCTGTGTTTATTTTTTGCGGCAAGCTAGCCGGAAGCAAACGGACTCATGTGTAGTTATGATCATTCTGTTAACACAGGCCCAGTGCACAAAAGGCCATCGGGCCGACGTCGGCCGCCGTTGGCCCGCACACGTCAGTGCGCGGGCCATCGGCGCCTGGGCGTCGGCCCGATGGCCTTTTGCGCATTTGGGGGCGATCACTTCTTCGTCACGATGAGGGAGCGATGGCCATGTTTGATGGCCTGTATTCCTAATGTCACGCCGCGTGTCCTAACGAGAGGACGTCACGCCGTGGAGACGTGATACACGTGCCGTAGTGCCCAGCGCCATATTCAGCCAACAGCCAATCTGCGGGCACGCAGGAAGTGACGTCGGCAGTGAGGAAGTGGGGGCGCGGTTTTAAAGGGGTGGAACGTTTTTCTGGGAAGTGGAAAGAAGGCTAATGACATGGAAGTTGCATGAGAGCGCATTTAGATCGGAAATAAATTCCAGACTGAAAACGTAGACCGGCGCACCCGTAAAATGCAAGAAAATTGTCAGCGAAAAAAAAACCTCAACGCACTTGTGAGAGACTAAAATTAAACATTTTACTAAACTTTCGCTTTTTTTTTCCTCTCGAAAATTTAGCAAACTGATTTGTTTTAGTCTTTCTTAAGCGTAATATCCCTTTTTCAAAGGTTGCAAAAAGGAAGGAAATTCAACCTATCTTTTCAAGTTGCTTGCAGATGTAAGCGGTCACTACCCAACTGCAATAGACATAGATCTTCATAAGCCACAGCAGTTGTTGAGGCTCATGAGGATTTATGCCTCTTGCTGAGACCACTTCGTATCCATGTTCTTGGAGGATTGTAGATTTTGGTCCTTGAAATGAACAACGATTTCAGGAACAAACTATACGTCCAGTGGCTGAGTGAGTTATGAGTGAGTTTTTTTTTCTTTTTGTTTGAAAATTTCAGACCAGAAACATGTGTAGGTCAAGAGCTGGGAAGGTAGCATCATTATTTAGACCACGGAGTATCATTATTCTGACCAGCATTATTTAGACAACAATAAGACCAGGAATGGGAGTACACTGAGACCACGGGTCAGTTACACTTAAACCGGGGGTCTAGTTTCATGAGTGAGCATTATCCTGCGCCAGCCACTAAGCAAGGTGCTCCGCTAAAGCGGAGCATCTTGCTTAGTGGCTGACGCAGGACTAAGCTCACTCATGCAACTAGATCCACGAATGGGAATGCTTTTTGACCGGGATGAGAGCACATGAAGACCAAGGATAAGAGTGCATTACACATTTCAACCATGGACGAAAGCGCATTTCGACCACAAAAAAGTGGGCAGGGGTAAGGGGTAAGGGGGGGGGGGGATGGGTGGCAGGGAGTACATTTTGCCCATGGTTGAAAATACATCGCGTGTAAATAAGATAAAATTAAAACACAGGAGATCAAGAGTGCTTGTGTCTGCCTGTGTGCACAGCATAGTAGATGCATCTCTGATCCTGCGCTATCTTCCCAGGTTTCCTATAAATTCACCCCACCCCACCCACCCCTTACCCCACGCCAACCCACCCCCTCACCTCCCCCACCCCACCTCACGCCCACCCACACCATCCCACCCTACCCCACGCCAACCCACCCCACCCCCTACCCCACGCCAACCCACCCCATCCCACCCTACACCACGCCAACCCACCCCATCCCACCCTACCCTACCCTACCCCACGCCAACCCGCCTGTTACGTGGTAGTCGTCGTAGTCGTAGTATGATACAATCACACCAGACGCACGCACGTAAAGAATGTTCACTCAGCTGCAACTCGTCACACGTGGCACAAAGTTGTAGACCAAACTAGAGTAACTTCCAACAATACTTTATTCTCACGATGCACTCTCAACACAATGCGTCCACAAATGCATCCACCCTGATACACTGTCTCCTGTACAATGCATCAACACTTTCGACACACTGCGTCTTTCATACTATGTACACATAATTCGCTAACTGCCCTTTCATACTATTACAGATTAACAGAACAATCCGGCAAACTATACAACTCAACCATCAGAAAAGAAAACGTAGCCAAAACTAATTAATATTCATGAGAAAGAACGCTCTAGATCTGCCTACAACGTTCTACAAACTTCGACTAATTCCTGAAAATCCGTGATTTCCGTAATTGTTGCTAACTGTATCGAAACTTGTTTACTTTGATGTCATATCTGAAGTCACTAGAAAGGTCGCGACCCCGCCCGAACCTTCCAGTCTAATGTAGATTAAACTTTACAACAATGTAGCGAAAATACGCGTTTTAACAAAAAATCGATTGAAATTCTTCGTGCAAAAGAAAACGAATCCTACTAAAAAGGTAAGTAATTCTTATCCAAAATAACTCAAATGAATATCAGATCTTTCCTATGAGGCGGTCCGTGGCGCAGGGGTTAAGGCGCCTGCCACCAATGCCAAAGGTGCGAGGTTCGATACCGGGTTCCGGCGTCGGACTTGTCACCGTTACTTCGGGCGGACCGTCGGGGGTTCTTTCTCCGGGTACTCCGGTTCTTCCACCCCCCCCCCACCCACCCCCCACACTTTGGTACCGGTTTCAGGCCACTTTACAAATTTCAAATACAAGCGATCAAAAATCTCTGTAACTTCACAGGAGCTGAACCAGGAGCTGAACTGGCCCTTCGTCTGTCTTGTACTGTGTTTATCTTAAATGGCGTAAATCCGTGTCTGTTACGTGAGTGTGCGTGTTGGGTTTCAGTTCGCGGAGCTTTGAGTCGATTCGCCCCAAAATTGAGAAAAAGCGCCTATATAATAACGGTATTATTATTATTATTATTATTATTATTATTATTATTATTATTTATCAACACACACATGCTCTCAAAAGAATAACACAACCACAAAACGTAACACCACCACCCCACCCCACCCAACCCCACCCCACCTTCGTCTCCCTCAGCCCACGTGGGGACGTGGCATCCACAGGCCTTGCCATTTGAAACAGGACGTTTTCTGGCTTTGCCTGCCGACATGCTAATTACATCCACATCAGTACATAATTATGTAAACCTTTGTCACACAGTTTGTAAGTGAGGTTAGTAGGTGGTACCAAACACATTTTTTGCGATCTATTTCTTTCTTCTCTTTTTTGTGTTTTCCCCGTTTGAAAAAGTCACAATTGTTTCGTCTCTCTTTTTCGATTCGTTTTCTTGACCATGTTTTTGCATGGTCTTGTACATGTTTTTAAACACTCTATCTTCACTGCACTTTGCAGCATTTTGCCATTTCAAAATGTCTCTTTCCAGACAGGAAGGCACGCTGATACACGGTAATGTAAAAACGGACACCGGAATCATCTCGAAATCCAAAGCCATTATCTTGCAACCCGTCATTCGCAATCAGTGCAGAAAAAGCATTCATAATTCTCCATCGCTTCCACCTACCCTTCGACGAATCTCTCTCTCTCTCTCTCTCTCTCTCTCTCTCTCTCTCTCTCTCTCTCTCTCTCTCTCTCTCTCTCTCTCTCTCTCTCTCTCTCTCTCTCTCTCCCTCTCTCTCTTTCTCTTTGGTGTGTGTGTGTGTGTGTGTGTGTGTGTGTGTGTGTGTGTGTGTGTGTGTGTGTGTGTGTGTGTGTGTTGGTTTTATGTCATAACTAATCTAAGTGAAAGTGAAATAGGATAATTTTAAAACCACTTACACAAACATTTTAAAGATTGCATAGTTTATGTCCATAAGTTATAATGATAACACCGGTTTTCTCGCGGACGTATGCCCAGTCAAGAAACGGTCCTCGTATTAACGTTGGCCGTGGTTGTCCCGCGCACAACAGCGCGTGAGTTAGCGATAGCCAACGTCGACCCTAGTACCTTTTGCTTTCTGGATGTTGAACACACCGTTCTGCGGCATACACATGTTGAAGTTGTTGCATTGATGCATCCAATCGGGGGGGAGGGTTGGGGGGAGGGGAAGCCAAAGTGAGGGTGGAGCGCATTCTGTGTCAGGTGGACAACTGCCGTGTGACAAGCCATTCCAGCTGGACACCGACAATCCACGGTCGCTACGATCCACACATCGCCAGCATCGGCAACATCGCAAACTGAACACTTAAAAGTCCAAATGTCCATTGCTTGAAAACAATGCCAACGTGCGCAAGATCGATATTTGCACGTATCTGTCATCCGATAGGACAGTACTCTCCCAATGCGCAAAGGCCATCGGGCCGACGTCGGACGCCGTTGGCCCGCGCACGGCCGTGCGCGGACCAACGGCGACCGATGTCTGCCCGGTGGCCTCTTTTTGCTCATTGGGCTCTCTCTCTCTCTCTCTCTCTCTCTCTCTCTCTCTCTCTCTCTCTCTCTCTCTCTGTGTGTGTTTATCTGTGTCAGTGTGTGCAAGTGTATGTGTGTGCACGCGCGCATCCCTACGTGCTTGCGCGCGCGCGTGTGTGTGTGTGTGTGTGTGTGTGCGAGTGTGTGTGTGCGTGTGTGTGTGTGTGTGTGTGTGTGTGTGTGTGTGTGTGTGTGTGTGTGTGTGTGTGTGTGTGTGTGTATGCCTGTTTATGTTTGTTGGAGTGAGCCGCCGTGTTGGTTTTTATGATGAGAACAATAGCGGTTTTATGTACAAAATCCATTATACTTTTTATATTTGCTGTAGTATAGTTTTAAGCGAAAGAATGTATGTGTACATGATATACTGATGTGTGTGTATGTGTGTGTCAGTGTGTGTGTGTGTGTGTGTGTGTGTGTGTGTGTGTGTGTGTGTGTGTGTGTGTGTGTGTGGAGGGTTGTGCAGGCTTGGCTTGGCGCCTGTAGGCTACAAGCTAATCTGGCACAAGCCTGTGCACGCGGCAATTGCACACCGGCGCGCGTGTGTGTGTGTGTACGTTATTTTGTTTTGTAGTGTGTAGCAAGGACAAGAATGAAAACAGGTCTGCGCACCTATTCTTTTATCCTTGGAAAATAAAGTTTCATTTCATTTCATTTCATTTCTCTCTCTCGTGTTTGAGTCGTGATTTGCACCAGTTTCTTCTTCTTTGATAAAGTTCCACTGTGCGCATTTTGTGGACCAATTATTGACAGTAATTCCCAATCTATCTATCTATCTATATCCCGTAGTCTTGCCGACCGTTGGGGCACCACTGATGGACTTGGCAACCAGCTCCCTCCATTCCTCTCTGTTCTCTGCCATTCTCAGTGTATCGCCCAGCTTCAGTCCTGTCCACTCTGAGATATTGTCCTCCCATCTTTTCCTCTGTCTTCCTCTCCTTCGTCCTCCTTGCACAGTGCCTTGCAGGATTGTTTTGGCAAGCCCTGCTGAACGCGTGACATGCCCATACCACTTCAATTTGCGTTTTCTCACAATGGCTAATAAGTCTTCATAGGGCCCGATGGCTTGCCTGATTCTGCTTCCCAGTTTCTCGTTTGTGATGCGATCTCTGTATGAAATGCCACGCAGCCTTCGAAAACATCTCATTTCAGTGGCTTGTATCCTCCTTTCAAGGTCTGCTGTGAGGGTCCATGACTCGCAGGCATACAAGAACACTGAGATGACTAAGGAGCGCATCAGTCTGATCTTGGAGCAGAGTGTGATGTTTCTGTCCTTCCATATGGTCTTCAATCTTGTCAGTGCTGTTGTTGTCTGCGCAATCCTGGACAGTATTTCTGGTTTTGATCCCTCATCTGTCACAATGGCTCCTAAGTATTTGAATTTCTTAACCGTTTCCAGTTTTTGGCCTCCAACCATGATTTCAGTGCCAATGCCACTGGCGTTATTGGTCATCAGTTTGGTCTTCTCTGCACTGATTTCCATCCCATATGCAATGGCTGTACTATCCAGCTTTTCCACCAGCTGAGCTGGCTCCTTCTCTGTTCCTGCAAGGCCATCAATGTCGTCCGCAAAGCGCAAGTTCGTGATTGTTCTGCCTCCAATACTGACAGTTCTTTCATGATCTTTCAGAGCGTCCGTCATGATTCTTTCCAGGAAGATGTTGAAAAGAGTAGGTGAGAGCAAGCAGCCTTGTCTGACTCCAACTGTAGTCCTAAACCAGTTTCCTATTTTGCCGTTGAAGCAGACTGCGCTAGTGGCCTTGTTGTAAAGGTTTGCTATGACTTTGATCAGGTTGGCATTGATGTTGTATAGCTTCATGGTGGACCAAAGGGCTGCATGCCACACCCTGTCAAACGCTTTCTTAAAATCTACAATCTGCTATTATCATTTCCCGATTTAAATATACTTTTTTCACTTAGCGATTTTTCGAAATTATTTATAGTTGCACCATTTTCTTAGACTTTAAATTCGTTGTTGTTTTTTCTTCTTATTATTTTTTAGTCGTCAAAATAGCTCTGTGTATTACGAACTTTGTCGCAGGTGAACGTGCATAGTTCCTTTGACAAGTTACTTTTCATTTGTTTTCTTTTACAGTTGCCGACTTTGTTATTTTTTGTTGACATAACCAAGCAAGAAAACCGTAAACATTCCGCTGAACTCAGACTAAGCGCGTGATAAACATTGTGATTCTCCGCCGTGTATTGTCTTACTGAGCTTTTTCTTTCAGCATTCTATAGATATTGATATTAATTGAATTTTTTTGGATTATTTTTGTGATCATATTTGCTTATATCTCTCGCTACATTTGCGTTGTTACCGACATACAAAATCGTAATCTAAATACTGTTTCGAAACGAACAGACGAACTGAGAATTGGCCTTCTTAACATAGTTAACAAGGTGCCAAATTTATCTGTGTTCCTAAACACGCCCTTACATTTCCATATTTTTGGTGTGTCCGAGCCAAGGCTTAAAAGTTCAATAAGGGATAACACCATTTCTGTCCCAAACTTCTCAGTACTCCGCGGAGATGCCTCAAGCCCTCAACACACTGGACTAGCAGTATATATACATAATTCAATACTTGGCAACGTCAAACGGCGACAAGACTTAGTCAGCTCAAGTGGAAAGCTTGTGGGCAGAAGTGAAAACATCTAAATCACCCCCGTCCACATTGGCTTTATTTATAGAAATCTAGCAGCCAGCTGGGACTGGTATGATGACTTCGTAACAATGATGGATAGCGTAAATCAAAATAAAGCTGACGTTGTTCTTTTGGGCGATTTTAATATCGATCTTTCTAAATCTAAAAGGACCCATGCTGCATGGGCGTCAACAACAGCACTATTCGGTTTAGAACAGTTAGTTAAAAACCCCACTAGAACCACATCTACATCTTCAACCTTGATTGATCATATTTATGTGACAAATGATGATAAAATATCAAATGTACATGTTCCCTCCTTAGCTGTCAGCGACCATAATCCAGTATGTTGCACAGTCTCCATGAAACTAGACAAAGAGAACAAAAAGAGACATAAAACAATTAAATATCGTTCTTTCAAAAAATGTAATAACGGTGACTTTCAGCGGGATCTGAGCAATACCTCCTTTCAGAGACGTATATAACCACACTTCTCCTGACAGTGCCCTGTCGTACTTGATGGATCTGTTCCTTGGGGTCCTAAATAAGCATGCGCCCATACGAGAAAAACGAGTTAAGCACTCTACCCTGCCACCCTGGTTAACAGTAGATATCAAACAGGCTATGTCATTTAGAGACAAACTTAAGAAAGAAAAACAGTTTGATGAATATAAGAAACCACGAAATCGTGTTAAATACCTAGTGAGAGCGTAAAAAAACCTGTTCTTCCAGGAAATGATTAGGGACAAAAAAGATACAGCATCTGTTTGGAAAGCCCTGAACGTTATAACGAAGGGTAAATCAGCCCCTGAAATGCCATCCCATGTGTCAGCTGATACATTAAATATCCACTTCCTATCGACAGATGAAACACTTGCTCAGTCAGCTGCAAGTAGTAACGCAGAGTACCAAGTTCCTAGTGTACTGGAAAAATACTGTGAGGCAAAACATATACTGCAGACATTCATCATTCCTGATATTACCATCGCTGAAGTCGGCAAATTTATTTCTAGCATTCCGAACAAAAAGTCCACCGGGATGGATGGTATCGACAGCAAAATTCTGAAAATGTCACTACCATAATAAATTATACAGTAGAGGCACTCACTTATATCTTTAGCCTCTGTACAAAATAGAGCACGTTTCCAACTATTTTCAAAGAAGCCAAGGAAATTCCAATCCCTAAAACAAAAGATCTTGAAGATGTCAACAACTACCGTCCTATCTCACTTTTGTCGGCCATGTCAAAGCCCCTTGAAAAACACATACAAAAACACCACCTCGATTTTCAAGGAAAGGGCAATTTAATCAATATTCATCAGTCCGGCTTTAGACCGAAACACTCATGTCAGTCAGCACACACAACAACAACAACAACAAAACCCCAACAAAACAACAACAAAACCCAGCTGACTTGACCTTAGCTTACAAAGTAGTCTCAGCGAGGTTTCCAACTGGTGCAGAGTGAATCATATGGTTCTTCATCCAAGAAAAACAAAGAGTATTTTAATCACTACACGACAAAAACACCAACGCCGACCACAGCCGTTACATTTACAACTGAACGCTAAACCGATAGAACAAGTCACAGAGCGTAAATTCTTGGGAATACACGTTGACGAACAACTATGTTGAGAGACGCATATAAATACAGTCTGTAGAACCATTGCTAAAAACACTTTCGTGTTGTCCCAGCTTAGACAAGTACGGATATACATACTCGTAAACTGTTATTTCATGCCCATATCAAGTCTCACGTTGATTATGTCTCCACAGTGTGGGACGGTTGTAGTGATGTTCACATGAACAGGTCACTATATATAAAAAAGCTGTCAAAATGATAGATACGCGGCCCATTCTATCACAGACAGATTTAGACATCTAAACATTCTCGGCCTGCGTCAACAACTTAGTTTCAACAAATGCATCCTCATGCACAAGATATTAAATAACATGACTCCGCAGTATCTAACCACCAAATTTATGCCACAGCAAGAATGCGAACGGACCTCAAGGAAAAATACTTTACCCCTACCTCTGCCTAGAATTGACCTCTTTAAAACTTGTTTATCATTTTTTTGGCCCGTTTGTATGGAACACCATTCCTGTACATTTGAAGACTATAGCCTCGCTTGGAATCTTTAAAACGAAACTTTTCGATTATCTGATGAGCCAAACATAACATCACTGGGCATTTATTTAAACAAACCCTGATGGTTAATACTTTCATGTTCCACATGCATTTATGTATAGTGTGTGTGTGTGTGTGTGTGTGTGTGTGTGTGTGTGTGTGTGTGTGTGTGTGTGTGTGTGTGTGTGTGTGTGTGTGTGTGTGTGTGTGGTATAAGATGAATGTTGAGTGTTACTATTATTCTGTGTATATAATTTTGTTTGTTTTTTGGTGTTTTTTTTTGGTTTCTATTTTCTTTTAAATTATTGTTGTATGAAATAATGTGTGTAAATATAATGTCTTTATTATTATTTTTTAACCTATTTTATGTTGTAGATGTTAGAAACGGCAAGTTTGTAAAATGACGATTTGTTTCTGTCAAAACTTTTTACCGTTGATAAATAAAGTTTCATCATCATCATCATCATCATCATCTCTCTCTCTCTGCCCCCCCCCCCCCCTCCCCACCTCCCCGTTCTACCGAAACATGGATTATTCTGCTGGTTCCAGCTGTGGAGGAAACAAAAATGAAGTGTAGATGGGTGACCTGGAGCTGAAAGATGAACGTTTAGGAACATTAATCGTCTAGCTTTAGTCACTTCGCCTATCTACCCTTGAGTTTCAGTGGCCTCCCCTGGCGGCCGGTAGACTCTCTCTCTCTCTCTCTCTCTCTCTCTCTCTCGGAGAATACGGCAGGTACGAAAAATGACATAGTCACTGACTGTGTTAATATCTTCACCGTTGTAAAATAAAGATTCATTGATTCTCTCTCTCTCTCTCTCTCTCTCTCTCTCTCTCTCTCTCTCTCTCTCTCTCTCTCTCTCTCTCTCTCTCTCTCTCTCTCTCTCTCTCTCTCTCTCTCTCGGAGCAGGATTGCTCGGTGGTAGAGTTTTCGAATCTTGTCCAAAAGGTAGTGGGATCGAACCCAGCTGGGGTCAAAATTGTTGATTTCAATTTCATACAGTTTCACATCACTGTGGCAAAATTTACATGACAACTGCGACATGATGTTGTGGTTGAGGATGTTGATATCAATCATTCTAAAGCCTTCACACTCTTGATGGAAATTATCTTCATTGCCTTCATCACACTCTGACTCACTAGTAATACTATCATCAGTGCCGTCTTCACTACTGCTATTTTCGTCACTTGAATCGGGAGGCAGGGAGTACAAATTGAGTAGTTTTCTTTCACTTCGAGTGGGCGTGGCACCTTTTGAACACTTACCTTGGTCTTGTGGAGTTTGTTCCTTCTCCTCTTCACTACTGCCGTTACTACACGTTGAAATTCCAACATCTTCATCACTGTTTATTCGCCGTTGCTTAGCGTATTGGTTGCCTTGAAATTTCCGTTTACGAGGTCTTTCTCATCTTCTCTTTTTATCCGAAGGCATTGTTTGGACAATCACAAAGTAGCCACTTGAAAACAATATAATATTGAAATGATTTCGAATGAAAAACGTGCAACAGCACTGGAGGCGACCATTTGCAATAAAAGGCGATAATCGGGAGGTCGGGAGGTGTCATTTTTTGCTATGAATTTGCAGGGAGCGGTTCGTATTTTCGTGTGATAAGCAACAACTAAAATTGTCCGATTGGGACTGCCAGATCGTGTTTTTGTGTGCACACCCACCTACTTTGAGTCCTAATATCTCTTCTCTGGTGTTAAATTGACTTAAAATTTAAACTGCACATGAAAATATAAAGATGTATCTATGCAATGATGTGCTTTACTAAGAGTGTCTAAAGAAATCATTTTTTTGCATATATCTAGGTAGGTCTGGCCCCTTAAGCCCTAAACGTTTAACGTTCTTTCTCTCTCTCTCTCTCTCTCTCTCTTTTCTCTCTCTCTCTCTCTCTCTCTCTCTCTCTCTCTCTCTCTCTCTCTCTCTCTCTCTCTCTCTCTCTCTCTCTCTCTCTCTCTCTCTCTCTCTCTCTCTGTACCGTATCTCAGTGCTGTCTGTCGCTCCCTGTCCATCGTTTATCTCCCTCTCTGCAGGTTAGCATTTCAGGATTTATATTCTGCATAAAAGCATTTCATTCCTATCGCTTCTTTTTCTAAAATAAACGTTCACTGTTCATCTCTCTACCTGTCTGTGTCTCTTTAAATAAACTAAACACTCCACTGTTCTCGCCGTATGTCTGCCTGCATGTCTGCTAACATGTTTGCTAACTTCCTCTCTACCTGTGCCTCTTTAGCTCATTCCGACCCGACACACCACAGCAAAACATGGAACGAGCATGATAGTTCAAGGGTGGTGCCAGAATAGTTTGGCGTCCATAGGCGCCAAGCTATTCTGGCATCACCCTTGAACTATCATGCTCGACTTGTCTCTATAATTGTAATACAGTTCTTCAGAGAGCAACTTCAAAATTTGAGGATTTCGGTCCTGGGGTAGAATGTGTTAAATAAAATAAACAATCCACTGTTCTGTCTCTGTACCTGTCTATCTGCATGTCTTCTGACGTGACTATTACGGTTGATCCATATCTGGTAACCTGGCGTAACGGATGAACGCACATGCTTGTAACTGCTTCAAGCGCGACTAATTGATTGACTTCGAAGATCGATTTTCCGAGCGAGCACAAAGCTTCACCTGTGATCCCTCTCAGTGTTGTCACAGTCAACGTTGCAGGCACACCTGTATTTGTGAGAGCCAGTCCTGATATCCGCGGAGTAATCGAGTCGAAGACCAGGTATATGATAATGTGTGACACATGTTCCACCTGTTTATTTATCATGGGCTGTTCCCAAGGATTGCGCTTTATCCCGGTGGACAACGTAACATCGTTCTCTCGTGGACAGGTGCCAGTTAAGCGAAAGGTTCACGGGCCGACGGCGACGCCGAACGTCGGTGGTGCGCGTGCCATTGTCGGTCGGCGTCGGCCCGAGGACCTTTTGTTCACGGGATGTCTGAAAGGGGTATGTGGCCGAATGTAATGTTACTATCCTTAAATAAAGGTTTCACTCACATACTAACATCAGACAAATTTAACAAATATTTTCCGAATGTAATGTTACTATCCTTAAATAAAGGTTTCACTCACATACTAACTTCAGACAAATTTAACAAATATTTTCTATCAGCCGCTGAAAATCTAGCCCAATCGGCATCAAATATCAGTACGCAATATAGTATCTCAAGTCTTCTGAGATCTTTCAGCGAAGCAACAAATATAACACAAAAATTCGTAATTCCTAATATATCAATAGCAGAAATCGGTAAGTATATTTCTGACATGCCGAATAAGAAAAGTAGAGGGATTGATGATATTGATAACCAATCACTAAAATTGTCGTTGCCTTACACAATACAATCCCTTACATACATTTTTAATCTGTGTATAAATAAAAGTTATTTTCATACAGTCCTGAAGCAAGCAAAGGTAGTTCCGATCCCCAAAACTAAAAACCTTGAAGATATTCATAATTACCGACCGATCTCTTTGCTCTCAGCCTTGTCAAAGCCATTAGAGCGGCACATTCACAAGCATCTTCTTAATTTCCTTGAGAAGGGTAATTTACTAAACACTCATCAGTCCGGTTTTCGCCCGACCCATTCATGCCAGTCAGCACTCACACATATTGTAGATTGCTGGCTAGAGTCAATTAATAAAATTTTAATGTCGGGAGCAGTTTTCCTAGATCTTAAAAAAGCTTTTGATCTTGTGGACCATGAGATTCTCTTACATAAGCTTACAATATACCACATGGACGAAACTACAATAACTTTTCTCAGATCCTATTTGGAAGACCGAAAGCAAAAAGTATACGTCCATGGTCAGTACTCTAGGCAAGGCCATGTTAAATTTGGAGTTCCTCAAGGATCAATTTTAGGACCCCTCCTATTTTTACTTTTCATAAATGACCTTCTTTTACATATTTCCGACCCTAACGTTAATTGTAATCTCTTTGCGGACGACACAAGCCTTCACATTCCTGGTAAGAACAGTCATGATATTAGTCGTCGTTTACAATCCAGTCTTGACGAAGTTTCTGATTGGTGCTGTAAAAACCACATGGTACTACATCCTGATAAGACAAAGAGCATGTTAATCACCTCACGACAAAAACATCAACTTCACCCCCCTTCACTAACGCTCAGTCTTAATTGCCAACCTATTGAACAAGTTCATGAACGCAACTTCCTTGGAATATGTATAGATGAGCAACTAAGTTGGGAGAAACATGTGACTAATATATGTAAGAAAATATCAAAAAATATTTTTCTTTTATCACAATTGAGAAGTGTGAGTGACATAAATACACGAAAAATGTTTTTTCATGCACACATTAAATCTCATGTTGATTACATCTCCACTGTTTGGGATGGTAGCGGTGATGTGCATATCCAAAAACTAAATTCACTATACAAAAGAGCCATTAAACATGTAGATATAAGACCCATTCCTACCGCTGTAAAACTGCAAAATCTCAAACTTCTTAGCCTTCGTCAACAACTCGTTTACAACAAGTGCATACTTATGTTTAAAATTCTCCACAAGAAAGCTCCACAGTATCTAACAGCTAAATTTACTCCACGACAGTGTGAAAGGTCCTCGAGGAACAGTACTCTTCGATTACCACTACCTCGCATTGACTTATTCAAATCAAGCCTAGCCTTTTCGGGACCACTTTTATGGAATTCACTTCCTCAACATTTAAAAACACTAACCCACCTTTCCTCCTTTAAAACAAAACTACACATATACCTGATGGAAACTGCTTAGATATATTATTTTTATCCTGTCATTCTGATGAAAGGTTATGTAAATGTATATATGTTAGTGCGTGCATTTACACGGCTGTAAAGGTGTGTGTATGTATGTTTGATTCTTGGTACTTTGTGCTTGTTTTTGCTGTGCTATGATTTTTCTCCTATGTAATTTGTGCTGAGGAGTGTTACTTCCTTTTTTGTATTTGTTTATTGCTACCTTAGTAGTATCATTTTCTGTACTGCGTGTGTCTGTACTTATTTAGTTATGTTTTTTGTTTGCGTTAAATATTTTTTGTTTGTCTTCATTATATTTCATGTTGTAGAACGTTAGAAACGGCAAGTTTGAAAAATGACGTATTTGTATCTGTCAAAACTTCTACCGTTATGTAATAAAGTTTCATCATCATCACTCGTTCACTGACCCACTCACTCGGACAAGCTGATTTAGTCTATCAGCGGGTCTCATCAATGTTAATCCGTTTAGTACCAGCTGACGCAGACTGTTCTGCAGTCTTCGTTAATTCACCGCCAAAGAGCTGAAACATGGATTGAAAGTGACGTCAGCAAGAGGCATAGAACCTCATGAGCCCCCGCGACTGCGGGGGCTCATGAGGATCTGTGCCTCTTGCAGTTAGGTGGTGTTCACATTTTCTCTGAAAGACACGGTAACAAGCCATCAATTTAATGTTTAAATACGTTGATATCTGCTTGAACGTGCTCTTTGCAGCACGCGATCGCATAGGTTTCTGGTCAGCATGTGATCGAGTGCACATGTTTGACGTTTGCGGAGGCGCTGTGAGCCGATTTGCAATTAGGATAAAGCACCTTTACAGAATGTTCTGTATTATTGAGTCCAAAATAGCTCAGGAGAGCGGAGGGAATTGCCGGGTCGTGGCCCCGGTAGCTGGACTCGCAGTCCAGGGGGAAAAGACGGGCTTGTTCAATAGCATGTCCGTTGAAAAGGTCCTGGTAAATCAAAGTGGCACAGTTGGCGTGCGCCTGAGTTGATCAGTGTTCAGGTCGTACTCCACAGGCAATAGATTTCCCTGTCCCCCATAATCCGCCCTTCAGGGCCGTCCATTATCACTTCGGTGCCGTGGACGTTTAACCCCGAACTAACCGCTGTATTATTGTCATTCTTATCAGAGTCCAGCAGCATGGCCATTTGACCGAGAGCCATATCCACACTGCTGTTGTTACCTTGCAGTGACACGCATCACAAGACAATGCAGCCCACATTTAGCAAAATACAATAGGCAATAGGGCCATTTTTGGTGAGAAAAAAAGAAACCCGAGAGTTTCATTGCAGTACGTAGTACAATAATTTTTTTAAAATCTCGCTTATCTCAAAAACGGACTTCCTGTCTTTTGACAAATTAGGGCAGACTTGCACTCAGGGGCGGATCCAGGGGTGTCTCGACGGGGGGACCCGACAGCCCTCCATCCCTCCCTCCCCGCCACCCCCCCCCCCCCCCCCCGTTTTCCAAACTGTGTCATTCAAAAGAAATTCAGACCAAAACAGTGACTATTAGGCGAGCATAAATTGATAACAAAGAAAAAAAAACCGCGCTTAAAAAGAACAAGTACAAATAAGTTTTGTTGAAATTATTCTTTCTTGGCGCTTTTCTTTTGGGGATTAAAATTGTACTATACTGTTGTAACCGTTCTCTCTACGCGCGTTTCTTTCTCTTTTTTTTGTTTTGTTTTGTCTTTGTGGTGTTGGGGTTTTCTGGGACATAATTATTTAGAGTTTGCAGAGGTTACGATTTTTATTTGTTAAAACGTTTCTTCTTTCATCTCGGGACACAGCACCAAGTACTCCTCCGTCTGAGGAACAACACAACCATTTGTGAAAATTGTGATACACCCACAAACCTCCTCCATATGAGGAACACAGGATCAGGTCACAGAAATAGTTATTATCACTCATGATGTATACCTCTTACACTGACTGACGATTACCTAAGGGTTAGTTTAAGGTTTCACATCTCCCCTCTGGTGACACGCATCAATGACCACATTGCTATTCTGATGGGCACTTGTGCATGTCCACGGAAGACAAAGCTATGCAATCTGTGTGAGGCTGGAGACCCACTGTGCTCAGAGAGTGTTGTGTGACGGGATTAGGGGATTAGCAATTACCTGTGACACCCTGATTGACACATGTAACACTTTTGTAACCCAAACAGCCAGTGAGATCCTTGGCAAACACCGACAAGCAAAGAAACCTTGGGTTACAGCTGACATCTTTGTTCTATGTGACAAGCGTCGAGAATTAAAGAAAAAGAAATCAGAGGTAGAAGGAGCTAAACAATACAGGGAAATTAACCAGGATATCAACAAAAGCATGAAAAAGGCAATGAATAAGTGGATTGAAGATCAGTGTAAACACGTAGAAGAAAATATGAACAAAAATAATAGCAAAAATGCATACCAGCTGGTGAAAGACATGACCAGTGTAAAACAAGGACGCTCCTCGATCATTGAAGATAGTGAAGGGAACTTTCTTACGGAAGACCAAGACATACTGAAGAGATGGACAGAGTACTGCTCAGATTTGTACAACCACCGAGCTGCAAGGGACCCTCGCATACTTGTCAACCCACCCGTGACCAACAATGGCAACTATCCCATCCTCCGAGAAGAAGTAGAGGCTGCAGTGAAGTCGCTGAAAAAAAGGGAAGGCAGCAGGAGCAGACAACATCCCTGCAGAGCTAGTGCAAGAAGGGGGAGAAGACACGATAAGCGCCTTACTAACAATCTGCATGGACCCAATCACTTATAATAACTCTCCCCCAAAAAGGCAACTTACATCAATGCCAGAACTATCGCACGATCAGTCTTATATCCCACCCAAGCAAAGTCATGTTAAAGATCCTACTGAACAGGCTGAAGCCACAGGCAGAGGAAATCATAACTGAGGAACAGGCAGGCTTCAGACCAGGGCGCAGCACAACTGAGCAGATCTTCAACCTGAGAGTTCTATGTGAGAGATACCTCCAGCACCAGCAGGACCTCTATCATGTCTTTGTGGATTTTAAGAAAGCGTTTGACAGGGTGTGGCATGCAGCCCTTTGGTCCACCATGAAGCTATACAACATCAATGCCAACCTGATCAAAGTCATAGCAAACCTTTACAACAAGGCCACTAGCGCAGTCTGCTTCAACGGCAAAATAGGAAACTGGTTTAGGACTACAGTTGGAGTCAGACAAGGCTGCTTGCTCTCACCTACTCTTTTCAACATCTTCCTGGAAAGAATCATGACGGACGCTCTGAAAGAACAGGAAGGAACTGTCAGTATTGGAGGCACAACAATCACGAACTTGCGCTTTGCGGACGACATTGATGGCCTTGCAGGAACAGAGAAGGAGCTAGCTCAGCTGGTGGAAAAGCTGGATAGTACAGCCATTGCATATGGGATGAAAATCGGTGCAGAGAAGACCAAACTGATGACCAATAACGCTAGTGGCATTGGCACTGAAATCATGGTTGGAGGCCAAAAACTGGGAACAGTTAAGAAATTCAAATACTTAGGAGCCATTGTGACAGATGAGGGATCAAAACCAGAAATACTGTCCAGGATTGCGCAGACAACAACAGCATTGACAAGATTGAAGACCATATGGAAGGACAGAAACATCACACTCTGCTCCAAGATCAGACTGATGCGCTCCTTAGTCATCTCAGTGTTCTTGTATGCCTGCGAGTCATGGACCCTCACAGCAGACCTTGAAAGGAGGATACAAGCCACTGAAATGAGATGTTTTCGAAGGCTGCTTGGCATCTCATGCAGAGATCACATCACAAACGAGGAAGTGGGAAGCAGAATCAGGCAAGCCATCGGGCCCTATGAAGACTTATTAGCCATTGTGAGAAAACGCAAACTGAAGTGGTATGGGCATGTCACGCGTTCAGCAGGGCTTGCCAAAACAATCCTACAAGGCACTGTGCAAGGAGGACGAAGGAGAGGAAGACAGAGGAAAAGATGGGAGGACAATATCTCAGAGTGGACAGGACTGAAGCTGGGCGATTCGCTGAGAATGGCAGAGAACAGAGAGGGATGAAGGGAGCTGGTTGCCAAGTCATCAGTGGTGCCCAACGGTCGGCAAGACTACGGGATATAGATAGATAGATAGATAGTGACACCCGGGCTGCCCACCCCGGGGACTCACAGCGCAGTTGATTTCTCGCTTTCTGATCACTGTTGGCGTGTACACAGGCGTAGACTTAAACCTAGATGACTGCCTTACTTACTTACTTACGCCTGTCACCCCTCCCCGGGTATAGGCCGTCGACGAGAGACCTCCAGCAACTCCTGTCCTGTGCTTCTCCTTCGATTCTACTCCAGGTGGTTCCTAGTCTCTTGATGTCTGCTTGAAGGTATCGACGCCAGGAGCTTCTCGGCCTACCTCTTTTCCTCTTTCCCTGAGGGTTCCATGACAATGCCTGCCTAGTGATACTGGAAGCTGGCTTTCTCAGACTGTGACCGATCCATCCCCATCTTCTTCGCCCAATTTCATTCTCTGCTGTTATCTGCTCTGTTCTCTCCCAGAGTCTGACGTTGCTGATCTTCTCTGGCCAGTGGATTTTCAAAATTCTTCTAAGGCAACTGTTCATGAAGGTCTGTACTCTGTTGACTGTGGTTTTTGTCAATCTCCAAGTCTCTGCTCCATATAGGAGAACTGCTTTTACATTGGAGTTGAAAATCCGGACTTTGGTGTGTTGTGACAGCTCTCTGGAACTCCACACTTTTTCAACTGGAGAAAAGCTGCTCTGGCTTTACCGATTCGTGCTCTGACATCTGCATCAGTGCCGCCGTTTTGTGTCTATGATGCTCCCGAGATAGGTGAAGGACTCCACCTCCTCCAACGGGGTGCCAGCAAGCAAGACTGGTTCTTCCCTGGTTGCGTTCAGCCTCATTGTCTTTGTTTTCTGTTTGTGAATGGTGAGGCCCACTTGGGACGAGATGTCAGCAAGCCTCGTGGTCTTGTCCTGCATTTGTTGATGAGTGTGGGACAGAAATGCCAAGTCGTCTGCAAAATCGACGTCGTCAAGTTGTGTCCACAGTGTCCACTGTATTTCACTTCGTCTGTGCTCTGTGGTCATCTTCATGACCCAGTCTATGGCCAGTAGGAAGAGGAACGGAGACAGCAGACACCCCTGCCTGACACCAGTTTTGACCTGAAGCTCTCTGGTGAACTGCACTTCGTGGATCACGCGACATGTCATGCCATCGTAGCTGCTCTTGATCAGGCGGACGAGCTTTGTGGGTACACCAAAGTGTCGTAGGAGTTTCCACAGAGTCTCTCAGTCCACACTGTCAAATGCTTTCTCATAATCCACAAAGTTGACGTACAGCGGGGAGCTCCACTCCAGAGACTGTTCCACGATGATGCGGAGAGTGGCGATCTGGTCTGTACATGATCGGTTCTTCCTGAATCCTGCTTGCTGGTCTCTCAGCTGGGGGTCAACGGAGCTCTTCATTCTCTCCAGGATGATCCTGTTGAAGACCTTTCCTGGTACTGACATCAAGGTGATTCCTCTGTAGTTGGAACACTTGCTGAGGTCGCCTTTCTTGGGAAGCTTGATTAGGTACCCCTCCTTCCAGTCAGCCAGCACCACCTCCTCTTCCCAGATCTTTCCAAACAGTGGGTACAGCATCTCCACTGTTGTCTCTAGGTCTGCTTTCAGAGACTCCGCTGGAATGCCATCTGGCCCTGCTGCTTTGCCTTTCTTCAAAAATGCCACTGCTCTTCTGATCTCTTCCCGGCTGGGTCTGTCACAGCTGATGGGTAGGTCGGTCTCTGCTGGCTGGATGTCTGGGGGGTCGGGTGGGCTAGGTCTGTTCAGTAACTCTTCAAAATACTCGGCCCATCTGTCGAGTTGGTCTGCTCTGTCTGCAATAGGCTTGCCTTCTTTGTCTTTTACTGGTCTTTCTGTATGGCCATACTTGCCCGACAATCTTCTGGTAATGTCGTAGAGCTGTTTCCTGTTGCCGCTGCCTGCTGCCTTTTCTGCCTCTGCTGCCAGGCTGTCTGTGTAGGCCCTCTTGTCTTCCCTGATACTCCTCTTCACCTCGCGGTTGGCTTCCGAGTATTCCTCTTGTGCCTTTACTTTGGCTGCTCTCGTGCGACTGCTGTTGACAACTGCTTTCTTCTGCTTCCTCACTTCTATCTTCTTCAAGGTCTGTGCCGACAGCCAGTCCTTGTGATGGTGTTTCCTGAACCCTACAGTGTCTTTGCAGGTTGAGTTCAGCGCCTCTCTAACTGCCTTCCACTGCTGTTCTGTGCTGACCGCCTCCTCTTCATTTACTAGCTCCTGTAGCGCTTGAAACCGGTTGGACAGCACCAGTTTGAACACTTCTCTAACTCTAGTTTCTCTCAGGAGGCCTACATTATAGCGCTGTCTTCTTGTTGTCTCTGTGCGGCTTTTCTTTAGCTTGAGCTTCATTCTTAAGGTAAGCAGATGGTGGTCTGAGGCGACATCTGCTCCCCTCCTCACTCGAACATCTTGAAGGGATCTTCTAAATTTCTTGCTAATGCAGATATGGTCTATTTGGTTCTCTGTTGTATGGTCAGGTGAGACCCAAGTTGCTTTGTGCATTCTTCTGTGTAGGAAGATGCTGCCTCCAATGACGAGTCGGTTTAGAGCACAAAAGTCTACAAACCTCTCCCCGTTCTCACTCATCTCCGAGCCTAGTCCCTATCTCCCCATCACCTCTTCGTATCCGGTGTTGTCCTCCCCTATTTTGGCATTAAAATCGCCCATGACGATGGTGATGTCTCGCTCCGCACATTTGTCCACGGCACTCTGGAGTCGGTCGTAGAACTCTTGTTTCTCTTCCTCGTCACTGTCATTAGTGGGCGCATAACACTGGATGACGTTCAGCGTGAGCTTTTTCTTGGTTCTAAAGGCTGCTGTGATAATTCTTGGCCCAAGAGGTTCCCAGCCCATCAGCACTCTCTGTGCCACTGGTGACAGCATGAATGGTCTGTATGGGGGGCATTTTCCTCTTCATGACCTGAATACAGAATCATCTCCCCACTTAACAGCCTTTTCTGGCCAGACTGCGTCCATCTGGCTTCACTGATACCTAGCAGGGAAAGGTTGTACTTTTGCATTTCCGCTGCTATCTGGGCGGCCTTGCCGCTCTGGTACATGGTCTTGACGTTCCATGTGCCCATGGTTGTGTCCCTGGATAGAGAGAGGCGGCTCGGTCCTGTGGCTTCCGAAGACTTCCGGCTTTCACCACAGGACGTCATAAGTCTTCTGGTAGAAGAACCTTCCTCCTCCAGGAAAGGAATTACTGTTAGTCTTTTCGTCGGCGTTTTTGTAGCTATTTCCTTTTTTGCAGGGTGGGGAAGCTACCCCCACGCCCAACCCAATTACTAGGAGGACCAGGGGTTTTCTGTCGGGGTCACCTTCCCGTAGACCATGTTGGTTCACGGCACCTTATTTCATTCGGTGCACCCCTCTCACGAGGGACCCCCTATCCACCACCCAGGGGACGCGCCTCAACGCCATATGGTCCCAGCGCGAGGGATGACTGCCATGTATGAGGATGCAATGCCATTCGTATGGCACAGAAAGAGGTAATACTTTTTATGAGCCCCTGTGACTGAAGGGGCACATGAAACTCTATGCCTGGCTGAGGGACTGAGTTATGCCCCAGTTCAGCAATGATCGGACACTTTTCCACCGCTGGGGTTGACCAGCAGTCAGCGGCTTATTCTATCTATCTATCTATCTATATCCCGTAGTCTTGCCGACCGTTGGGCACCACTGATGACTTGGCAACCAGCTCCCTCCATTCCTCTCTGTTCTCTGCCATTCTCATCGTATGGCCCAGCTTCAGTCCTGTCCACTCTGAGATATTGTCTTCCCATCTTTTCCTCTGTCTTCCTCTCCTTCGTGCTCTTTGCACAGTGCCTTGCAGGATTGTTTTGGCAAGCCCTGCTGAACGCGTGACATGCCCATACCACTTCAGTTTGCGTTTTTTTCACAATGGCTAATAAGTCTTCATAGGGCCCGATGGCTTGCCTGATTCTGCTTCCCACTTCCTCGTTTGTGATGTGATCTCTGTACGAGATGCCAAGCAGCCTTCGAAAACATCTCATTTCAGTGGCTTGTATCCTCCTTTCAAGGTCTGCTGTGAGGATCCATGACTCGCAGGCATACAAGAACACTGAGATGACTAAGGAGCGCATCAGTCTGATCTTGGAGCAGAGTGTGATGTTTCTGTCCTTCCATATGGTCTTCAATCTTGTCAGTGCTGTTGTTGTCTGCGCAATCCTGGACAGTATTTCTGGTTTTGATCCCTCATCTGTCACAATGGCTCCTAAGTATTTGAATTTCTTAACTGTTTCAAGTTTTTGGCCTCCAACCATGATTTCAGTGCCAATGCCACTGGCGTTATTGGTCATCAGTTTGGTCTTCTTTGCACTGATTTCCATCCCATATGCAATGGCTGTACTATCCAGCTTTTCCACCAGCTGAGCTAGCTCCTTCTCTGTTCCTGCAAGGCCATCAATGTCGTCCGCAAAGCGCAAGTTCGTGATTGTTCTGCCTCCAATACTGACAGTTCCTTCATGATCTCTCAGAGCGTCCGTCAGATTCTTTCCAGGAAGATGTTGAAAAGAGTAGGTGAGAGCAAGCAGCCTTGTCTGACTACAACTGTAGTCCTAAACCAGTTTCCTATTTTGCCGTTGAAGCAGACTGCGCTAGTGGCCTTGTTGTAAAGTTTGCTATGACTTTGATCAGGTTGGCATTGATGTTGTATAGCTTCATGGTAGACCAAAGGGCTGCATGCCACACCCTGTCAAACGCTTTCTTAAAATCCACAAAGACATGATAGAGGTCCTGCTGGTGCTGGAGGTATCTCTCACATAGAACTCTCAGGTTGAAGATCTGCTCAGTTGTGCTGCGCCCTGGTCTGAAGCCTGCCTGTTCCTCAGCTATGATTTCCTCTGCCTGTGGCTTCAGCCTGTTCAGTAGGATCTTTAACATGACTTTGCTTGGGTGGGATATAAGACTGATCGTTGCGATAGTTCTGGCATTGATGTAAGTTGCCTTTTTTGGGGAGAGTTATTATAAGTGATTGGGTCCATGGTGTGGGCCAATCCTCTGACTGCCAGATCTTATTGCAGATTGTTAATAAGGCGCTTATCGTGTCTTCTCCCCCTTCTTGCACTAGCTCTGCAGGGATGTTGTCTGCTCCTGCTGCCTTCCCTTTTTGGGCGACTTCACTGCAGCCTCTACTTCTTCTCGGAGGATGGGATAGTTGCCATTGTTGGTCACAGGTGGGTTGACAAGTATGCCTGGGTCCCCTGCAGCTCGGTGGTTGTACAAATCTGAGCAGTACTCTGTCCATCTCTTCAGTATGTCTTGGTCTTCCGTAAGACAGTTCCCTTCACTATCTTGAATGATCGAGGAGCGTCCTTGTTTTACACTGGTCAGGTCTTTCACCAGCTGGTATGCATTTTTGCTATTATTTTTGTTCAGATTTTCTTCTACGAGTTTATACTGATCTTCAATCCACTTATTCTTTGCCTTTCTCATGCTTTTCTTGATATCCTGGTTAATTTCCCTGTATTGTTTAGCTCCTTCTACCTCTGATTTCTTTTTCTTTAATTCTCGACGCTTGTCACATAGAACAAAGATGTCAGCTGTAACCCAAGGTTTCTTTGCTTGTCGGTGTTTGCCAAGGAACTCACTGGCTTATTACCTTATTGCTATTGTCAGGATGCAATAAGGATTGTATCGCACAGCAAGAGGCACTGATTTACATGAGCCCCTGTGAGTGCGGGGCACATGGCACTCTATGTCTGCGTGAAGTACTGTGACAGGTGGTTAGTTCGGGTTTAACGTCCACGGTACAGAAGTGACGGGCGGGTTATGGGGGACAGGGAAGTACGACCTGAACACTGATCAACTCAGGCGCACTCCAACTCTGCCACTTTGATTTACCAGGACCTTTCAACGGACATGCTATTGAACAAGCCCGTCTTTCCCCCCTGGATTGCGAGTCCAGCAACCGAGGCCGAAACGGGGATTCGAACCCACGACTCGGCGATTCCCTTCGCTCTCCTGCTCCGACGCTTAACCTCCTGAGCTATTTCGGACTCGTTTGCAGGTAAGGAGTGCCAAGTGAGGATATTTGACTATAGGCCATTAACACACTATGTTCACCCACCGATCCCGTGAGATAATTGTAAAATACACCGTGCAAGAAAAGAAGAACCATCGAATAGTAAAACACAACTTCCACAAATAACCATCAAAAAAATTTTGGGGTCAGGGCTGACGGGGGGGCCAGGCCCCCCCCCTCACACACCCCCCTGGATCCGCCACTGTGCACTGACTGGATAAACGACCGAGTAGGAAAAAGCTGTACTGTCAGGGGAGAGAAGTGTGCATGATCGACCAATGATCATAGATCTACTTTGGTCAAAGCACACACACACACAAGCACACACACACACACACACACACACACACACACACACACACACACACACACACACACACACACACACACACACACACACACACACACACACAAAGATATGAAAGAGGGGGTGCGCTAAATAAGTGACTGGAAGCAATGCATATGGAACCCCCCCCCAAGAGGGGTATATCACATATCCCACTGTTCCAGCCCCTTGGTGCATGGAAATTTAAATCTAGGTCCCCCAAGGTCCAGATATTTAGCCTGTGTGGACTGTGGACAGCTGTTTCAGTCTAGGCCACCTCTTCAGAACACCATCGGCAACTGTAGACGAGGAACTGCTGCCTACCCGCAAAGAAGACCACATTATTTTTACTGCGGTATCTGGACCCTTTCCTTGGGGGACCTAGATTTAAATTTCCATGCACAGTGCTGGAAAATAGGGATATGTGATACGCCCCCCTATTTTTTTTTTTTTTTGGTGGTGGTGGGGGGGGGGGGAGGGGTGTCCTTTAATCAAAGTAGATATTATATGATCATTGGTCGATCATGCACACTTCTCTCCCCTGACAGTGCGGCTTTTTCCTACTCACTTGGTCGTTTCTTCTAAATTACAAGAACTGGCAGTCAACCCTTTTGGTCTGGTTTTTTGACTGGATAAAGTTGTGAATTTTGGAACTGGCATTGGTATTGGGAGATCGTCTTCTTAACACACTGAATCGTGACGTCCAGTCCTAATTTTGGAAGTTATTCTATACTGCCTTTTGCGTAAAAATTATACGTATAAAGAAGAGTTTTATTAAAACAAAAAATTAAAAGTTCAGCCTTTTTTTGCCCCCCACAGTGAAACTGAATTCACTTCTCTGCACTTCCTAAACAGCCGGCCTCTTGTCGTTTTGTGTGACAAGAATGCTGCAGTGTTGTACACGGTCGGCTCCCCAAATGCAGAGCTGTTAGTCTGTCACCCTGATCCGCTCCCCTGGGCATGAGACGTCCCTCTTAGGCGGGGAGCGGAGACTGAAAAGATGTCAGATCTGCTCAGCCACCGCCGGGGATGATGTTCAATCCCCCCTCTCTCCCCGTCTCTCTCTCTCTCTCTCTCTCTCTCTCTCTCTCTCTCTCTCTCCCTCCCCCCCCCCCCCCCCCCCCATTCCCGAACTCCTAAGAGTGGAGACCTTGACTGACTGTAAAATAAAAAGGTCCGTGTATTGTTCTCAGTCGTGAGGCTAACGCGCTTGGACATTACCCTCATCTCTCCTCTCCTTACACCCCACGGCGCTGACATTCAGTAGGCAAAAATAATCCAGGGCCGCGTCGGCCGCAGTGGACACGCGCACTGTCGTGAGCGGGCCCGCTGCGGCCGTCGTCGGCCCAAGGCATCTTTGTGCTTTTATCTGGACAAGAGCAGTGCACTCAGTACATACCACTCTCCTCCGTTACACTTATGCAATCAAGGGACGTCGCAAATTTTTGGGTCTGACAAACATCTGTTGAAAACACGGACGGTGCGCGGGCGGGGGGGGGGGGGGGGGGGGGGGGGGGGAGTAAGGGGTTGAGGGTGGGGGGTGGGCGGGGGCTGGGAGAAGTGTGTGTGTGTGTGGGGGGGGGGGGGGGGAGGGAAAAGGTGGACGGGATGAAGAGGGGGAGGAAGGGGGGAGGAAGGAGAGTAAGGCAGGGTGGTGGGCGGGTGGGGGTGGGGGTGGGGGGGATTAACCGCGCGTTTTAGGAGTATCGTTTCCACAGGTTTTAATGCAACAGGAGTCGGTTTCATACTCGAAGAAAAGAAAGAAAAAAAAAAAAACACCTGTGCTCTGAACAACTTTTTCGTTACTTTTATTTGGTTTCCCTTTCTTACTTGATTTTCTTTGTCTTGCTTCCTCTTCTTTTTATTACTTTTTATTTTTAAAAGGCATTTGCCTGTCGTCTGCCCGGAAGTGCGCAACGTCCCTGTTACTGGCGCAGTCGGACCAGTCGTCACTGATGGCGTTACTGTCGGAGCTGTCAGGTTAGCTTTATCAGTATGACATGCGGTTTGTTCTGGGTACGCGTAGTCAGTATCATTATCATCATGACACAATTATTTTTCAGCGTTGAGAAGAAAGTAACCTACTTAACCCCTTCACTGCCGAGAAAAAGTGAGCAAAAGCCAACTTGCAAGAGACATAGATCCTCATGAGCCCCCGCAATTGCGGGGGCTCATGAGGATCCATGCCTCTTGCTGACACAGCTATGCATCCCTGTTTCTCGAATGTCCGAAGCTGTTTACCGATGAATGAACACAGATTTCAGACACACAGTCTGCGACCGCTGTCAAAAAAGGGGCTGTTAGTTGTTGTGCGGCTTGTTTGTTTGAAAGAAGACAAAGAGGCAGATAATAATCTTATGAGACTACCTTTTGCATGCAGCCATCATAGTAAGCATACTGTATTAAAAATAAAAATACCCCAGTAGCTGCAGGTATAAGGAAGTGAAGGGAAATTTGATATTGCCGAAGACCAGGTACGGATGGAAAGACGGTGAGTGCGGGGGCCAGTACGGGTGTTTTGCACCGCGGGTCAACATTTGGTCAGTTTGTTTTGTTGCTGTCAGTGTGTGGATCTTCCCGCGCGTCAGACGTTCCCCTGTTTTTCCACACTCTGCCGAATGCCAGTTGTAATGCTAATCACTCGCCTTCACCATCCCCATCAGCCCTCCATTGCTCTCCATCTTGGTCCCGACGCTTTTCCCCTCCCCCGGGTCTTCTCATCCATCCGGTCACGGCAATTCACGCATGCTAATGCCGGGCAGTGGCGGACTGGCCACTTAATCCTTGAAGTCCTGATACGCTCTAACGTGAGATACATTTGTCCATGATAGTTCAAAGGTGGTGCCAAGCTGTTCTGGCACCGCCTTTGAACTATCATGGTCAGTCTATCGCCGGAACTGTAATCTAGTCTTCATAGGACAACTCAAAAATCTGACCCCCCCCCCCCCCCAAAAAAAAAAAAAAAAAAAAAAAAAAAAATCGTCTTCAGGATGTAATGGATTAAAGACCCTGAATATGTCTGGCAAGTGTTAGTGACCAGTGACGAGTTAAAGCTGGACTGAAGCTGGGCGATACGCTGAGAATGGCAGAGAACAGAGAGGAATGGAGGGAGCTGGTTGCCAAGTCATCAGTGGTGCCCCAAAGGTCGGCAAGACTACGGGATATAGATAGATAGAGATAGATAGATTTTGGTTGTGAAATAGCGAACTGTAAGACGAGTTAAAATGGTAACAAACCCGGTACTGTATTGGTTGTGAGACGGAGAACTGTCTGACGATTTAAACTAGTGACAAACTCGATACTATTTTGGTTGTGAAGCGGAGAAATGTCTGACGATTTAAACTAGTGACAAACTCGATACTATTTTGGTTGTGAAGCGGAGAACTGTCTGACGATTTAAACTAGTGACAAACTCGGTACTATTTTGGTTGTGAAGCAAAAAACTGTCTGACGAGTTAAAGCACTAACAACTTGTGATACTATTTTGTTTGTAAAGTGGCGAAATGTCTGACGAGTTAAAGTACTAACAAACCCGATACTATTTTGGTTGTGAAGTGGCGAAATGTCTGACGAGTTAAAGTACTAACAAACCCGATACTATTTTGGTTGTGAAGTGGCAAAATGTCTGACGAGTTAAAGTACTAACAAACCCGATACTATTTTGGTTGTGAAGTGGCGAACTGTCTGACGAGTTAAAGTACCAACAAACCCGGTATTATTTTGGTTGTGAAGTGGCGAACTGTCTGACGAGTTAAAGTACTAACAAACCCTGTTCTATTTGGTGATGAAGTGGCGAACTGTCTGACGAGTTACTAGTACTAACAGAAACCCGGTACTATTTCAGTTGTGAAGTGGCGAACTTTCTGACAAACCTGGTACTATTTGGTTGTGAAGTGGTGAAGTGTCTGACGAGTTAAAATAGTTACTATTTCGGTTGTGAAGTGGCGAACTGTCTTACGAGTTAAAGTGGTGACAAACCTGGTACTATTTTGGTTGTTAAGTGGCGAACTGAATTATGTGAACGCTTCCATACTGACACTACGCTAAAACTTTGGGTGCCGGTAGCGGTTTTATTCGCGATGATTCACGCAGGAACCATCTCGTCTAAAACTGCTACCGACATCCAAAGGGTTAGGGTACGCGGCCTTACGCTAACTCATTCAAGGCTCCCGCATCAACAGCTGCGAAAGTGTATAATGTTGCCGCGCTTCAACATTTCCGCAACCGTTGATGCGTGGCGCGGCCTTGAATGAGCTAAGATACACGGTCATACACAGGCACGATGCGAGGTAAGGAACTCAGGTACTACATTTAACCCCTTAACTGCAGGGAACGCTACCCATCTGCAAGAGACATAAATCCTCATGAGCCCCCGCTGTCGCGGGGGCTCATGAGGATTTATGTCTCTTGTTAGTCGTGTGCTTTCTGTGCCTATCTTTGGTCCCATTTCATTTGTGTTCTTCACGCGAAAGTCAGTCAGTGTGCAGTGGTTTCAGACGCGATATTCCATGATCACTGGTAGCAAATGGGTTAATGCGCACAGGCATGGCGCTACAGTCAATAAACACAACGCTAAAATAAAGAAACAAGGGTCTTTTGATAATTATGCACTATCAAAATTTTTTTTTTCGTTTTCGACAACTCGGATGATGTTCGAAGTTCTTAGAAACTGAATCGTTTGATCTATGTACACAGAACACTATCGCCTTTCGGCATGGCATCGCGTCCAGCCAGTGTGTGTGTGTGTGTGTGTGTGTGTGTGTGTGTGTGTGTGTGTGTGTGTGTGTGTGTGTGTGGTGTCGGTGTGTGCACTCTGTGTGTGTATGTGTCATGTGTGTGTGTGTGTGTGTGTGTGTGTGTGTGTGGTGTGTGTGTATGTGTGTGTGCACTCTGTGTGTGTATGTGTCATGTGTGTGTGTGTGTCTGTGGTGTGTGTGTATGTGTGTGTGCACTCTGTGTGTGTACGTGTCATGTGTGTGGTGTGTGTGTGTGTGTGTGTGTGTGTGTGTGTGTGTGGTGTGTGTGTGCACTCTTTGTGTGTATGTGTCATGTGTGTGTGTGTGTGTGTGTGTGTGTGTGTGTGTGTGTGTGTGTCTTTGTCAGTGTGTGAGTGTGTATGCGCGAGCGCGCTCGTAGCTCGAGCCTGTTTGTCAGAGTGTGCATGTGTGTGTGTTCGTGTCCAACAGTGCGTGTGTGTGTTTGTCAGTGTGTGTGTGTGTGTGTTTCTCAGTGTGTGTGTGTGTGTGTGTGTGTGCGCGCGCGTGTGTGTGTGTGTGTGTGTGTGTGTGGTGTGTATTTGTGTGCACTCTTTGTGTGTATGTGTCATGTGTGTGTGTGTGTGTGTGTGTGTGTGTCTTTGTGTGTGTGTGAGTGTGTGTGTGAGTGTGTATGCGCGAGCGCGCTCGTCGCTCGAGCCTGTTTGTCAGAGTGTGCATGTGTGTGTGTGTTCGTGTCTAACAGTGTGTGTGTGTGTGTTTGTCAGTGTGTGTGTGTGTGTGTTTCTCAGTGTGTGTGTGTGCGTGTGTGTGTGTGCGTGTGTGTGTGTGTGTGTGTGTGTGTGTGTGTGTGTGTGTGTGTGTGTGTGTGTGTGTGCATACACACGCTCGCATGCACCTCGAGTCTTTTTCAAGCTGTAAACCCAAACAGTGTATCAATGCCTCTGTAATCCCTCCCTTTTCCCGTCCGTGCCCTCCCTTGCTGGAGTTTACACAGCCTTCAAGTCTGCATCCTGACACTTTTTAAACTTCTACCCAGAAAGCAAAGTCCATCGGGCCGACGTCTGCCGCAGTCACCCCGCCGACAGCGGCCCGATGACCTTCTGCTCACTGAGTGAATCTTGCTTGTTTGTCTTGTGCAGGAACGCCAAACTCCGCTCATCAGTGACGTCAGTTTGGTGAAGGCTGGGAACATTACACCACTCTTTCAAGCTGTCAGAGAACTGGCGGCACCACGCTGCGCAGACCAAGCATGACGACGCCCATCTGAGGCCACCGTCGATTCATGAATGGTATCGTCATTGAAGTGCATTGAAGAAAAAGAACGATGAACGTTTATGCTGTTTAAGCATCTTAAGACTCAGTACTGGCTGCACGCCGAGGACCAAACACTCCAACATGTCCAATCAGGGCCCTTTACAGGCGTGCAACAATGTGATGACAGCCACAAATTGTAGTTAATTTCACAGTGCAGCTCGACACCGATCATGACCTCAAACATCAGTCTGCACGTGGGTGGTGACGTCAACATGAGCGACATCATGACGTCCAACTCCAACGTGACGGCGAATTTAAACTACACATTACCGTGGTGGCAGCAGTTTATTTTCTACGTCTTTTTCGTGGCCATGTTTGTCGTGGCGTTTGGCGGAAACGTCATCGTCATCTGGATCGTATTGGCCCACAAGCGCATGCGCACCGTCACGAACTACTTCCTGGTCAACCTGGCGGTGGCCGACGTGCTTATCTCCCTTTTCAACACGCCCTTCAACTTCCTGTTGAATCTGTACCAGGACTGGTGGTTCGGCAGAGTCTTCTGTAAATTCACGCTGTTCATCGCCCCGTGCGCTGTGTCGGCTAGCGTGCTCACGTTCATGGCCATCGCTATTGACAGGTCAGTTCACGTTCTTTGTCGCTCATGAGGTCAGTTTCGCGAGTGAGCTAAAATCCTGCGCAAGTCGGTCACCACGCAAGGTGCTCGGTTTGCGCAGGATTTAGACTCATTCGTGCAAAAGTAGGTCCGTCCGATGCCATCTCCGCACCTTGTGCCAGTTGCAGGAGTTACTGAGTTAAAATCGTGTGCCAGTTGTAGGAATTGAGATACTAGAGTTTGTTAAAATCGTGCCAGTTGCAGGAGTTAGTTAAAATCGTGTGCCATTTGCAGGAGTTAGTTACAAGAGTTACTGAGTTAAAATCGTGACAGTTGCAGGAGTTATTTAAAATCGTGTGCCAGTTTCAGGAGTTAGCTACAAGAGTTAGTTACAATCGTGCCAGTTGCAGGATTTAGTTAAAATCGTGCGCAAGTCACTACGCAAGGTGCTCCGCTGTAGCGGAACACCTTGCGTAGTGACTTGCGCACGATTTAAACTCACTCATGCAACTGAGTCTTGGTGTGTCGACCAGAATGGCTACTGAAAGGTCAGTTTACGTTCTTTATTTCTCATTAACTCGTGGTTTAAATATAAATATCAATATCAATATAAAAATTAATATAAATATAAATATAAATATACATATAAATATATATATATATATATATATATATATATATATATATATATATATATATATATAAATATAAAATGTCGGCTGATCCCCTAAAATAAACGAACATTTCTCGGACGATCTGCGATTACTTGGGTTATATTACGTAATACTAATAGGAAGGTGTGCTGATAGGGAAGGCTGTCATATAATCTCTATGTAAACCACACACTGGCTTGTCTCCTTCGATTCGCTACCGCTGATCAGCAGTAGCGAATAGAGAGAGAGAGAGAGAGAGAGAGAGAGAGAGAGAGAGAGAGAGAGAGAGAGAGAGAGAGAGAGAGAGAGAGAGAGAGAGAGAGAGAGAGAGAGAGAGAGAGAGAGAGAGAGATAACCAGTGTTTACACGCCTAAGATATGGTGGGCTGGAGACACTGCACCTGAATTTACTAAAGACACTTCACCTGAATTCATGCTGGTTTTAATATATCGATACGTTTACAAGAAATGTATCCGGGAATAGAATATAACTGAATTTTCCGCTGATGATGACACACATCCTGTAACAAGGACTGCAGACACTGCATAGTGAAGGAAAGTGCAGGAGAATAAGACTAAGGGGAGACAGAAGTACAAGCCGCCAGAAGCAAATAGTAAAAGCCACCCTGTGACTGGGCACTAAAAAATAATTAGACTCACACAAGGTAACTAACATTAGTTGTCTTCCTCTATTCGCTGCGGCCGCTGATAAGCGGCATCGAATAGAGAGAGACAGCCAGTGTGAAGTGAAATAATAGCGCACGGCGGACGCACCAAAGAGAGAGGTGTTCGGGAGAGGTCAACGTCCGTATGTGCACCAGAAGTACTTTATAGATAGGTCAGTGGACGTATCTGACAGGACGTTATAGAGAGCTTAGCAAACGCACCAGACAGAACGGTCGTTAAAGACAGGTCATTGTACGCATTAGACTGAGGACGTTATAAAGAGATCAGTGTAGACACCATACGTTATACAGACGTCAGTGGACGCATCAGACAGAGGGACATTACAGGCATCAGATAGAAGGACGTTATAGACAGGGCAGTGTACACAGGAAGAGGCGTTTATAAAGAGTCACAGTGTAGGCACCAGAGGCGTGGGAGGATATTCCTCACTTGGCCCAGACCCCAGTAGCAAAACGTCTTCAGCCCGACGACGGCCACAGTGGGCCCGCGCACATTTGTGCGCGGCTCCACCGCGGCCGTCGTGGGACCGAGAACCTTTGCTTACTGGGTAGTGCCTGACATGTTACTGTGCCTGACATATTACCGGGAGGGCACTGGGCGCCAGAAATAGGGACGTTATAAAGAGGTCAGCAGACGCATCAAACAGAGGGGGTGTTTAGTTCTAAAGAGTGCGGAGTACATACAGACAGCCTGTGCATAAATCAGAGAGACCAGCGAACGAATCAGAAACAACAGGACCATGGGGCCGATGTCACCGTTGCTTCAATGGTGTCTCTGTCGCCGCGGTCGGACCGATGGCCTTTGTATACTGGTAGGGACATTTTAGTGGACGCGTCAGACAAAGGAACGTTAACACTTTGGGTGTCGGTATCGGTTTTAGTCGCGATGATTCCTGCAGGAATCATCGCGACTAAAACCGATACCGACACCCATAGGGTAACAAAGGCGCATCAGATTCCATATTCAAGATTTCATTTGATTGCTATGGAGGGTCCAATGGATACATGGTTAAGAAAGACGCTACCCGCGTAGCACGTACACACAAGAGTATTAAACTACATTGTCGTTCAGTCACTCCATTTCCCGACACTGTGATTGGTCAGCATCTAAAAATCGCAGGGGATACAATGCCCTAATGCCTACCTCCTAGAACCATTGCCGTACCTGTAATTTTTAATCAGCTGGCCAATCCGCAGTTCTAGTATCGAGCACGAATCTGTCCTAGGTCTTTCGTCTGAACGCTGAGATCAGGGCTGTCCGGCACCTTACATCATAATAACCTGAAAACACAAAGATCAAATGGTGGTAGACGATAGGGAAATAAAAGAATTGTGCCTTATTTTGGCATGTGTTGACTCAAGCGGGGAGCACACTACACACGTGCTACACAGTTGTGTCGCATTTCAAACTCTTAACTGAGACAGCTCGAAACTTTCCATTGTGCTCCATGTCAACACGTATGCTATTTAGAAAGCAAAGACCATTGCCACTTGTGCAGTAAGAGAGAAAGAGAAATAAATAAATAAAATGTGACAGATCTATGGCATTTCAGTTTTTGTTAAAAAGATCGAGTCATTGTTGAATGCGTGTATGAGCTCAGTACCGGTTGGCGAAACTGAGATGCGAACAATACATGTATCATGTTTGAAATCAGACCTGCCGTGTATCCAGTCGCTTGCCATGCAGTCCTGCGCTCATGTTTTGAAGTTTTATCTCTTGAACCCAGTGAGAAAAGTCCTCACTTGATTGCTACAGATTCTGATCTTGTCACTGGCTGCTCAGAAGCAGCCGCACCGCTGGTAAAAGTTTGAAATTCCAGCGGCAAAAAGCAAGCACATTTGCTCGACCGGGCATAGTAGCCTACTCACAAGGAGTCGCGTCCCATGTGTATTTCCAAGAAAATACAGTCTGACGTCAGAAATATTTGACGTTTTACTCCTGACGTCAGACACACGTTTGACGCTTCAAATAGTGCGTAATTTAGACTGAACGACAATGGCATTGAACCGTCTTCGGCGCGTCGGTCTGATAATCGTCTTTATTGGATTACAATACCGCGATGTAACCCTCGAAGTAACCCAACACAGACGATTGAATGCCTAATTAACTGCAAGCAGCAGCGAGTGAGACATAGAGAAGACGATAGTGATTTATGGTCAATGTGCGCTTCTATGGGGGATTGGTTTCCGCAGGCGTCGGTCGTTTTTAGTCGCCGATGTGGCGGATAGCAGTGATACATCCCGCCCCACACCCCTACCGCTGTCATGTTAACGACGATCCACGTGCTTGTCTACCGCTAACACTTCCAGCAAATTAAACTCATTTAGCTCCGACGCACTACAGCAGAAGATGGATATTCTACGGTATTGCCAGATTGCATTTAGCCCCGACGCAATACAGCAGGAGATGGATCGACCATGATAATTCAAGGGTAGTGTCAGATTGCATTTAGCCTGGACGCACTACAGCAGGAGCCGGATCGACCATGATAATTCAAGGGTAGTGCCAGATTGCATTTAGCCCGGACGCACTACAGCAGGAGCCGGATCGACCATGATAATTCAAGGGTAGTGCCAGATTGCATTTAGCCCGGACGCACTACAGCAGGAGATGGATCGACCATGATAATTCAAGGGTAGTGTCAGATTGCATTTAACCCCGACGCACTACAGCAGGAGATTAATCGACCATGATAATTTAAGGGTAGTGCCAGATTAGCTTGGCACCTGATGGCGCCAAGCTAATCTGGCACTACCCTTGAATTGTCATGGTCGATCCATCTCCTGCAGCTGGTACTTGGTCGCAGGGTGACGCTTACCAATATTTGATCCAGACCAAAAAGGTGACTGCCAAGCATGTAATATGCAAAGAAGTACCCAACGGAGAAAGAAACACGCTTAGAAAAGACGGGTACAACACAACAATTGTGTTGTACCCGTCTTTTCTAAGCGTGTTTCTTTTTCCGTTGGGTACTTCTTTACCAATATTTGGAAAATGTGGCTAAAATGGGTTAAACCGGTTGGGGTGTGGCATTTATTTCTGTCTTCTCCCTCCCTCTCTCTCCTTCTCGCTCGCTGTATCTTTTTCATCTTGTCTTTATTTTGACATTAGATACAGCAAGGACATTATTGATGAAGAGAACCGTGTCCCTAATCATTCATCCTATCTCTTATTACTGTCTTTGATTGTCACACCGCGTTATCAAAACTCGTGCCTCTTGGAACCATGTACCGTAAAATAACATCCGTATATATGCAACCCCGTCAGCTTAAATGATTGATTGTAAGAATGATGAGTTTTATTTTTAAAAATATTTCCTGTCTTTTTTTTACGATGGACATAATAATAATAAGTTTAAACACAACGTGATCTATTTTGATCAAATCTATATTTGTTTCCTGAAATACATTCGCTCAGTGAGGAAACTTCGATGTTGGAAACAAACTTTCAAGTACGTTTTCTCAGAAGAAAAATGTTGTCTTGGACATGATCAATTTTTAACTTTTGAACATTTGCTGGCGGCAACGCTATACAGCACTTCTGCAGTTATTGATGCGAAGCGTTTTGAATGAGTTAAGCCCGACTGTGGAATCTGGAAAATTCACAAACTGGAAATTTTCTAAACTGGAAATTTCCCAAACTGGAATCTGTTCTCTACAGAATACTTAAGCGTTTGGAAAATAGACCAACCAAGACGGACACATCAAGGGTAGTGCCAAAACAGCTATAGAGGCGCCAAGCTGTTCCGGCACTACCCTTGAACAATCATGGCCGAAACACCTCTTCTTGTATGTGTGTCACGGCTCATTGGGTTATTGATGAGCGCAGTACTGAAGTCTGTCATCGGGAAGTCCTGTAGAGATCCAGCCCGTGTGAGCTTGAGCGCCACTAGTGCCCCAGTGAGCAAAACGTCGACCCCTCGAGGGCCTCCTCGCTTAATGGGGCCCGCGTCTCATGCACGGGTCGTGATTATAAATCTGGCGCTCACATCAGCGGAAGAAAAACCAACCGTCGACTTTATGTGGCGTCTGATGCGGCGACTGGAGCGGAAAATGGACGGCTACCAGTTCACTGTATCTCGGGCGTGGCTATTGCGGGTCAGCTCCCTCAATCGGGTAGGATCATGATTCGTCGCTATCATGATCAGGCCGCCATGATGGATAACCGCTGCGCTTTGAGGCCAAAGAGTCAAAGCGAGGCAATATTGGACACAGGGTGATCACTCCCGAATGTAGTTAAATACGCTGTGTGCGAGTTGCCCGGCCAATCATTCAAAGGGAAGCATTACCGGCAAAAAGGGGGATCACTCTCGAACGTAATCTGTATCCAAGTGAACCAAGGCCCTCGGGCCCACGACGGCCCGAAGACGTTTCGCTACGAAGACGTTTCGCTACGAAGACGTTTCGCTACGAAGACGTTTCGCCACAAAGACGTTTCGCTACGAAGACGTTTCGCTACGAAGACGTTTCGCTACGAAGACGTTTCGCACTGCGGCCGTCATTGGCCCGAAGACGTGTCGCTACCGGGAGGGTAGGGGTGGGTTGCCAGCCATTCAGCATCCAATGACGAATGAGGACAGCGTGCTGTTGTTGCTCACCATTGTCGATAGACTGCAAACCAGAACAGCGACATACCCAGTATGTGAGTGTCCTCGGGCCGAAGTCGTCCTTCGTTGGCCCGCGCACAACTGTGCGCGGGCCGACGACGGACGACATCGGCCCAAAAAGCTTTTGCTTACTGGCTAGATGTCTCGCCATAGCGTTGTGATGGATTGTATACAACAGAGCGGCATCATTACATTACAGACGCAACACTTGCTTCTTCGCCCACGGCATGGAAAGAAAAGCAATCATAACGATAATTATGGGTGACAAATTCCTGTCAGTGACCAACAAATGGTGCTGCCCATATTTCAACCGAATTTTGTCACCGAGTTACATAGTTGTTTACGACTTTAACTCATTGTGCCCGAGGTACGAAAGTACCCACATTTTGGAGTTATTCTCTGAGGACTGCATTACAATTCAGTAGACAGATCGACCATGATAGTTCACGGGTGGTGGCAGAATAGCTTGGCGCCTACAGGCGCCAAGCTATTCTGCCACCACCCTCGCCGAACTATCATGGTCAAGCATTACCGTGATATGGTGTGTCGCGGGCACAATGAGTTAAATAAAAAGGATTTCCGTGAACCACGTGATGAGTGTGTTTGCGTGTGTGTGTGTGTATGTGTGTGTGTGTGTGTGTGTGTGTGTGTGTGTGTGTGTGTGTGTGTGTGTGTGTGTGTGTGTGTGACGGTGTGTTTACCCATTGGTATGCCTGTGTGTGTCTGTGTGTCAGTGTACATTTGTGGATAAATAGATGTGTACGTGCAGTGTCCTACGAACCAGGAGCCAGATTATACTTCTGCGGAACAATGTTTGGATGGTTCGAGTATCGTTTGGAATATCAACTTTTTTGTTTCCAGTGGAACAGCCTTAGCCTTCTCATGTAGAAACATTCTTGGGTCACACTGCCCCGTAACGGCAAAACAGTACGTTCAATTCTTGTGAAAAGCGAGATTTTCATTACAATTACAATGAAAATCAATCTAGCTTTTCAGAAAAATGGATGTATACTGTCTTTTGCTTTTCAAAGACAGACCGTATTGTTTGCGTACAAAATGCCGTTTCTTACGTGTACATGATTTCTGCTTCTGCGTGTATCTATGTTTATGCCTGAGTGTGCCTGTGCTTGCCTACACCAATAATAAAACGCCTTCGGGCCCACAAAGGGCCGCAGTGGGCCAGCGTACAGCCGTGCGCGGGCCCACTGCGGCCATCGTGGGCCCAAGGACCTTTGCTTACTGAGTACGTGTGTAGGTACATTGCCATCATCCACCCTCTGAGGCCGCGGCTGACAGGACGCATTGTAGTGAGCATCATCGTGGCGGTGTGGGCGGGATCGGTCCTGCTTGCTCTGCCCAACCTCATAGTGGCGGAGACGCACGTCTTTGCGACGGGGCGCACCATCTGCTTCATGCACTGGCCGGACATGGAGGACACACTGGAGAGTCAGCAGGACTTGATGTCAGTACCTCTGTTTCTTTCTCCCTCTGTCTGTCTCTCTCTGTCTGATTTGTCTTATTCTGATACCATACATGTAATTATACTGACAAGCAAAACGAAATGCGGCGATTTTGGATTCATCGGAAACATTAAAGTGTTTCCGATGATTCCCAAAATGTCGCATTTTGGAATGCGACGTTTTCGGAATCATCACATTTTCCAAAATTCCATGATTTTAAAATGTCGCATTTCTTTCGCTCGTCAATATAGTTGAGAAAGAGCAGACGTTAGCGACGTTTTCGGAATCATTGGAAACTCTTTAATGTTTCTGATGATTCCAAAAATGTCGCATTCCTTTTGCTCGTCAGTATAGTATAGACGTAGCAGGCGTTATCCAGAAATCACAACACATTACAGTACGAGTCCGGACACCCATGCGATGTCGCATGTTTGTCCGGGGGTTTTAATCCACTGTTTGCGGCAAACGACAGGTATTTTTAAATACATTTTTTAAAAAAGCAATTTGGTCTTGTGATATACGGAAATTGTCTGATGGAAATAGACGGGCTTTATAGAATAGAAATGTTGCCTCTGAACGCGTCTCCGTTTGACCACAACTTGAGCTATGAATTACACGAGTGCACAATACCTAACCCCAACATTGCCACTGGCCCAGTGAGCAAAGGTCTTCGGGCCCACTGCGGCCGTCGTGGGCCCTAAGACGTTTTGTTACTGGGGGGACGCAGATTGTGTTATTCCATTCTTCGTTGATTTAACGCCACAGAGCCGAACGTCCCATTCACGCATTCATCGTGCTGACATCTAGAGGCATAGATCTATGTACGCACTCCATAAAGTTTTCCCTTCTTTGACACATGCATTGATATATTGTATAACAAGCAAATTAATATTCATGAGTTTGCATATGCTCACACTGCAACATTAACAAGTTCCTTATGTGTAGTAGTGATGAAATACTTCTTAGTATGTATGAACGCTCGAAATTTGTATCCTATGTACACACACGAACCGAGAAAAGACGCCAGGAAACGTGGGAGTTGCTGGACTGACAAGTGAAATTGACGAGATGTCAGCTGGCGATATCAACAACCTGAAAAAGAACTAAATAATCAAACCTGCTGGCATTTTCCGCAATTATGCGTGATCTAGTTACAAGTAAAATTTACTCAGTAACACGCACGGTTATTTAATGCACTGATGTCTTCATAGTCAGACGAAATCTACGCGCTGAGTTGACAGCGATGTGCAGTCGTCTGCCATTCATGTGTTTTGTATGAACAACGCAATCAGCCGCAAAATGAATGGCGCGAGGCATACTTTTGTTCTGGACTGGGTACATAAGTTATATTGAGCAACAGTTTTGTTTGATATAGTGCCAATAAGCAGGCAGATGTGATTATTTGACTCGAATCAAATGTCCTCGTCTTACGACTCGGACATTTTGATTTGGGTCTCGTTATCACATCTGCCTGTTATCGACACTATATTAAGCAAAATATTGTTCAATATAATATAATGTCTCTGACAGCTTTGTCATGTTTATTTTTTCTCCGGAGCGAAAGGACTTATTTCGCTCTTTTTCAGTATCAGTGCAATGTGACATATGCTGACATGTTAGGACGTAATGACGTGCAGTGACGCGATGACCTGTGTGGTGTGTGATAAATTGATGGCGTTGTGATGGCTTGTGACGACTCGTTATGACGTGTTAGTGATGCGATGACACGTGCTGACATTTTGACGTGTTCGCATGTGGCGTGATGAACTGTGTGGCGTGCGATGACTTGACGCTGTGATGGCCTGTGATGACTTTTTATGACTTTAGATGACGTGTTTGATGACGTGTGATGACGTGTTACAGATACAGCACGGTGTTGATGGTGCTGAACTACTTCCTGCCAATGGCCACACTGGCCTGCACGTACGCGCGCATCTCCTGGGAACTGTGGATCAGCAAGACCATCGGGGAGGCCGTGCCCATGCAGGCGGAGAGGATCCGCAGCAAACGAAAGGTGCCTAGAGCAAGTTGACGATGATGATGATAATGTGGGTAGTGGTGGTGATGGCTGCGGTATCGGTGTGGCTGGTGACATGGATGGTGTGGTCGTAACTGTCATAATAAGAAGTAGCGCGGAGGTTAACTCATTCGAGACGTGTCGCTTACGGATACGCGGCTAACAGCCGCGTATCCGTATGCGACACGTCTAGAATGAGTTAAACTTTCGGTGGATTCAGCCATCCCACTGGCTCATCTGCACGAAGATACATACATGTATAATTATTCCCATGAATCGCTGCCTCCACAGTGGTGCATGGAAATCTATGCGAGTATACCCTCTTACGTACCTCCTGATAGAATGGGAAGGCCTCATGTACATCTCCTGTTTGAAGCATTCACCCACTGTTACGAGTATACCGCAGTGATCGCGTCGATCACACAAAGCGGTCCTTTGGACGTACTGACTGTCAAAGGGCACGACCTACTCTTTTTGCCCTAATTCAGATGTAGGAATAAATATTGTTGTTTCCGGGACCAGGTGGTGAAGATGATGGTGGCGGTGGTGGTGATTTTTGGCCTGTGCTGGCTGCCATACCAAACGTACTTCATCCTGATCCAGCTGTACAAGGACATCCGCTTCCTGACCTACATCCAGCAAATCTACCTGGCCATCTACTGGCTGGCCATGTCCAACTCCATGTACAACCCCATCATCTACTGTCTCATGAATGCCAGGTATGATGTCTACCGTCTGTCTGAGAATAACCCAACGAAGAAGAAGAACGCTTTAAAAAGACAGTTACAACACAATTGTGTTGTAACTGTCTTTTCTAAGCGTGCTTCTTTCTTCACTGCGTTATTCTCTGATTTTTACACGCTTGGCAGTCACCTTTTTTTCTGGACCCTCTCTGAGTGCATGCCTGCATTTCTTCTGTCTCCCTTTCTGTCTGTTTCTTTGCTTGTCTATGAATCCGTCTGTTTTCCTGCTTGTCGTTTGTTTGTCTGTGTATAAGTCTGCTCGCCAGTCTGTTCGCATGCATGTCTGTCTGAGCTTCCTTATGTCTGTTTGCATTTCCGTCAGTATGCCAGCTTACGTCCATGGCAGTTTGTCGGTCTGTCTTTCTGTGTGTATATCTGTCTGCATGTCTGCTCACCTGTCTGTCTTTGTCTCTGTGCCTGGATATCATCACTCTGTCCGTCTCTCTGCCTGCGCTCATGTCTTTCTGTTGTCTATCTGCCTGCCTGCCCTATAATGATCCGCCCTTTCATATGCAGGAACAACACATGTTTGCACCCTCATTACCTCTAGTATGGCGTGGGAAGCGGCGGCGGAGGGGCATCTGGATTTTGTCCAGTTCTTCCGCCACCGCCAGGTGGTGTTTGCCCGAACACATTCCAGAGATTGGGAATCCGGAACATTTTGCGCGTGTGTTGTGAAAAAATAAAATAAAATTAAATTTAAAAAAAACCAAAAAAACGTGCGTACTTACCCAGTGCGCCATTCAGTTCCTGTTGCAGAGTCAGCGATATGGTCTGTCTGGTAATATACATCCTTCGCGTAACTTCCTTCATCAATAAGTGTGGATCATTATGTCTCAAAAATTGATCTGAACCGATCAAGCGATTTTTAACTTGATTTCCTACTACTGTGTGCTGTGTAGTCACCCAGCGGAGCCTGGTAGGTTGGTTGACAGGGAGCGTCAACAGAACTGCCAAAGATGAATTGGCCAGCAAGCGCTGTTATGGCACGTGCGACTCAGCAAACGTCTCTAGGCCCTCGACGGCCGCAGTGGGCCCGCGCACATCCGTACAGAACACTGCGGCCGTCGTGGGCCCGATGGCCTCTTTTTTGAGCATTGGGCTATCTCTCTCTGTGTCTCTCTGTTTCTCTCTTTGTGTCTCTGCCCCCCCCCCCCTTCCCAAACCCCCCCCCCCCCCCACCCCCGCTCCTCCCCCGTTTTACCAAAACATGGATTATTCTGCTGGTTCCAGCTGTGGATGAAACAAAAATGAAGTGTAGATGAGTGACCTGGAGCTAAGATGAACGTTTAGGAACATTAATCTTCCAGCTTCAGTTCCCTTTTTCCGAGGGGTCACCCAAATTAGTATGCATAGATAGGTCTTACCATCAGCTATCTTTGTACCAAGTTTTAATTTGAAGTTGTGCTTACTGGGTGCCATCCTGCATGTACTTCTGTCAGTCTCACTGTATGTCACTCTGCTTGCCTCAATGATGTACCATTTCGCCTCAGTTTAGCCTTGATGCTTAGGGAGAAAGGGCTGATAGAACAAGACTGTCCCTGACTGTGTCTCTGTCTGCATGATCATGTGTTAGTTAGTTATTTGGGTTTAATGGCCAGCAGGCGACTAAGGTCACATCACGGCGGCTGATCATGTGTGCCTGACTGAATGCCATTTTTTGTGTAGGTTCCGCCAAGGTTTCCTGCAGGTGTTCCGATTCTGCCCGTGTCGTCCCTGCCGCAAGCTGCAGAGGATGGCGTGTCACGAGCGTGGCTTCTACTCTACCCGGGTCAGCACCAACCACCCGGACAAGGCGGGGGACCGCAATGGCTCACTAATGCACACCACCATGGAGAGCATCGACGATACCAACTCCACCCCATCCGCCAGCATGTATCGCATGCACCCCATTAACGCCAAGCCCCACCACCGCGACAGTTCAAGTTATGACGACTAGCAGGCATCGTCATTACCACCCAGAAATGTCCCGTCATCTCCAAGCCACATCGTCACCACGTGCAGGGTCCGCAGTTATGACGGCTGATTGACGTCAACGCCACTGCTACTCCTGCTGATGGGCATTGCAGTTGATGATACTACAACTACCAGGCGCCATCGCCAACACCAGCAGTTGGATGTGAGCCGATTGTGTGAAAGTTACGGTGAAATAAAAACGTTAAACGTGTAGAGCTTAACGTCTTTTTTTTCCACTAGCACGATTGTGATTTCAAAGACAGGGCACCGAAAAAAGATCGAAACAAATTGAAGTTTGACCCCAGCAGTGTTCGAACCCATAACCTTACGATTGAGAGCCCGACACTCTACCACCAGAGCCATCGCGGTTCCCGTTACGTGCAACAGTTATGTGAAAGTTAGGAGTGGCCGATATGTGAAAGTTGGGTGTGGCCGACTGTGTGATCGACAGCAGGCTGTTACGTTTTTACTGTGTCACAGTTAGTTGTCCTCTTTACAAGACCATTGTCGTTTGTACATTGGAGGTTGCACAGCCAGCGCCCGTTGTCTGCTAGGTGCAACACAACCAGTGTCGTCTGTCCGTCAGACGTGACACAGCCATTAGCTGTCAACCACAGAGCGGCCGCAATCTGACCTTGATATCTCTCGCACGTCCATTGTTATCGATGTGAACCCATTTCGCAAGAGGCCTCAGGCCGACGTCGGCCGCCGTTGGCGCGCGCACAGCCGTGCGCGGGCAAACGACGGCCGACATCGGCCCGATGGTCTTTTTGCGCATTGGGAAGTGTATTCGTCTTCTTTACGGAACAGACTTGCCCTAGGCAGGCAAGAGACAGCAAGTTTATTTTTGCGAAACTGAGCGCGATAGCAATGGAAATTTTGCTTTTCACAACCCAAAATGGACTCACTGTCTTTTTGTCCAGAGCAGAAATGATTTCGATTCTTGAATCCATCCATGAAGTAAATATTAGACCACTTCATTATCAGCGACCGGAAGTCATGTCTCTTTAACGATTGATGATTCACTGCCTGAATAGATCGCCCGCTTGGGGCGTCTGAATGTGAGTTCGGCAAGAGGCATAGATCCTCATGAGCCCTTTCAGTCGCGGAGGCTCATGAGGATCTATGCCTCTTGCGCTAAGGTGTTGCTCGTTTGCCTCCCGTCATCGAAAGGGTTAATGGTGTTATGTTGTTGTTGTTGTTGTATATGTCTGTAATTGCTAGATATTGAGACGTTATATTTTTGCTCATGTCATCAAGCTGGTTTAGTGTCTTCTCGGTACACACGCTAATCTTGTACTGCATCATTGAAAGCAAAAGACAGTATGTCCATTATTCGCGAAAAGCGAGATTTTCATTGTAATACTACGGAAATCTCGCTTTTCACAAAAGTGGACTTATTGCTGTCTGCCTTCACAGGTCAGCATTATCCCCTTCCTTTGTTCTGCTTTGCATATGTCGTGGATAACTGTTCATTAAGTCGGATATATATGTATGTTACCAACTGATGTTTGTAATTCGGACAAGCTCCTCAGTGCCATGGCGCGTGACCTCATGTTGAATTGTTTGTTTCAGAAGCAGGAGGTAGTGATATGTTAACTCTTAAACTCCCGGAACTAAATGACTTCCATTCTGTAGAATGGAAGTCATTTAGTTCCGGGAGTTTAAGAGATAATGTAATGTGTGATAAGCAAAGTGTCTGCTGTCAAAGTATTTCGATTATGTTCGGTATGATAAATATAGCCCGTTTGACATCGGAGAACACACCATTTTCTTTTTCCAAATATCTCAGCAAAGAAACACTTTTCTGTTCCACTTTAAGATCAAATATCCTTTAGTGCCATTTGACCTAATATAGGCTATTTTTGCTTAGCGCCTATGATTTGTTGATTTAGCTGTACAGCCGTAAACATTTGGTGGACAGACAATAACAAGCATTTTCAATACTCTAACAGAGCCCCGGCGGGAAACGGCCAGATTTCAATATCGAGGTCAAGCATGCAGGCTTCGTGCATGCCTGCGCTGTTTCAGGGTTGAAAACTTGGTCAGCTTACTCATTAATTATAATAATAATACATGGTATTTATATGGCGCATTTCTCATATTTATAACTCAATGCGCAGGCGAAAACGACGCACACACGCACGCACGCACACACACACACACACACACACACACACACACACACACACACACACACACACACACACACATACACACACACAGTCTGCAGGGGGAGGGGGGGGTGTACAGAAAACCGTAGAGATCACACGAAAGTCTGCGAGAAAAGGTGAGTTTTTAACTTTGCTTTGAACTGCGTAAGGGTCCGTTTATACAGAGCGCGAACGCGAACGCGTCCAACGCGAACACGAACGCGAACGCGACTTTTGAGCAGTTTTGCCATTCAAATAGAGCACGAACCCGAACGCGGAAAACCGTCGACGGCTTTCGAGGCGGTTCGTCTTTTTCTATCATAATTCCAATATATATTTCTGTCAGAGCTAAAATGGTGTCATTATTAAGACTGCTGACATGAAAGTTAAAACGTGTTTAATTAATAAAGTCGTGCAGACATTTTTTTTTTACAGTTCCATAACATTGTTGACACAGGTAAAATAAAATTAATTTCAATCACATACCTGTCAGTCCGACTCTCTGTCCAATTGCTTTCCATATGTCTCTTTTTTTCGTGATGTCTTTGTAATCTTTGTCTGCTTTGTCATACAGTACATGATTCTTCTCAATTTCAAGAATCATGGCTTCTGTCTTGTCCATTGTCAGGTCAGGCGTACAAGTTTCTATTTGTGGAAATGATGCAAGGGAAGTACCTGCTGATTGGTTGATAGCAAAAAAGCCGCGCGACCTTCTGAGAAAATTCGCTCTGGGGGCAATCAAGGCGGTCGTTCGCGCGAACAAAAAATTGTTCGCTTTCGCGTTCGCACTCTATTTGAACGGTTCCTCTACAAATGACTAAAATATTCCAGGACGAAAAAACGCGTTCGCTTTCGCGTTCGCGTTCGCGCTCTGTATAAACGGACCTTAAGGGGGGGGAGGCATTTCTCAGCTCAGTCGGTAAGGAATTCCAAATTAAAGGAGTAGTACATCTGAAAGAGCGTTCACCGGCAGATTTGAGATGGTACTTTGGAACTTTGAGAAGTTTCAGGTGAAAATGGATCTTTCTTACACTTGGCTGAATATATCTCATTTTATGATTTTTTTTTACGACTGAACAGCAAGACTGACACATTCTCCGAGTTTCTTTAAAGTAAATCGTATTAGATCACCTGGCACTATTTGATATTTGCTGTTAGATAGACAAGTGGTTCTTTGCGGAGATAGTTTTGCGAAAGAGCGATGTGCACTCCGATGCCAAACGACCTGTACTACAGAATCAAATAACTGTGAGAACAGACACTTTTCACGAATCCAGTCCATATTTATTTGTTGTTTCCATTGTCTGTAGATGTGCCTGTAACTCTGTTACCAATAGTTGTATGGCTTTTATTTTGTTATGGCTTATGTACAATGACCTTCAACTATTGTACCGATACAATGTTGTACTAATCGTACGTTGATCTTGTGACACCTGCTGTACAATGGCGTGCTGCCGTGTAAATATTGTTAGATAATTTATAGGATTGCATCGTTTTTGTCCTCAGACCAAAAAGGTGACTGCTAAGGGTGTCAAATGACAATAAGTCGCAACGAAGAAAGAAACACGCTTAGAAAGACAAGAGTACAACGCGTTTCTTTCTTCGTTGGGATTTTGTTAACTCATTCGAGACGTGCCGCATCCAGATACGCGGCTTATGCCGCGTATCCGTTGGCGGCACGTCTCGAATGAGTTAAGTCTCTTCTATTTATAGAAGAGACTTTTTAGGATGGGACATGGTGGTGCGATTTTAGTAGAGTGCCCGTGCCGTCAAAGGCGTGCAGACCTCGGACTCTGACAGTGAAATAAGCAATCCAGACCAAAAAGGTGACTGCCAAGCGTGTAAAATGCAAAGAAGTACCCAACGGAGAAAGAAACACGCTTAGAAAAGACGAGTACAACACAATTTATTAATATTTCGGGTAAATACCCTTTGTCAAAATAGACAAACAAACAAACAGAGAGATTAGCCGCTACTTATCTTCACTGATTAGCAGAAGGAATGTGGCAACTCAGAGTTGTTGCCACATTCCTTCTTCTAAAGAAGATAAGTAGCGGCTAATCTCTCTGTTTGTTTGTTTGTCTATTTTGACAAAGGGTATTTACCCTTTACCCGAAATATCAATAAATTGTGTTGTACCCGTCTTTTCTAAGCGTGTTTCTTTCTCCGTTGGGTACTTCTCTGACGGTGAAGTAATACAATAGAAATTGAGTCGTGTCCAGCTACGCTAACGAACCGAGCAGCTGAACGTACATTTGGCGGGACTGAAGAACCGTGTGTGTGTGTGTGTGTGTGTGTGTGTGTGTGTGTGTGTGTGTGTGTGTGTGTGTGTGTGTGTGTGTGTAGACACGAGTATATCCGGTTTTTGTGTCGTACATGCTTGACACTTTATGAATTGTTTAGATCGAGATGTTTTTTTCAGAAAGCCTCCGAACATATTTGAATTGGGTGATTCGTTAAAGAGAAAAATTGCCGTGTATATAAGGTCTGTTGACCCGCATTTGAGTCCGTAATTTTTGGTCTATTGACTTGGAATGTTGGATTAGCTTGGATATAGACATTGGATGAGTTCGTTAGCCAGCTTTGTACCTTTTCAACTTAATAATAATAATAATAATAATAATAATAATAATAATAATAATAATAATAATATAATCCATTGCAGATAAACAAATTTAAAAGTAAGAATTCTTGCCTTCTAGAAAAGGATTAGACAGTGACGGTAACGTAAATGTGTCAAACACGTAGAGTGCTACACAATGTTCCTAAATTGTCGCAAAGCACCAGACATGTCAGTGTTATACAACGTTTCTAAATTGACGCAAAGCACCAGCCGCGTTAGTCATGCATTGACGCAATGGTCTCTGCTCTCACTCTCTCCGACAGAATCGATTTGATTTAGGAAGACACCCACTATTTTTTTATGATGTAGACCCGCGGGCGGATTGTGCAAAAAGTGGTTAAATAAATTCAAGCTCAAATAGAAGAGACTTTGGGGGATTGTTCATCCCATCTTGTTTTTGTCTTGTAACGGTTGGTGGTATAAGAACACGTGCTACTATGTAAATATTGAATACGTATAGTGTTGTATTGTTTTATCTTGTGATGGCTGCCGTACACTGTACATGTCAAGGGGAATCACTCAGAGCCGGCTAGACACGTAAACACACAGTTAGATCCCTTTAAAGTTATTTTCCCAAAGATCAAGCATCTCAACACAGAGTCTGCAACAGATACTGGTGACAGTATGTATATGGGTCCTTTGTGTACTATCTTAGAGATTTATGGTGTAAGTACAATGCCAAATGTCGACTGAAATTCATCGTTTGGAGGGTGTACTGTTCAGTTTTGTACCCGAGTCGCGGATTTATCGTCTGCGGCATTGGCCTGGTTTTGAATTAATATGCATATTTATGTGAGCCTACGTCACAAGGCAGAACCCGGCCGACTATCAGTGTATCGCAATACTGCAGGTCACGAGGTCATCGGTGTGGCGTACACTCGTGTGGCGTGTACTGATGTTTTCCGGCATCCCTTTGACGTCATTTATTTTCACGAGAAAAATAGAATAAACCTTCCATAGTCGCTATGCTGTCAAAATCACAATGCGGGTTCCGCTTAAACTGCTAATATTTACTAGTAACGATCGTGACGAGGGCCGCGTGGCTTATTTCAGTGACTCGCAACTGAAGCCGGCGAACCTGCGTCGACGGTGCCGGGCCTAGTTTGACCTTTGATTCTTTACCTCTCGACCAAGACCGTAGATTACTCACTCAGTGATTCAGCAGGAAAGGGGAAAATTCTAGATGGACGGTCAAGCCATTCTATTGCTTTACGCGTTGCCACATGTCTATATTCCCTTGTCCGATGTCAGTTCTACTTAGGGGTATCTTGTCTCTGTTCCTCTTTCTTCTCTTCAATTCCGAGTCTCATTGTCGGCGCGAGTCCGGCGATGATACTTTCTTGTTTTCTTTGCTGGTTCATCCGCCATCTTTTCTCTGATTGGTTATAATTATGCAGATGACCTAGTTATGACGTCAGCTACCATCGCCTACAGATCAGAAGCAATCTTTTCGAGTCAAGGCGTTCAGTCACAAGATTTCGGTGGTCCTCATTTCGCTTTGAACTGAGGAAAAAAAGCATTTGGTGGGACAATAGGGTGGTCACTGTCTAAGTGGGTATGTATACTGAATCCCAGTAAAAGCTTTTTGCGAAATGAAGAATTAAAAAAATTTCAGGCTTGCCCCTTTAACCCTTTTTAGGGCCTCATATCGTCAGCCCTTCACAACGACCAGGCGCAACTAAAAGCACACGACGCTCACAATCCCAACAGTGTTTAGAAACCGCTATGCTGACGAGCAAAGGAAATGCGACATTTTGGAAATAATTGGAAACACTAAAGGTTTTCCGATCATCAAAAAAAAAATCGCATTTCTTTTGCGCGTCAGTATCGGTGCCTTTTAAGGGTTTAACCCATCACATCCTGAGGCTGATTTTGTAAAATTTGCTTATTGCCCTACGAAGGCTACAGTACAGATTAGGAGATAGATCAACTGTTTTATAGTTTAAGGGTGGTGCCAGAATAACTATCAGTCAAATTTATTTTAAGGAGCGGGTGTATCAGGATGAAAAGAGATGATGTTAGGATATACTGATATACTGAGGTTAGCCCCCCCCCCCCCCCCACACACACACACACACACACATATTTACCCCCACCCCCACGAAAAAAACAAAACAACAACAAATAAATAAATGAATAAATGAATAAATAAATAAATAAAAGAGTTATGTTTCTCATTTGGCCATTAGAAAAATACGAAGGCTAAGCCGGCTCTGTTTGTTTTCCTCTTCTTTTTGTTTTGAAGCAGCGCAGAAGGCTGTGAGAGCCAAGGGCAAACAGCTGGACGCAAGTGGTGTCCCTTGCGACGTCTGCTAAAATGATTTGACACGAGTGATGTTCTTCTGCTCAAAACCTTAGTTATTCCCCCCCCCCCCTCCCCCCGCCCCACCCCTTGGTTAGGTTTAGTTTAGGGTCCGGCGATAAAAAAACTGGATCGGTCGAGTTTTTTTTTTTTTTTTTTTTTGGCCTCGCGACATATCTAGAGGGTATGCCCAGTCAGCAAAGAACGCTTGGGCCGACATCGGTCTCAGTGAGGACCTGCGTCTTTGAATACAATGGCAACCAAACGCAGTGTGTGATATCTTTTCCCGTTCAGGCCTATAGAAGATTAACCCCCTTGTGCATGCAGACCCCCCTACTGTAAACAGTATCATCACACACTGTAAACTGCACCGGTACTGAGCTGCATGCACAAGCTGGGTGATTATACCCTATAGTGTGTAGTTAGTTGACCGAAACCGCGCAACACGCGCAGGGCTTTTGAAATCCATTGTGTCTTGATGTCATTGGTATGAAAAAAAAGGTGTTGAAATGTTACGTATGTCTTTTTGCGTCTTATAAACTCATTCGACGGACTCCGCATCAATACGGCTGCGAAAGCGTCGTATGACCTGCGAAAGCGTCGTATGACTCATTTAAGGCGCCCCGAATCAATAGCTGCGAAAGTGTCGTGTAGCGTTGCAGTTGGCAACGCTATACGACACTTTCGCAGCTATTGATGCGTGAATGAGCACAGACTGCTAAAAAAAAAACACCCACTAAAGTAATGCGAGTTATGGGTAGGAAAAGGCGCCAGAAAAGGGGACAACTGTGCAGTGCTTGACGGCACAGTTCTTTCCTTTAACTCATTCTACCCCAGACACACCACAGCAAGATAAGGATCGGCCATGATAGTTCAAGGGTGATGCCAGAATAGCTTGGCGCCTAGGGGCGCCAAGCTATTCTGGCATCACCCTTGAACTATCATGGTCGATCTGTGTCCTGCACTAGAGAGCAGTCCTCAGAGGACAACGGCAAAATTTGGGGATTTCGGTGTTGGGGTAGAATGAGTTAATGGCACCTTTTCCAGCCTTCAACTTTCTGCACCTTGGATCAGTCTGAGCGCCTGGCAGTCACATTGTCCTCGTAGTTGAAGAGTATAACTAATAAATTTATGTTCCAGCTATTAGTTGTTTCAGTATGTGTGCCCAGTAAGCAATGGTCATCGGGGCGACGACGGCCGCAGTGGGCCCGCGCACGGCGGTGCGCGAAGCCAATGCGGCCGGCGTTTGCCAGAAGTGAAGAGCACATAGGATACGAGATCAAAACTGTAATCTCAATAAAAGTCAGCTTTATTGGCACGGAACCACATGAAAACTGTGTCAAGCACTGCCGCTACAACAATAGGAAAGTACGCCTTTGATTTGTTTGGAGAGAATCAATGAACACCATGTTACAACAGTGAAGACATCAACATTGAGACCGATAGCATTTTCAAGAGAGAGAGAGAGAGAGAGAGAGAGAGAGAGAGAGAGAGAGAGAGAGAGAGAGAGAGAGAGAGAGAGAGAGAGAGAGAGAGAGAGAGAGAGAGAGAGACAGAGAGACAGAGAGAGAGAGAGAGAGAGGCAGACAGAGACAGAGAGAGATAGGAAGAGAGACAGACAGACAGACTGACTGACTGTCAGACAGACCCAAACAGACAGACAGATAGACAGTCAAGCCGACAGACAGACGGACAGAGACAGAGGCAACGTTTGATTAATGTTGTAACATATCAATACATTACATTACCACGGATCTCTGTTCTTAGAAACTGGGAAAAAAATCATTAATAATTATTTAAAAAAAAAGAAAAAAAAAAGACCACAGAAAAAAGAAAGAAGAACAAAATGCTCTGAAACAAAGCAAAACAACAGCACAACAACCCAGCGGGAGTATCACGTCTAGCGGTAAACATGTGTATGTCTGTTAGCAGGACGGATTAGGTTTGGAGGTGTTACCTAACTCCTATGTACCAATTGCAGGAGACAGATTGACCATGATAATTCAAGGGTAGTGCCAGATTGGCTTGGCACCTTATGGCGCCAAGCCAATCTGGCACTACCCTTGAATTATCATGGTCAATCCGTCTCCTGCTGTAGGACGTTAGGGCTAAATGGGTTAAAACAATAAAGACACTCAAACTAAATCAGAATGGCACTTAATTGCATGACGTTTCTAGCACCAGACGACATCACCGAAAGATCAATATATCCATTGTCAGTCATTGACAAAGAATCAAAACAAATCTCAAATGCTACCTCAAATGTCGAAAAGTTACTTTAATAGCATATTTATCGATACGTAGGACTATGACACCAGCCCCGGCGCTGACGTTATGTTACGTAGGACTATGGCACCAGCCCCGGCGCTGACGTTATGTTACGTAGGACTATGACACCAGCCCCGGCGCTGACGTTATGTTACGTAGGACTATGACACCAGGACCGGCGCTGACGTTATGTTAGGTAGGACTATGACACCAGCCCTGGCGCTGACGTTATGTTACGTAGGACTATGACACCAGCCCCGGCGCTGACGTCATGTTACGTAGGACTATGACACCAGCCCTGGCGCTGACGTTATGTTACGTACGACTATGATACCAGTCCTGGGACTGACGACACGTAGAACTCTGTACAGGGCGAGATGGACAGTGTGTGTGTGTTTGTGTGTGTGTGTGTGCGTGTGTTTGTGTGCTAGTCAGTGTGTGTGCGTGTGTGTGTGTGTGTGCATCTTGGAGTGAGGGTTATGTTTAAGGGCTACATCACATATATAGCTTGCAATTATAAGCTTCCCTGTTTTCATTCCTACGTCAAACGAGCAACCACTTTAGCGCAAACCGTACCATGTGACCCCGCTACAAAAAAAAACCTTGTGGCGACTAATGGCGAACTTATTGTAGCCCTCTTTGTGACGCGTCTTGTTCCATAAAAAAGAACCAAAACTTTAGAAAGTACAAAGTTACGTAGTAACAAAGTTCGAGGCAATAGGCGCACTACTGGAGTTGGTTGTAACACACATTTGCAACAATATTGTGTAACAGACCACTAAAGAACAAACCTTTTGCGGAATCGAAAGCACATCGGCGTCCTATGCGAATATTTTATTGAAGAATTCTAAAGTTTTTTTTTTTGGAGACAGTCACTCACCTCTTCCTTTGCAATACTCTGACAATTTGAAGATTTTATTGTAGATAATGCTGCTGGTCCAAGCCAGAGTAACCATTGTACCCCTCTGGCCTTCGGGGTACAATGGTAACTTTGACCTCCCTCAGGTCTACAAGGGTCCGTGCAGCAATCCCATGTAACCAATATCTTATATTGTTTCGGTTAATCTGTCAACAATTATTACCTCTCTTGCATACGTTCGAAGTTTGAGAGAAGGAGATTTATAATTACGTTAACCCTCTTAACCCCACGGCCGCATTTCCCAAATTTTGGAACTCTTAACTCAGTAAGGACCGTGTACCAGTTGTATAAGATGGATTGACCATGATAATTCTAAGGTAGTGACAGATGAGCTTGGCGCCTGAAGGCGCCAAGCTCATCTGGCACTATCCTTGAATTATCATGGTCAATCTAACTCCTGCTGTAGGGCGTTGGGGCTAAATGGGTTAAAGTTATAGAAAGCAGCTGGGGCGGGCCTAGGTTTAGGAGTTATGTCGTATTACCTCCCTTGTGCTTCCCCAGTGTAGTACTTCCCTAAACCTGGCGAGTCTGCGAGGATTAGCACAAACAGGGTTATATAATAAACCATATCATTGTTCGGAAACCAGAACTGAGTAGATCAAAACTGCACGTGTTTCGACGAAAACAGTGGATTGACCCTTTCAATTGCCGAGAAATACGGAAGTTGATCCTACTGCAAGAGACATAGATCCTCATAAGCCCCCCGCAGTCGCGGGGGATCATGAGGATCCATGGCTTTTGTTGAGACCAAGTTGTATCCATGTTTCTTGGACGGTTTTGGGCTTTTGGTTGTTGAATAAACAAAGATTTCAGAAACTACAAAAAGGTACGTGCAGTGGCGGGGTAGAGGGTTAAAAACTCGGGAAAAAAACATGCGATATCTTATGTTTGACCGGGCTTTTTAACACATTCTGCTCCACGACCGAAATCCGCAATTTTTTTAAGTTGCCCTCTGAAGACTGTATTACACTTCTGGAGACATGGATCGAGCGTGATAGTTCAAGGGTTGTGCCAGAATAGCTTGACGCCTATGGGCGCCAAGCTATTCTGGCACAACCCTTCAACTATCACGTTCGATCCATGTCTTGCCGTGGGGTGTCGGAATTGAATGAGTTAATCCACTGTTTTCGTCGAAACACGTGCAATTCTGACCTACTTCTAATTTCCAAACTAGGTCAATTAGTAGGGCTAGATTGAACGGGATAGCCTGGTACCAAAGACAGTACATTATAAGACAGATCACTCCTTCATAAGGCTTACTGAAAAAAGCGAGGTCAGTGTAGCAGTTGCGTCCCATGGTGTAATCGTGTTGTGGCCATACGTCTATCACTATCTGGTAATGGGCTCGAGCTGTGACGCGAGGCTTTTTGAAGGGTAACAGGTGCTTTTTGTGTGTGCATTGAGGAAAACTGTTTTAAAATCACATGAGCTCTGCTTCTAAGATATTTTTTTCTATTCCTAATCGAAAGATTTTTCGGAAAAGTGGTAATTAGCACGAAAAGTGTAATAGAAAAATGAATAAATCAGGCATTTCATTGTTGCCGTGAGTGTGAGTTGATGTCTAGCGCGCGCACACACACACACACACACACACACACACACACACACACACACACGTGCATGCACACAAACGAACACACATACAAACAAACCATCAACACAGGACTAAATAAGAAATAAATTACAGCAAATATCAGTTGTTTTGAGCAATCTCACAATAAGATCAGTTTTTTTAATACACGTTCAACTTGCAGCAGGTATTATCAAGAAAACCAAATAGTGATTACACACAGGCCACGCTAACCACCTTATAATACACCCGTTAGAAACTGTAAACAGTACCTGGCGTTGTATGCACAAAGAGATTAATAAGAAATTATCACTGATTCCTGTTCTTTCTCCTCCTCTCAATTCATCCATCCACCGAACACATGTAAATTTATGACAAAATTATTCATCATACACAAATGGCAGGTCAACATGAATATCCGCATTAGGCTGAATTATCATAAGACGTACAACAGACAATACCATCAGTTACATGCCCACCGCCTTTAGATCTAAAAGTCATTACAAGGTAAACATATCATCACCGATCAGAATTATGTTCTCCAACAACTTCCTTCTCCCCACCAGTCCTTCGGCTGCTTCCAGTGGGAAACTAAACCCCTTACAATAAAGGCAGTCGCATGGTTTGCCACAAGCTTTGCCCTCTCATCCTCCTCTCATCCTTCCCAAAATTCTCTGCACCTTCTATTTGATCACGTTTTTTTTGTAGTAGGTGACTTGATCTTTTATTGTCATTTCGTCTAGTACTATTGCACACAGATCTTACTCCTTTGGCGGCAGTACAGACACTTTAATCTGAAGTCCTTTCAGAATCTTGGCATTAAAGCCGGGGCAGACAGAAACCTTTTGCATAGTTTTCCGTAAGGTTGAAACTGACAGGAGGACAAAGAATTTTGCAAGCATACGATATGCTTTGGGGCTTGCATGAAACAAAGATAAAGTTGTTGTTTTGTCTGTCTCCGTTCATCTCCGGCCTTGTTTCTTTTTGTGTATTTCACGCAACTGTGCTGAAATAAACTGAACACACGAATCAGGCAAAAAATGGGCCAAGCGGCTCTTCGCTGCTGCATCCTTCTTCTCTTTGAGTGTTAATGTCTTTTCTTTCCTTGTTTGCCGTCTTTCTGTCGTAATTACATTTCTTCTGCAGGCAGTACAATCTGTTGCGCACAGTTTTGAGACTTTTCTTCAAAGCCTGCTTTCTTGGTGAATCGCTGTCCTGACCACTTGTTGCTGCAGTTCCCTCCACACCAGTTTCTCCACTGGACTCATCTGCACACACACACAAGCAACCATGCATTAAATCATTAATGATATCATGATAATCCACAGCATATTTACACAGATCAAAAAAATCAATTCACATTTCATCTGACTGACAAGAAATGTATTTTCACACACACACATGCAGGCGCGAACACAGACAAAAAGGCCATCGAAAATTCATCCAAATTTAAAATCTGCTTGTCTGATTTTAATAGTCAACAGATTTTACGACCCCTGTGGTGAAAACAACTCACAGAACTGATCTTGTGTGCTGTCATTTTTTTGGTAATTTTTTATAAATTAAAATTTTCAGCTTACAAATTATAAATCAGATTATATTTATTCATTGAAAGTACCTGGTTGCAGTAACATGCGTGCCTGCTTGTGAGGCGGCGCTTCTGAATCTGTAGCAGTATCTCTCGTACTGGGTGGCTGTCTCTGTTGTTAGTTGTGGGGGTGGGTGGCCGGGGCGCCGAAAACAAAGTCGGCACACGTGAACTGGCTGTTTTCAAAATGGGCACTGCACAGTCTGCAGGAACGTGAACGCAGCTCAGCAGGTAAAAGTCCCAAAAGATCTTCCCTGCGCAAATTCTGCACCCGGACATCTGTTGGGAGAATAACAAAGACTGAAATACAAGTACTAAAACACCACCAGCTAAATATTGTAGTCTGTAGGCGTAGTTCGTGAGAACAGTACAGTGGACAGAGTTCTGCATGACCTTTTATACTTTTGTATATTAAGTCTTGATAGACAATGAAAGCGAACCGTAACTTTGCAATGACTGAATTTTATCAACGACCTTACAACTCGAGGTTTCTTTGCTTAATTTCTCACCAGTACTTTCCTCTTTTTGATCGGAACATCGGTCTTCAAACAATTCGATTGAGAACGTGAAACTTACACAGGATTCTCCCTATCAGTCGTATTGCCTTGAACGAAAGGGAAAGGTCCGTGTAGCCTACAGAATACTTTTCCTCGCCCAAGTTAAGCACGTGTGGCACAAATGACTAGATCTAACTTGTGTTAGTCCACCATTATGAGAATACAATGGGACAGGAAAACTGGTCTATGTACATACTGCCCTCTTCTACATTTGTAAACAAAATTACTAGAAACGTATAATTACTCTGGATCTAAATGGTCGTTAGACCACTTTTGCACCGACATTTCTCGGAATTCACGGCTTGGAGAGCCGGCTAAGGTCTGTTTGCAGTTGGATCAGTTTTCCACTCCCCCAGATTTAAACCCAAAGATACATATCACACGAGGGACCTATGTCTGAGTATCGCCCTGGCAACTCTATTCAGAATCGAAAATTTTCGAGATAGATACTCCTCTGCGCCATGAAATTATTATACGGTCATAAATTTATGCAAAGATAAGACCACAGAGTAATCAGCTTACCTTGTTTCTTCCTTGGGCAAAAGGGAAAATGATATGCCGGTGCAACGTGGCTTGTAGCTGGCGTTTGAACAAGAAATTGCGCTGCCAAATGGCCCTTGCCTCATTCGGTCAGTCAGGATTCAACACGATTGCAAGGGAGAAAACTCTCAAAACGCGTCCTCGCACTCTCAAGGCGAGTGATTTGTCTTATAATGTATTGTCTTTGCTGGTACGTTGTAACAGGAATGGGGACAGGGGTCTAGGTTTATGGGTAAGATCACGTCACAGATTTAGCGTGATATTATAACATCCAAGTTGTTAAATCTCGCGAGGCTTAGCTCATGTCGGGTCTCAACCTCGGCATCGAACCAGCCTCGGCTAAAGTGACATATACTTCTCACAAATAGTAAGATATTATTATATTAATATGTCAAGTTGGATTACGTAAAGTCCTCATAATGGGTATAATCACGGGTATATCAGTGATTAGCCATCCCACTGGCCTACAATTTCACAACATTGTTGTGACATAATGTGCTCACAAAAAGGAAAGGACGTATAACATTCAGCTTTAAATTATCTTGAATTACTAAAATGTCCCCAAAAGTTTAAAAAAAAAAAACCCCAAAAAGCCCTCCAGATCTAAAAGGTGACTGCAGTTTGCAGATATAAGATGTTTGTGAGCACTGTATGGCACACTAGTGTTGTAAAATTGTAGGCCAATGGGATGGCTAATCACTGATATAACTGATGCTCAAACTCCTTCACTGGCTCCCCATCCCCCAACGCATCCGATACAAAATTCTGTCTCTCTGCTACAAATCCCTGAACAACTGCGCTCCTGCCTATCTCTCAAACTTACTTCACCCCTACACTCCTCCCCGCTCCCTCCGCTCCGCCTCCGACCCCCTCCGCCTCCACATCCCCCGCACCAAACTCAGCACTTTCGGCCCCCTCTCCTTCTCTGTATACGGTCCATCCGCCTGGAACACTCTCCCACTCTCTCTCCGTCAGAAACACTCTCTCACCTCCTTCCAGTCCGCCCTCAAAACTCACCTCTTTCAACAGTTCTAGCACTATATCACCACACTCCCCACCTCAAGCTGACTGTCGTAATGTATTTCACTATTTGTGGTACGTGAGTCGTTGTCTAAAGCGTGCGCATGCGTGCGCGAGTTGTGAGTGCGCGCTTAGAGTTATAATTATTATAAGATAAGCGCATTATAAATACCGTAATTATTATTATTAACCGTTAATATGCCCATTCTGAGAACTTATAGTAATTCAAGCTGGAAAGCTAATATACCTGACTATTTTTGCGCATTATATTTCACTCTGGCTAAGGCTGGGACCCAACAGCTCACAGGCTTGCCATGTTTAGCTCAAAGTGGTTAAAACATGTAGGGCTAGCTGGGCGAGATAACCCATATCATACTTAGGCTAAAAGCTTCAAATTTGTACACTGCCATAATATGCATGCTACATTATAGTATTTACAGATAAGGATATAGACCAATGGCTTTAGTTCAAGGGTGGTGCCAGAATATCTTGGCGCCTAGAGGCGCCAAGCTATTCTGGCACCACCCTTGAACTATTTTAGTCAAACTTAATTCACACAATGGTGTATTCCGAATGATAAGGGTTAAGATTTAGATTTATATTCAGATTCAGAAGTCGTGACGTGGATCACTCGGGGATGTCTGCGCGGAGCTAGAACGGTCTGACGGCGTTCTTATTGGGCCCTTGGACCGCCATCAGCACGATACTGAACAACAGCAGCACCCCCGCCCCCGCGCTGTACACGTAGAACGCCCAGCCGACTGTCCCCAAAGGCCAGATCACTTGTTCGGCTTTCAGGTGAAACAGCGTCGCGCACGCTGCCCCCAACAGACCTGTCAAATACACACACCACGTACACACTGAGCACTCCGGCAGTTGCAAAGACAATACAGCACCGCTACACAAGATTTACAGTATTTGTCACATACTCAAATGTAACATACTGACGAGCAAAAGAAATGCGACATTTTTGAAATCATCGCCCGGAAACGCTGAAGTTCTGATTTCGAACTAGGTCAATTAGTAGGGCTAGATTTAACGGGGTAGCCTGGTACGATGTAACAGGAATGGGGAAGTGTTTCCGATGATTCAAAAAATGTCGTATTTGTTTTGATCGTCAGTATACACGTTTTGCAAAATACGTATACAGGATCTGTCTCTTGTACACAGGTAATAATAATACGTTTGTCTTGTGACAGAAGAAATGATACTGTAAACAAGGATTACAAAGTAGATATCAAAACTGAGAACGACCAGTCCTGCATTTGCAGTAACTAGTCCGCCTACATGCAGCACTACTTGAGGGTCAGACAAGCGTTCAAGACAGCGCGCATTGAAAGAGCTCGTATTATGGTGACTGAATACCACAGTATGCCTACACTTCAACTCATTCTACCCCAACACCAAAATACTTAAATTTTGCCCCTGTCCTCTCAGAATACAGATCGACCATGATAGTTCAAGGGTGATGCCAGAATAGCTTGGCGCCCGTAGGCGCCAAGCTATTCTGGCATCACCCTTGAACTATCATGGTGGATCCTTATCCTGCTGTGGTGTGTCTGGGGTAGAATGAGTTAACAGGAAATGCCGTGAGAGAATCAATGAATCAATAAAACTACTTATCAACGGCTGAGGCACTGACATGGTCAAAGACATATGCATTTGTCAAAACCTGCCGTAGCTAACTACAAGACTATCCGTTTGCGAAAGCTATACATGTACATAGATCCCAATGCGCAAAAGGCCACTGGGCCGGCGTCGGCCACCGTTGACCCGTGCACGGCCTTTGGGATATGATATAAACATGACATGCCTCCAGGGGGAAAATTGATGCTCACACACACACACACACACACACACACACACGCACACACACACACACACACACACACACACACACACACACACATGCAGACAAAAGCGTGAGAGTGGGTTACCTACCATTTTATGTCAAAATGGTTTCCCATATTTCTATTTATTCTAGGGCTCTGGAATTGATGCGAATGTTTAGAACTCACCTTATAACTAAGCTCTATAACTTAAAATAAAATAGACATTTTCTAGAAACAGAGCCACTAGATGGAAAAAAAATGGGTTTGTACCAATAATGGGTTTCTGCCTCTCACACACAAAAACTGGCATTACAGTCAAAATGGGTGTCTTCACAACAGTAGGCGTCCGTAATAAGGTCAAGTTCATGGAATACTTCTTTTTCACATTAATTTTTTTTCCAACTTAATGTGTATGTGCGCTTTAACATTTTTTACATTGTATGGTGCAAAATTCAATAAACACTGGCCCGTAACCTTTCGATTATGATTTTTACAGAGGAAATCTTTTAAACATTGCTGCGTTTTGTCCTTCTGAAGCAAAACAGTTTATCATGGCATTGATGTGAGAATCAACATAATGTATTCTGGAAATTAAAGGACTTTTTTGTTTTTTTGTTTTGGGTACTCTGGAGTTTCAGACAAACAGCAAAAGAGCATTTTGAATATTAACCCTTATCATTCGGAATACACCAGTGTGTGTGTGCAACAAGTGTGACTGAAATAGTCCAAGGGTTAGTGCCAGAATAGCTTGGTGCCTCTAGGCGCCAAGCTACTGTGGCACCACCCTTGAACTAAAGCCATTGGTCTATGTCCTCATCTGTAAGTACTGTAATGTAGCTTGCATAGAATTATGGCAGTGAACAAATTTGAAGCTTTTAGCCTCAGTATGACTATGATGCGGGTCAAAAAGTGTGGAAAAATATGAAAGATTGAAAAAGACCCAGACGAAGAAACTAACACTTAACTTATTCTACCCCAACAAAATTTAAGATCCACCACGATAGTTCAAGGGTGATGCCAGAATAGCTTGGCGCCTATGGGCGCCAAGCTATTCTGGCATCACCTTTGAACTATCATGGTGGATCCGTGTCCTGCACTGCAACGCAGTCTTCTGAAGACGACTTCAACATTTGGGCTTAACTTATTCTACCCCAGACACACCACAGCAAAATAAAGATCCACCACGATAGTTCAAGGGTGATGCCAGAATAGCTTGGCGCCTATGGGCGCCAAGCTATTCTGGCATCACCCTTGAACTATCATGGTGGATCTGTGTCCTGCACTGCAACGCAGTCTTCTGAAGACAACTTCAACATTTGGGCTTAACTTATTCTACCCCAGACACACCACAGCAAATAAAGATCCACCATGATAGTTCAAGAGTGATGCCAGAATAGCTGGCGCCTATGGGCGCCAAGCTATTCTGGCATCACCCTTGAACTATCATGGTGGATCTGTGTCCTGCACTGCAACGCAGTCTTCTGAAGACGACTTCAACATTTGGGGATTCCGGTCTTGGGGTAGAATGAGTTAAAATGACAGAACAGAACACTGACATTAATTAATTAACTGACAACATAAGAAATCACTTGAAACTTCAGCCTTTATTATTGTCTTTCGTCCCCAACAACCAACCATTCTTCCATTTGCAGAGTTTGAAAAATGGTATGCAGTATATTACAAAATGATCCAGCCCCCCCCCCCCCTCCCCCCTCCCCTCATAACACTCTTATAATCAATCTTTACGTTGTCAATGGTTTTCTTCTTATCTTATTTTATTATTGTCTTTTGTCCCCAGCCGGCTGTTTCGTTTTGCAAATCCAAAGATTATACAGTATACAAAATGATCCAGGCGTCCATCAGATAAAAAAAAGCAGGCTATACTTGCTGAAACCACCCCAATAATAACACTCTTGTAATAAATCTGTATGAAACCGAAAATGCCGCGAGTGGCGGGGAACCTCTATTAATTTCTTTTGTAACTTTTTCAGTCTGTTGCGGACGTAATCCTTAATGTTTGTCCAGCGCCTATGTCTAAGTGCCGGCTCCTCTGCCATTGCGTGCTGTATCTCGGCCTTTCCAGGAAGTTTGTTCATGACGAGGTGTGTCTTGAAACGAGTTTGAACAGCTTTCTCTTCAGCTTCCCCCCCCTGGTTTCCTTGTAAATCTAGCTTTCTTTCGAACAGGAGCTGACGCAGTACTGTCATCATCAAAACTATCTAGATTGTCATCAGGCTCTGGACGTCTTTTCTCCGTCATGCTCATCGATTCCTGTGTTGTTGACTTGCTACTTGCTTCATTCACAGGTGCTGTTCCAAAGCAACTCTCAAAATCTGTCATCCCATTGTTAACAGACAGAAGAATCTTTGCCACTTTTGCCTTTTGAAAGACGTCTTGAGGATGGCGGTAGATATGGTGATGTATCCGAATATCATGGCCAAGGAAATCTGCCAGCTGATCCTGGTCTAACTCCGAGATGGCCATTGACTGAGCCAAAGTTGCAACCTGCTTCCGTAACTGAGTAAATGTGAACATGGCTGGGTATGACACCCCTGCTTCTAGGGCATGGGCCTTCAGAACATCATGGCCTCTGTAAGGCCTCTGACCAGAAGGTGTGGCAAAGATGTACTGGGAATCAGCGAGAGCTGGCACTGATTGCCTCATTTGAAGGATTCTGTCCACAGTTGTCATCATCTTCTTCGTCAGCAAAACGGGAACACTCCTATTAAACTTGCCTCTGATTTCCACTCGCTGAAAATGATTCACCATTTTCTTCTCAACCTCTGTGAGACCTTTCAAGATATCTTGATTGGTGATCGATCCAATCTTATCATTCTGGAAGTCTGACACCTTCATTCTCTGAACTCCCCCCCCCCCCCTCGTTTTCGGTTGAAAAGTGATACAGCACAAAGAGTTGCTTTAACCACTGTCGGATAATCTTCCGAAACCATCCCTGTCTCAAGAAGCTGTTGGACCTTCCTCACATCTTCACATGATGGGATCAGCTTGGGTTTGTTCATGGTCATTTTCCCGACCGACTGGGCTGCTGTAGCGGACACACAATCATACCAGTCCCCGTTGAAGACAGAGTCAAACCGCTGCGCCTCAGAGAGCTCCTGTCGCCACCTGTCATCTGAACCCTGCCCAAGCTGTTTGGATGCCTGTGACTGTTTGATCTGTGAACACTTTTTCAAAGCATGGCCTATGCGCATTGCGAGATTGCCTTTTTTGAACTGATGTGTGTCCTCATCAAAATCTGCTAGCTCTTTTACAGCCAGGACAACATGATCAAAGCTAGCTGAATTGATCACAGCATTTAAACTTGCGATTTTTATTTCTGACCTCACTCTGATAATCTTTAATAGTCTCCCTAACTCCCGCATCCTGGAGCTGCTTTGTCCAGCCGTGTGTTCTTCAATGTCCCTGCGGTCAAATAATCTCTTTCCATACTCAAGAAGCAAGGGGTCAGTTCTGATGAGACAGCTTATCTCATCATCTCTCTGGCTGGCCAAGACCTTGTGATAGAAGGAAAATTCAACGTCTAAGGGTATTGGAAGCATTAGGCGACCACGGCGCGCCGCGTCCCCTCGCTGAGTGATCTGAAACCCTCCTGGCTTCTGACAGCAACGTTTTGAGTGTACAGAGATCAGCTTTTTTTGATAGAGCCCTTTGCAATGGCTACAGGCGAGAAGGTCGTCTACCTTACTAGTTTTGGTGCGATACTTAGGAATCAAACATCCGGATTTGTTTTCAAGAACAGCAACGTTATGCATGTAATCACCCTCATCTTGTAGTCTGATCCATGCTCGACGTCTCTGCTTGGTCCCTTTTTTCATCGACAAAATTTTAGCAACGTCTGCTTCATCTGCATGGACATCTTGTAAGTGCGTGCTCATTTTCAAGACAAGCTTGCCACACAATTTGCATGCATGTTTCTTGTCCCATTTGTACTTTCCTTTCCCTCTCTGCGACACGTGCACACCTGTTTCTTCTGTAAGTGCTCTTTCCCCACTCTTTCCAGCATCATGTTCCTCCTGCCTATCCACATTCTCATTGCCACCCCCTAACGCACACTGCACCTTGCTGGTACTAGCGTTACCGACACCTGGCCACCCCGAACCTGCCACTTTGATGAAATCTAACATAGTCGATACAATACTGTCTATGTCAGAGATCCCAGCAATTGATGCCGACACACCCTCTGAATCCGGTGAGCTCGAGCCAGGAACAAACTCCTCGTCATCACTGCCCTCGTATTGCGATGCGCTGGCACTACTCTCAGTCTCGGGTCCATCCCAGGCGCCATTTGCCAACTGGAGAAAGAAAGAAAGAAAGAAAGATTGAAACCAAAGCTGCATTAGGACAGAAACAGCCCAATTTTGGTTTAAGGGGCCTTGCACAAGAATAAAAAGAGTAATCCCGTGTATGACCGATTTACATATGTGTGACCTCGGTGACGAGGGCTGGCTTCTGCAGCAGCAAAATCCACGTTTTCTGAAAATGCAAGCAGTTTTCACACATTTGTCAACCCTGCGTGACCCTTTGAGAGAGGTCACTCAAATTGGCATGTTTAAAAAGGTCTTGCCACAAAGTATCCTTGGGCCAAGCTTGAAGAATGTGGCTTGAATAGTCTCCGAGAGAATGCCACCGTTAACTCATTCTACCCCCAGACACACCACAGCAGGATAAGGATCGACCATGATAGTTCAAAGGTGATGCCAGAATAGCTTGGCGCCTACGGGCGCCAAGCTATTCTGGCATCACCCTTGAACTATCATGGTCGATCTGTGTCCTGCGCTGCAATGCGGTCTTGAGAGGACAGGGGCAAAATTTAAGGATTTTGGTGTTGGGGTAGAATGAGTTAAAGTTTACCATGGACAACGGACGGACGACCAGTGGCCCAGAACATAAACTCACTTTTGCTTCGCACGCACGCCAGCCAATAAAATGAAGATGATCATAGAATCACTTTACTTACCAGTTTGTAATTGGGAGCATTCCGCTGCCGTCCATGCACCCTCCTACCAGACGCACCCTCTGTGGCAGAGGCTGGGGGGGTGGGGGGGCCAAGATGCTGCAGCATAGATCCCGATGGGTTTGGACATCCTGCTGCCATCCGGCGCTGGGTGTGTGCAGAAAGTCCTGAGCCGGTGTGACCAAAACGGTGTTGCTGCAAACATGTCCAATACAACAATGTAAACCAACTGACATTTTGAATCAGATTGATTGTACATTGCTTAACGTCCCGACAGAAACAAGGCTTTCTCAGGACGTGCCTGCACTGCTTGTGAAAAAAACACCTAAACAGAACATTGCCATGTATGTCGCCAGCCGGTCAAATACGTTAAATAAACCTAACACATGGGGCCTAAATAAAGCTAAGACCATTTAGTAACACACATTCAATATCAAGAGCTACAGGCAGTGCAGACAGTAGGGAGAGTTTTAAAAAGGCAAATACAGGTGAATGGACAAAGGGTAGACAGAAACACATGCCCCAGAATAGAGAGAAAAACCCACCCTGTGGGGCTGACCAGGGTGACCCTGAGAACTAAAAACTGGTAATACAGTAAAAAGCGACACTTCAGTTGCACATTCTGAAAGACCTGTTTGTGGACGTTTGTTCTTCGAATCGCAAGGCAGTTTTTCGAACGAGGATTGAAATCTGGCGCCATTTGTTTTATAAGAAAGTCAACTGATACTGTGCATGCATGTGGCAAGTTACTTTTCCCATCACTGACAATCACACATGTCAGAAACAAAATCGCGTGGCAGATTGACCTTGTTGAACGAATTCCTTTCATTGAAGAAGAAAGCTTTTGTTAAAATCGTGGGGTTCTATTATCATTTACTACAAGACTCAACGGTCAGACGGAGAGGAAGACACGGACCGAGCCAGGGCTGAAGCAGACACCTTATTTTTCTGGGCCAAACGGGTATCGGGGATTGGAGGCATCTCTCATTTAAATAACTGCACTGAACAAGTACATTTGGGCGTGCTCTTAACTAAGAAATATTGCATAAAGTACCTCTGCAAACGCGGAAGAATGGGCCACTGTTGGGGACGAAAGACGACGTTTTAGGAAGGGCAAGGGAAACAGCTCCGTTCATCGGTGTTGGGGTAACCAATCAGCGATCATCAAGTTGATCTGAAAACACTCCGCTTCCGTGTCAACACACAGGCCCAGGGCATCGCCAAAACACAACATGAAGTAAATCTGGCAAAATCGGGGCATCCTATTTTGATATTTTTTTCTGACTTTTGAATGAAAGATAATGCAGAAACAACCCTCAGAAAAAATGGGTGGCTGACTTGGTCACCCAGAATTTTACACACACCCATTTTGCATAAGAATGGTAAAGAAAGTAACCCAATTGAGTGGTTTGGTGCGCGCACACACACACACACACACACACACACACACACACACACACACACACACACACACACACACACACACACACACACACACACACACACACACACACACACACACACACACACACACACACAGAGAGAAGAAGGATGAGGTAAATATGATCAGAATGTATAATGCCTACATCGGAGTAACTTTTAAGTAGACATACGGGGCAGTAAACCTTTCACCTTTCTTTCACGGGGCAGTAAACCTTTTATAGTTATCAGAACTCCTAAGGACTTATTCAGGAAGTACTTGAAGAGGCTCGCATTGAGAGAGAGAGAGAGAGAGAGAGAGAGAGAGAGAGAGAGAGAGAGAGAGAGAGAGAGAGAGAGAGAGAGAGAGAGAGAGAGAGAGAGAGAGAGAGAGAGAGAGTGGCTGAGTGGTGTGGAACAGTGATATCGGCGGTTGCCGGTTTACCGGTATGACATCAATGTACCGTTAAAATACCGGTACGGATTTTCGTACCGGTGTGCAACTCTATAACTCACATTATCTCTTTATGATCGTGTACCTACTCAAATGAATTATGAAAAGAAGGATAGAAAAGTGTTAGCTGAGATAAGACAACATTGAGAACGCGCCTTTTAGCAATCAAAGCCCGCGCTGACGAAGTCAACTTTAACCCGTTCAGTGCCGAGAAAATTTGAACACCACCCACCTGCAAGAGGTATAGATCCTCATAAGCCCCCGCAGTTGAGAGAGATGATCTTACCTATCTATCAATCTATCTATCTATCTATCTTACTTATCTATCAAGTTTGGGTTTGAAGTTGTACATAGTAATCGATAAAACATTTCTTGTCAAAATAGGCTATTTTTTACCTATTTCCTAAGCTCTTGAGACCCTTGACCTTTCCGAGGGGTCATCCCAATTAGTATGCATAGATAGGTCTTACCATCAGGTATCTCTTGGTAACAACTTTGGGTTTGAAGTTGTGGATAGTATTTGAGAAAAAACATTTTTTTCGTCAAAATATAGCTATTTTGGACCTATTTCCTGAGCTCTTATGACCCTTGATCTTTCTTAGAGATCAACCAAGTCAGTATGCATAGAAAGGTCTTACTATCAGCTATCTTTGTACCAAGTTTGGGTTTGAAGTTATGAATCGAATTTGAGAAAAAATAAATTATGTCAAAATATAGCTATTTTTGACATATATATTTCCCTGATCCCCTGTGACCTTGACCTTTGTGAGAGGTCACTGAAATGGGTATGTTTAGAAAGGTCATGCCACAAAGTAAAGTATCCTTGGGCCAAGTTTGAGGACTCTAGCTTGAATAGTCTCTGAGAAAATGCCAAAGTTAAAGTTTACCACGGACGACGGACGACAGACGACGGCGGACGGACGACAGTCGAAGGACGACGGACGGACGACCACTGGCCCAGAACATAAACTCCCTTTTGCTTTGCACGTGAGCCAAAATGAACATTAATTAAAAAAAATAACAAAAAAATAAGAGAGAGAGAGAGAGAGAGAGAGAGAGAGAGAGAGAGAGAGAGAGAGAGAGAGAGAGAGAGAGAGAGAGAGAGAGAGAGAGTACCTGCAATAAGACCCGCGATACCTGGCCCCGTGACGCTGGTCCCATCACCACACACCTTGCCCAGCAGGACAAAGCCAACAAGCAGCGCCACCAGGGTGGACAGACCGCACGCCGCGTGGGATATGTAAAAGAACACTGCAACCAAAGGCGCACGACACGTTGGCGTAATGCAGTAATACGGTGAGTTTTTTGTACAGGGCGCACGAGGGTTCACGCGAAGAAACCGATATCATACTGACGAGCAACAGAAATGCGACATTTGGGAACCCAAAAATCTCGCATTTGTTTTGCTCGGCAGTAAACATTTAACGTGGAGGACGCCTATGAGTGCGACAAATACGTCATATATGTTACGTCAGCTTAAAACACATCTTTTCCAGTCTTACTATTCTGTCTTACCAAATTCCAGTCTCTCCTCGACCCATATGCTATAACAAAGTCACTTTTTGGGGTGTTTGGACCCCCCACCCCCCCACCCCCGCCCCCCCACCCCGTTGTTTGATATTTGGGTTTGGACCACCCCACACACACACACACACACTCCCCCCCTCCCCCCCCCCCCCCCCCCCCCCGCTTTCCATTTGTCGGCCCCTGAAAGCAAGGTGTAGCGTCGGGGAAGCCTTTTGTATCAGGTTGAAGGTCCAAACAAAAAGTTGGAAACACCTCCCCCACCCTCTCGAGGTAACTGATCCGCCTCTGAGCACCAAAAATCAAAGCCTGTGGCAAAGTGCGAGAGAGAGAGAGAGAGAGAGAGAAAGAGAGAGAGAGAGAGAGAGAGAGAGAGAGAGAGAGAGAGAGAGAGAGAGAGAGAGAGAGAGAGAGAGAGAGAGAGAAAGAGAGAGAGAGAGAGAGAGAGAGAGAGAGAGAGAGAGAGAGAGAGAGAGAGAGAGAGAGAGAGAGAGAGAGAGAGAGAGAGAGAGAGAGAGAGAGAATCAATGAATCAATGAATCAATGAATCTTTATTTTACAACGATAAAGATATTAACAATGCCAGAGGCAATGCCATTTTTCAAATCTGCCGTTGCTACATCTACAGACAAACACAACAATTACATTACATTAATACATGTATATGACCAACACCTACGGGTGTGTTGAGGGAGGGGGAGCAATGGTAAGGAAACAAAAAAATAAAAAATCTCAAAACCAAACTGAAGCAAAAAAAACCCACAGCAGCACTATACATTATACATATACAGCAGTTGAATGATATCTACGTATAGAAAGCAAAGCTTGCGGATAGTTATGGCTGCGAAGATAAATGTTTAAAAAGACTTTTCTTGAAACATGATACCGTTGGAGTGGTCTTCATGTGGGATGGAAGGGAATTCCACAAAGTCGCCCCTGAGAATGCTAGACTGGTTTTAAATAAGTCTATTCTGGAGAGAGAGAGAGAGAGAGAGAGAGAGAGAGAGAGAGAGAGAGAGAGAGAGAGAGAGAGAGAGAGAGAGAGAGAGAGACAGACAGACAGACAGACAGACAGACAGACAGACAGACAGACAGAGACACAGACAGACAGACAGACAGAGCCAGAGACAGAGACAGACAGACAGAGACAGAGACAGAGAGAGAGACAGAGACAGAGACAGAGACGGACAGACAGACAGTGAGACAGACAGACAGAGACAGACAGACCAGCAGACAGACAGAAAAAGAGAGACAGACAGATGCAACTTTTGTCAAAGGATCTCACATGCAGTCCTGTCAACTCTTAAAATGCATGCATGCTAACATTTGAAGGCCCACTACCGCCGTAACTGTTCCAAAGATACACTTCAGTAACAGAGGGTTTACGAAACGCTACACACAGGTCTGTTCATGATTCATTTGGACAAAGGATAATCCAGTTCAGCGCACGTCGTCTTTATATCAAGTAACCTGACAATGACTCCACTCCGTTCTAGAAATACAATGCTTTCAGTACGATAAATAGCTAAAAAAAAAATAATATAAAAAAAGAAGAAAAAAGATTGACACACTAAAGGCAGGGCAGAATAAATGAGTGCGATTACGCGTGTGCTTTTGCTGCGTGTCCCAACTGCTGCTAAAGTTTATTAGGTGTGTCGACAAGGCATAAGAAACACAAATGGTGCTGAAATGTGTCTTGAGATTTAGGCGTAATGGTTCTTTAAGAAAAATAAATACAAGGTTAAAAACTGTTAATAAACATAAAAGTGATGTACTGTAAATCAATGTAGGCCTGTATACGCCTAGTGTAGTTTGTGCATTGTACGCAGTGTCAAGACGGATGTATGTGTGGTTAGTGTGGTTTCAAAGGTGTAACCGAGTTACCTGATAAGGTGTCTATCACACTGCGGTGCTCGTGGTTATAATAGTCATTATGCGTCACGGATGCCGTGGAGAGATCTGTTAACTCATTCGAGACTAACGGCATCCGGATACGCGGCTGAAGCCGCGTATCCGGATGCCGTTCGTCTCGAATGAGTTAAAGGAGTGAAAATATGATCATAAAATTTATACATGTCGATTCTGGTATGGGGCAAGTAGTGTGGTCCAACTCTTGTCGCTGTCTGATGTCGTGGGTTAAAATTAAACATTTGAGGATTTGTCCGAAAATGTGTGCATAAGGAGACATTTCTTGAATTTTATTCTGCTTTTATTTTATTCTGAATGTATGAATGGTGTGGAACAGTGATATCTGCGGTTGCCGGTACACCGGTATGCCGTCAATGCACTGGTACGGATTTTCGTACCGGTGTGTAACTCTATAATACACATTATGTCTTTATAAACGTGTGCCTGCTCAAATGACTTTTGAAAAGAAGCATAAAAGAAGTGTACAGAAAAATACTAGTTGAGGCAAAACAACATTGAGAACGCGCTGTCAATATTGGTAAAAACCCGCACTGAAGAAGACAACTTCAGTGCCGAGAAAATCTGAACACAACCCAACTGCAAGAGGCAAGAGGCATAGATCCTCATGAGCCCCCGCAGTTACGGGGGCTCATGAGGATCAATGCCTTTTGCTGAGACCAATTTGTGTCCGTGTTCCCTGGACGGTTTTGGCTCTGGTTCGTTGAATGAACACAGATTTTAGAAACAAAGTGAAAATGAGTCAGCTGGTACTGAGCGGGTTAATACAGTCCTTTTTGTATTAGCACCAAGACATACTAAGAACATTTAACACATTCGAGACGTATCGCATCCGGATTAGCGGTCTCAAGCCGCGAATCCTGTTGTGGCGCGTCTCGAAAGAGTTAAAATGTAGCATCAATTGCCTGTTTTATATTCATCAGTACAACTCACGAGCATTTGATACAAGACCAGGGGCGGATCAGTTACCTCAAGGGTGGGGTGGGGTGGGGTGGGGGTGGGGGGGGGGGTTCCAACTTTTTGTTTGGGACCTTCAACCTCATACAGAAGGCCTCCCCAACACAAGACCTTGTTTCCAGGGGCCGAAAAATCAAAAAGCGCGGGGGAGGGGGGGGGGGGGGGTAGAAGGCGCGTGCGTGTTTAGACTCTCACCATTCGCCAAAATATCAAACAACGGGGGTGGGGTTAATATCAAAATATCAAACAACGGGGGTGGGGTTAATATCAAAATATCAAACAACGGGGCTGGGGTTAATATCAAAATATCAAACAATGGGGTGGGGTTAATATCAAAATATCAAACAATGGGGTGGGGTTAATATCAAAATATCAAACAACGGGGGTGGGGTTAATATCAAAATATCAAACAACGGGGGTGGGGTTAATATCAAAATATCAAACAATGGGGTGGGGTTAATATCAAAATATCAAACAATGGGGGTGGGGTTAATATCAAAATATCAAACAATGGGGGTGGGGGTGGGCTGAAGAGGGGGGAGGGGGGGAGGGGGGAGGGATGTTCCTAACACCCCCAAAAGAGACTTTGTTATAGCATTTTAAAGAATTTGGGGGGGCGCAACCCCAGGACCCCACCCCCAAATCCGCCAATGAAAGACTATCTCAGTTCACGTGTGGTGATAAAGTGTGTGCTGTCTCGAACGCACTGTTGACCGTTTCTATCGATCGGCCAATGAGGCGAGGCTATGGAAGCAGCGACTCTTTCAAGTGACATCGCACCCCGTCCACGGGAAAAACCACGTCGATTCAAATTAAAGACACTTTCATACACTGAATTGTACAAAATAATTAAATTATGCCTGACTTGCACTTACGCAAATAAAACCACCCGTGCCTATTTCTGAGCATTCGTGATTTTCTTTGCTTATCAGGAGTTCATGTATAATTTAACCCCTTCACTGCCACTTATCTACATTGTAAGTCTGAAATCTGTGTAAATTCAACCCGAAAGAGCTCCAGAGAGAGTTCCAGAGAGAGCTCCAGAGAGAGCTCCAGAGAGAGAGAGAGAGAGAGAGAGAGAGAGAGAGAGAGAGGAGAGAGAGAGAGAGAGAGAGAGAGAGAGAGAGAGAGAGAGAGAGAGAGAGAGAGAGAGAGAGAGACTTACCGGTGAAATCAGCGAAGCTAGATTTCGCCCAGTCATAGACTTTGCATTCCGACCCTCCGCGACGCAATCTACGCACTGGTTTTTCACCACCAAAAGGAAACCCGCGGAAACACACACAACCTATTAACGTCCCTGACGTAGGATGGCCTTAACAAAACATAAACAAAAATAACCCAGTAATTAACGGTCGCTGCGGCCCGTACAAATGGGAACAATCCCGTGCCTGTAATGCACAACAACCAGCACACCCACCCGCTTCACCCCAAAAAATTCACCCCATCAACGAATTCATCGACCGACCATTAGCCATATAAAGAATAATAACGGATCATTACACTACATCTACAACAGTCTCACGACAACCCAAAATTGCCTTCTAAAAAAGAAGATCTGTGTGTGAGACAGCCTAAATGGACCCCACCAACACGAGCGGAGCGATTGCCTGTTGCTTGCTGGGGGCGGAGGGGGGTAGTTCTGGAGACGTAGCGTGTGGTGGGTCGCGCTTCGTCGGGGGGGGGGTGTGTGTGGGGGGTTGGTGTGGGGTTTGGGTTGTGTGTTGTTTTGGTTGTTTGTGTGTGGTGGGTGTGTTGTGTGGTTTGGGTTTTGTGTTGTGTGGTTGGGGTGTGTGGGTTTGTGGTGGTGGTTGGGTTGTGGGTGGTTTGGTGGTGGTGGGGTGGTGTGGTGGGGGGGTTGGAGGGGGGGGGGTGGGGGTGGGGTGTGGGTTTTGTTTTGTTTGGGGGTGGGGGTTGGTGGTGGGTTTGTGCTTTGTGTGGGGTTGTGGGTGGGTGGGTGTGGGGGGTGGGGGGTGGGGGGGGGGGGGGTGTGGGGTGTGTGGGGGGGGGGGGGGGGGCGGGGGTGGGGGGTGGGGTGGGGGGGGGGGGGGGGGGGGGGTGGGGGGGTTGCGGGTTGGGTGGGGGGGGGGTGTGGGTGGGGGGGGGTGGGTGGGGTGGGGGGGTGGGGGGGGTGGGGGGGGGGGGGGTGTGGGGGGGTGGGGTTGGTGGGGTGGTGGTGTGGTGGGGTGTTGGGTGTGTGTTGTGGGGTGGGGGTGTGGTGGGGGTTGGGTGTTGGGGGGTGGTTTGTGGTGGTGGGGTGGGGGGGGGGGGTGGGTTGGGTGTGGGTGGTGTTTGGGGGGGTGTGGGGTGGTGGGGGGGGGGGGTGGTGGTTGGTGTGTGGTGTGTGGGGGTGGGGGGGGTGGGGAGGGTGGGGGGGGGGTGGAGGGGGGGGTGGTTTGTCCTCTTTTGCCTGTTCTCCCCCACTCCTCCGCTGCTCACCCATCCCATCCACCCCCCCACCAACCATCCCCCCCCAAACCCCCCCCCCCCCCACCCCCTGCCCCAAACCCCCGCCCCCCGACCCCATGGAGCCAACGTCCCCAACGCCGTTGACCGCTGTACGGGGTGGGACGGGGCCGCCGATGGCTCCGGCTCGCACGGACGTCATGCTCGATGGCCTATATTTTTTTTGTTTTTTTGCGTCACGGGTAAGGATCCAGAAGAACCAATCACCAAAACAGAAATTCCAAAAATGTTAAAAAAAAAGAAAGGAAAGCAGATAAGAGAGTAACACATAACAAAACATACATACAAACAAACCATGAAAACAAAACCAAACAAATAACAAAAACAAAACAAAACGAACAAACGTGAATAATTTATTCCAAACGTGTGCTGCTATGTAGCTGAACATAAAAACATCAGTATAAAAAATAATTTTATTGTGTGCTGTCCACTTAGACTTAGGGACCTCATTAAAAGTCGCAGCCTAGAACTGATAGCAGAAAATAGATAAAAAACCACCCACAGGCCACAGATCACCATGTTTCGTTGTAGAGAGAATTAATTGAACCGCCCAAAGTTGTTGAAAAGTGGCCCCCCCCCCCAACCCGCGCCCCCTCCCCCCCACCCGGTTCCTGCCCATGGGACCACATGGGTGTTGGTTAACCTACATTTTTTAATTATTTTAATAGAATAAAAAAGTATCCCAGAAGGGAGGGAGCCGGGGGTAACCTGGGAGGGGGAGGGACCCTGGCCGGGAAGCGCCAGGAGGCGGGATGAGAGACAGGGAACAAGTAGGGCATGAGACGGAAGTCACCCTTGCGCAGTCAGCCCCACAGGGTTGGGTTTATTTTCCCCCTCCTATTTCTGGGGGGATGGAGTGTTTCATTTCTTCTGTCTAACCCTTTGTCCATTCACCTGTATTTTTCCCAATTTTTTTATAAAAATAATAAATCTCACCCAACTATAACTGACGCGCGCCAAGTTTAATTCCAGGCGTGGGGGGAGGGAGGCGACCCTGAAATAATCACATTGTCGAAGAGAAGAATATCCCCATCTACCTTCCCCCTGCAACAGGTGAATATATGCAATAAGCAAAGGGTCGTTAGATGAACGGCCTCCACAATATTGGGCCCCACCTCCGAGATTGCGGGGGTTCGAGCAGAAAGAGTATAAAAAAAAAAAATGTACATAATTATCATATCATTTTAATTAATATTCAAAAAAATCAAACTGGGTCGCAAATGACCGTTAGGCAATTACAGCCCCCCGCATGACAAGACACGAACATCACATACCACCAAAAACTTAACCCAAACAGCACCGAACAACATAACCGGTGTACCGGACCACGCCACATAACCAGCCAACGCCCCCCATCCCCACACCGACTCTCAATAAACCCGCCACACACCCATCAGAAGACGATTACACCAAATGACCGTAACAGACTGACAGTCAGCTGTAAACAAAACAAAACTAGGAATTTTACGGGGGGCTTGTCGCTGGCTGGTACTGCGGCGATACGGTCCTCCCTGGGAAGGCAAACCCAAAATTAACCATCGAGGGGCAAATAAAGTGGTTAAAAGAGGAAGAGACACAACTTTGACAATACATTTATAACAGTGAACAATAGACGTAACTGGCCCTAACAAACCGTCACTAATTGATTTTATTTCACAAATGTAATAGACAATAGACGTTACCAAACCCACCATGTCAACAGACGTAATTTGACAACCAGACGAAATAGACAACGTAAACTCTGACACAACAAGAAACCAAGGTACCTGACCAAACAGTCGTTATTTACGATAGATATAACTGACACATGGCAGGCAGACCAAACTCGACACCAACAACCGTAAATTGACAACATTCAACCCACAGCACAAGTAACAACCGTAATTGACAACATAACCCAAAATGTAAAAAAAAAAAAAAAAAAAACATATGTAGCAACCCACAAAAACAGACGAACTTTGACCCAACAAACTAACATGACCACCGCAAAACAGACGTAACTTGACCAGACAAACAAACGAAACAGAACAAAACACACATCCAGGCGCATAATAGAATACATTAAGGCCAAAAACCGTCTTGAAGAAATATAATATCTCTTACAAACAGACTGAAATTTAGTACCCAAAGAACGTAACTATCTTTAACTCGGCGACACTTTTCAACAAAAAAAAAAAAAACGTAAACTGAACCTCCACCCCAAACAAACGTAACTGACAAGAGGACGTAATCCCCGACCAACCAGGACCGTAACAGACAACCATTAACAAAAACGTACCTCCCTGACAAGGAGACCGTATTCGAGAAAAAGCCAGGCGAAACTCTACTCGACCACCCCAACAGACGTAACTCCTGTCAAAAAAACGTAATACGAAATTGTCAGTTCGCCAATTATATTGACAATAATAAAGCCGTAACACTGCCACAGCACAACCAGCCAACATGCCACAAAAACTTAAACTAAAACTATTACACTGACAAGATACGTTTTTATAATTATTATATTAATAAATTTAAAATAAATATAAGATAATATTTATAATATAATATATAATATTAATTAAATAATATATATAATAAGGAATTATATTAATATAATTAATTAATGTACAACGGAGACAAGCTACTACAAGCCCACAGTCCTTCCCTCTGACACACAACAAAACGGAACAGCAACAGACAAACCTAAAACCTACTACTTCCTACTTCTTGACAAGAGACGTAATTCGCGACGAAACAGACAAGCAATTGAAACCAAATAAGACGTCATTATTACCACCACCCACCCGCATCCCAATGAAAGGTATGTGCGGATCTGAGATCTATATGAGAAGGATTCTGGAGGTTGGTTTCCCCACCCCCCACCCCTTACGTGGTAGTTAGGCCCCCACCCCCCCCCCCCTAACAGGAACCTCTAACCCCCTCCTTTTTAGTTGCTTGTGTTAGTTAGGGAGGTTTTACCCCAACAATGTAACTGACTATAGCGGTGAAAAGAATTGGGGCTGTGTGAGGGGTGGACCCTTTGTTAGAGTAACCCCCGATAACAGACGTTAAAATACAAAAGAATAATTGAAAGACCATAGCAAAACCCGAGCCAGCCACTAGATACCAGACACCCAATAAAAATTGGCGCCCGGCTAAAAAGACAAGTACATACAGACAGCCACTATTACCAACAGACAGTTAACGCAGACTTGAAGGATTCACGTTAAGAGGGAGCTACTCACACGGCCTCGTAGCAGCCGCACCAAAAGAAATCCCACCACCCCAAAAACAAAACCAACCCCAAAAGTGTACCAAACTAACTGTTCCATCCCGCTCACGGAAGTCATGCATTCACACAGAGAGTATGATACAGGCTTACCCTTCCTTCTCTTTTGATTATTGACAGTGCTAGTCTCTGTTGTGAGTAAAGTGCTACGCTGTGACTGTGAGTCTGACGACTAGTTGAGTGCTGCTAGTGCTAGCTGTGAACCGTCTGACGATAAGTTAAGATTGCAGACGTGTTTTGATTGCAGACAGCGGCCAGTGCTAACCAACCAATACACGAGTGGCCCCATGCTTATTTGTACTAATACTGCCAGTTGTTAGTTCACTTCATGTATTTTTAACCCCTTCACTGCCGCTGGACGCAGAATGTGTTTTTGCAAATATAGTAAATTCAACGATCCCCAGCCATCAAGCTACAAAGTAGTTTCTGGCATAGCAGAGGCACATGAATACCTATTGCCTTTGCAACTGGACTGTGTTCGCTTTTTCTCGGCAATCAAGGTGTGAATGGTACAAATAACAGTTTGAAATTTCTATGAGTACCATACACCTGTCTTTCTTGAGACCACACGCCATACCTTTTTAGTGCTCTATGGTTTGGACTGTACTGATTATGATGGTTCTGGACTGTCACGGCGTGTCTTCTTTCTCAAACAGAAGGTTAATTTGTTGTTCAGCAGGTTTACAATTTAAAATAAATGCCAGATAATTTTGTTCGCATTAAAACCCTCTTTCAAAATGGGCGTACAAAGGAGAACAGGAAACAACTCACAGCGTAACCCTTTCCATTCTGACACACTATTGCTTGAAGTTAATTTGACTATGATAGTTCAAGGGTGGTGCCAGAATAGCTTGGCGCCTCAGGCGCCAAGCTATTCTGGCACCACCTTTGAACTAGAATGGTTGATCTATCTCCCAGTGTGTAATGTAGCCTTCATAGGACAATAAGCAAGTTTTTAAAAAAATCAGCCTCATGATATAATGGGTTAAAGTAGAAAATTGTTTTTTGTCTGTGGGTCCATTTAAAAAAAAAGGTTCTTATACGGAAAATTTAATACAGTGTGCTGTAATTATCCATTTAAAGCGTGTTTCTTTCTCTGTTAGGATTTTCTTTCATTTTGCACTCTTGGCAGTCACATATTTGGTCTAGATTTTATTCTCCGCTAGTTTTGGCGCAGCGCAATCCATTCTGAGCAAAAGAACAGCTCTGATCACCTTAAGAGTTCTTAGCTGTGAGCGAGTGCCGCTGCTTGCTATCACGGCACAACTGCCTGGTTTTGTTAGTCACACAATTGGCAGTACCACACAAGAGGTGACCGGGCCAATTGCGTCCGCTGTCGGCCCGATCACCTTTTGTTTACTGGTGTAATGGCACGGGCATAAATCACAGTAATCGATAAGGGTTAGGATAAGTATTGGCACGACGCCTCAGTCGCACTTACACATGGCCACAGTAACATCTGACGACAACAATAGCACTGGACTCTGTTTACGTTGACTGGTCATTGCTGGTTTTGAAATGCGCAATATGGTAAAGGAAAGTGGCATTCTGTAGAATATACTGGTTAAATGGTAAATTATAATAACAAACAAATAATAACAAACAACAACTACAATAATAATAATAATAATAATAATAATAACAACAACAACAATGACTAGTTATAGAGCGCTTATCCTAAAATAAGCTCTAATAATGCGCTTTTCAAATCAAGGAGAGGTGGGGAAGGGGTAGGGGGCGGAGGATAAAGCCAGAAAGAAAGGTTGCTACGAGACAAAGTTCTGCAATACAATCACGTCGCACACGCGCACACACGCGCACACACGCGCGCGCGCACACACACACACACACACACACACACACACACGCACGCGGACACGCACGCACGCACGCACGCGCGCGCACCCCCCCCCCCCCCCGCCACACACACACATCAGGTACATAATCATGAAAAACTATGCTACACGGGGGTATCGAACAGAATGTGGAAATGAATAGTCATGGGCCAGATTGAACTAAACAGTGTTACCAATTTGCAGTTATATATATATATATATATATATATATATATATATATATATATATATATATATATATATATAATATATATATATATATATATATATATATATATATATATATATATATCGTAGAATATATATATATATATATATATATATATATATATATATATATATATATATATATATATATATATATATTTCCTACGACTAATAATCATTTTCTTATTCCTACTCCCTACGCCTGTCCGCGAGATTGAAACCGATTGTATACTGACGAACAAAAGAAATGCGTCATTTTTGGAATCATAGGAAAACACTTTAGTGTTTCCGATGATTCCAAAAATGTCGCATATCCTTTGCTCGTCAGTATATTTCAGCGTTGATGTCAGTATCGGTCTCAGTGCCTGCGACGTATCAGGCATTTGTTTTTCTTATCCGCCCACACCCTGATCCCACCAAACGCAACCCCCCCCCCCCCCCCCCCCCCCCCCGTCACATTTGAAAAAAATATACGGCTTTTAAACTCCTAAATACTCGACATCTCAAGTAGTCCATGGGTTGCCAAGACTTGTGGGAGCTTTCGTCTCCGACCACGGCTGTGTGAATGATAACGGTCTGCAGCCCTGATTAACACACAAGATATGAATCGACCATGATCGTTCAATGGTGGTGCCTAAATAACACAATAAATGGATCGACAATGATAGTTCAAGGGTGGTGCCAGAACAGCATCTCGCCTATCGGCGCCAAGCTGTTCTAGCACCGCCCTTGAACTATCACACGATTGTGTAACGGTTGACAAGCTAAAGGCGGTGCTGATGGCACACGGTTTTGACTACTCTCTGTCCCTCGTAACAGTTCTCTTGACTTATTTGTAGTAAAGCATTACATGTGACAGTTAACCCCCTTTACCGTCAAGAAAAGGTGAACACAATCCAACTGCACGAGAGATGAGCAGTTGCGGGGGCTCATGAGGATCTATGTGTCTTGCTGATGACACTTTGTAACCATGTTTCTTGGATGCCGGGGGCTGTTTGGCGTGGAATTATCAGATATCAGAAACATACATAATCTGTGTCCACTGGCAGTGAAGGGGTTAATGTAGAGAAAAACACTGCACAACTTACTTAAAAAAACACACAAAAAAAACACCAAACAAGACTGCTTGATTTCAGTATTAGTAGCCATGACTAGGATGTAGGCTTGCATGAGCGCAGCATAGAATGTATGGCTCCCAAAGATTCAAAGGTTCAAAGACCTTATTTATTCACCCGTGTTGGAATGTGGAGATAATGTACTTCTTACACACCTCCTTTTTTGCCGCCTTTGAGCGAAAAAGCCGTAACACACACGTGTGATACAGCCGTGTTGCGTGAACGACCGAGTGTGCACAGCATTGTCTTGTAGAAAGTTTGGTCAACAAAAAGGTGTGGGCACACGCGATATTGAAACGACCTACTTTCAGCTCACGCGCAACGACATCATTTCACAGTGACGACTGGCACTCTGGCGTCATGTATTGCGCTATTAGGAACATTTGTCTGGCATCCAAAATATTGACGTCACATTACAAACTAAATTACGTCAAGATGTTTACTAATTCACAATGGCAGCCGTGTTGTGACTAGAGTGTGTTCCGAAAACCAACCCACGTCGGATCCATGCCAAGAAAAAGGTGAGTAAGCAATAGATTCTTACGTCGGTGTTTAGGTGCCACTGAGAATCTCACTCTCGTGGTTTTAAAACCTTATTCTACTCCCTTTCGCTCGTAGAATAAGGTTTTGAAATCACTCGAGTGAGACTGATTCTCAGTATCACCTAAACACCGACGTAAGATTCTATATATGTAAATGTAATTTAATAGAAACTGACATAAACGATCTTGAGAACGTTAACGGATTTTCATGTGAATTAAATCAAAGGTATTTTTTAACGCTGTAAACCTTAGAAAGGTTTTTAAAAGCGCGTTGAGCATGAACGAGTTTAAGTGTGCAACGCCTTTGGCAAAACTCAACGCGTTATGTCGCGGACGACTCGTTTGAACGGGTATTTTTCCAAGTGTCTGTTTTAAGACAAGGTGTCGAGAGCACACAGGTAAACCTATTGACAAAGGAAACGCACGAACCAGACACATAGAAATCTTTTACGTTATAAAATGTTTGTCTTATGACTATTGACATGTAGATGTCACCTAATGTTGTGAGCATGCAATTTTGAAAGAACACTTTTTTGGTACAGGATTTTGAGGTGTGTGTGTGTGTGTGTGTGGAGGGGGAAGGGGGATATTAGGGGGAAGGAGGGGGAGGCTGAGAGAGGGGGAGGGGGAAAGGGGCGGGGGGACTTTCTAGTGACTGCACGAGATGATAATAGGAAAGGGTACGATTTTCTATTTTTTTTTCTGCACCTGCACAGACGTAACAAAGCAAACAAAAATCCTGTTCAAGGCCGGTCTCATAATTATCGGACAGAAAAACTGTACTGTCATTTCTCTGTGCCTTTGATCTCAGAAAAATTAAAGTAGCATTAAATGATCGCATTTATCGCCACGTTGCATACTATAATTATGATCTTGCGTAAGCCAGACCCAAAAGGCGACTGGCAAGCGTGTAAAATGCAGAGAAGAACCCAACGGAGAAAGGAACACGCTTAGAATGACAGATCTAAATTTATTTAAAAAATAACACAATACATTAGTTTACGTCACTACAGAATCTTCGAGCTAGGGCGATCGAACATTACCCCACGACTAAAGTTACATGTTACCACACGCGCTGCACAGGTGGTGCATGTTTACATTAACTCATTCAGCCCCGACAGACCACAGCAAGACACAGATCGAGCATGATAGTTCAAGGGTGGTGCCAGAATTACTTGGCGCCCATAGGCGCCAAGCTATTCTGGCACCACCCTTGAACTATCATGTTCGATCTGTCTCTAGAATTGTAATACAGTCCTTCAGAGGACAACTTCAATATTTTGGGGTTTCGGTCCTGGGGTAGAATGTGTTAATTGTTTATTACATTTCACCCAACTTGAAATTCAGCGGTCTGGACGTGAGAACGCCTTACGCCATTATGCACAGATCGTTTTCAATAATGAAGCTAGCTCGACTATCAGATACAACAACAACAAAACAACTCGTACAAGAAAATATGCTTTAATTGCGTTTTGTGTCGGGAATGTTTGAATCGTAAACATTTAGTCATTGTGTAACACGTCGGCAATCTTGGCGATCGGCTATCTTGGTACAGGCGCCGAGCTATTCTTGAACTATTATAGCCGACTTGTCGCCTGAAATGTAATATGGTCCTCAGTCGATCACTGCCCCAAAATTTAAATTTTCCGCCTCAGGTTTCTCATGCACGACTGACATGGGACTAAAAACTTGGTCTCATGAAGGAAAGGTTATCGGGCCGACGTTGCCGCCGTGGGCGCACGGCTATGCGCGGGCCCACTGCAGCCGACGTTGGCTTGAGGGTCGTTTGCTTATTGGGAACCAACTAGTTGTTCAGACAGAACAGTAGGGCAGAACGTGTTAGCTCATTGTCGGCACAGACGTCCGACTTGTGCCTGCTTGTCTGACATGTACCATAGTGAAGTCTTAGGGCATTGTCATTGACCAGTGGAGCAAATCAACTTGTTGGCAACATTATAATAGGCCTATACCCAAGATCTGTTCGGCGAGCTCGCCACTGGACACCGAGACAGAGGGGCACCAAAGAAGAGATACAAAGACGGTCTCAAGAAATCGCTTAGTGCCTGCCAAATCGACCACCGCCAGTGGTCTTTGCTTGCTGCGGACCGTGACACCTGGCGCTCCACCATTCACAAGGCAGCCGTCTCCTTTGAGGACTCTCGCAGAGCTAACCTTAAGGACAAGCGGCTTAGAAGAAAAAACAGAGTTGTCGTAACTCAGAACCCTGACCAGACCTTCCCCTGCAGCCACTGCGGTCGAACCTGCCTGTCCCGGATTGGCCTCCGCAGCCACGAAAATGCCTGCAGACGACGTGGGCAAGCCCTATAGAATCTTCGTTCGCGAAGTCAAGCCAAGAGAATAGGCCTATACTGACTTTCTAGAGCAAAAAGAGAAAAAGTGTGTGGGTGCGTGTGCGTGTGTGTGTGTGTGTGTGTGTGTGTGTGTGTGTGTGTGTGTGTGTGTGTGTGTATGTGTGTGTTTGTGTGTGTGTGTTGTTACGTGTGTGTTTACGTGTGTGGTTACGTGTGTCTGTGTGTTTACATGTGCGTTTACGTGTGTGTTGGAGGGGTTGGTAGATAACGGTCGGGGGTACTATGACACAGCATATCTGACATTCTCATTGATCTGACTTTACACTAACGGCAATAGGCAGTTGCCAATACTTGCAATTTAACACTATGCAAATGGGTCTTCTTAAGAAACGCTTTGTAAATGGAGACACTGTGAAACTATAGAATTAAAGGCAGTGTGCTGGTTTAGCCTGTAACACCGGGCCCATGACTGAACACATGACAAGAACACTAGACTAATGTGACCCGCAGTAAACCACCTGCTAACCGGTACAGTGTACAGTCATTGTCAATACTACTACTACCACCACTACTCTCCTGCTACTGCTACCACCACTAGACCTATTACTACTACAATAACTAAAATTACTATTACTACTACTACTACTACTACTACTACTACTACTATGACACAGTCATTTTCTTTTCAAAAGTCAGCTTTCAACACATCTTTTCCAATCTCACTACTCTGTCTTACCAAATTCCAGGCTCTTTTCTGTTTCACAATAACATCATGATGACCCTGTTCCAGTTCTTGTTGCGATGGTTGTTTGTGCTTTGGGTGTGTTTATGTGCTGTTAATTTTTGAATTTGTATTGTAATATTTGTATTTTGTGTTGCTGCTGTCTATTGATTTGTGTTTAGTATTTAACTTTGATTTGCATTGTGCAGCGCTTAGAGCCTGCTCTGCAGGGAGTTTGCGCTTTATAATTATTATTATTATTATTATTATTATTATTATTATTATTATTATTATTATTATTAATTATATTATTATTATTATTATTATTATTATTATTATTATTAGTGGTAGTAGTAGTATTGCCATTATCATTATCGTTATTATTATTATATTATTATCATCATCATCATCATCATTATTGTTATCATTATTATTATAATAATTATTATTATCATCATCATCATTGTTATCATTATTATCATTATTGCGGCTTCTGCCATTAACACTGTTTTGTTGCAGCGGATAATAAACAATTCAGTCAGTTCACCTCTCGAAGTTTCAGATTAAATAACAGATTTGAAAACGTATATTCTGACCCAAAAGTTAAATAAAAAAGCAACCCGAATTACGCTGCATTTTGACCCACGGTGTGTTAGCGCACATTGTCATGAAGTCACTGCGCAGTTATCTTCTTAATCTACAGACTGGACAGAACACCATACGTTACTACTGAGTCATTCGTACTGAGGAGTACTGCGGGAATATTTTGAACACCAGCCGGTAAACCGAAGCCATTTTTTTATACACTCCGAAGTCGAGATGCATGAGTGGTCCCTCTGGCTTAACAAGCAGTCTAACCTGTCGTAAAGGTAAACAATTTACACTGACCAGTGCATATAGGTTATAGCAGATTTTTCGTTGACCCGACCAGAAAAGTGCTCGGGCTGACTTATTCTATCACGTGAAGGCAAAACAACAACAACAACAACAACAACAACAACAAAAAAACCAGCGAGTCCATTTTTGTTGAATAGCGAGATTTTCACTGTATTACAATGAAAATCTCGCTTTTTCACAAAAAAACGTACTTGCTGTCTTTTGCCTTCACAGAACAGCATAGTTTACGTATACCCCAGTTGCAAACCATCCGTCGGGCCCACGACGGCCGTAGTAGGCCCGCGCACAGCCGTGCGCGGGCCCACTGCGGCCGTTGTGGGCCCAAAGTCTTTGCTCACTGGATAGTATCTCCCAGCGCTTTGACTATTCAAACTGCCCGACAACTGAAGATAAGAATTCACTTTTTTTGTTTCTGTAAGATCGCAACTGACGTCTGTGACCCACTTTCCCAAGCCTTATTTGTACATACTGCATGCAGCGAAAACGCAGTGACCATTGCTATACACACAATACATAAGGCGCTATGCTGCTGGTCATTACTCTCTTCATTCTTACGGCCACTGTTGTAACTGGCCAGACCACCGCAGCGGATGGCTCATGCGTATACAACGGGGTGACCTACCCGCAAGGTCAGTTCCGGCCCAGCCCCTGCAGCCCGTGCGCCTGCTACAACGGCGTGGTACATTGTGCCGTGGTGGACTGCGCGCTCGCTCCCTGTGTGGACGCTGTCAAGAATGAGGACCACTGCTGTGCGGTCTGTCCAAACGGTGAGTGAGTTTTACAGTGAGGAGTTTTGTTTTGTTTTGTTTTGTTTTGTTTTGTTTTGTTTTCCTCGGCGCAGTTGGTTAGTGTTGTCGTCATCACTATCGTCATCGCCATCGTCATTGGCGTCATATCATCATCATCATCATCATCATCATCATCATCATCATCATCATCATGAGCACAGTTCTGGACCTGTTTCTTTTTGTTGTTAACCCATCTAGCCTCAACGCCCTACAGCTGGAGATGGACTGACCATGATAATTTTAGGGTAGTGCCTGAAGGCGCCAAGCCAATCTGGCACTACTCTTGAATTATCATGGTCAGTCCATCTCCTGCAACCGGTGCGTATGAGTTAGGTAACACCTCCACAATTTGGGACATATTTATGGCCATGGGCTAAATGAGTTAATGGTGTTATTGGTGAAGTGCTCATAAAACTATGCCGCCGACGAAACAGTTACAAGCAAACAGACAGACAAACAAACAAACAAACGCCTAGTGGTCTCTTTATTGATCTCGGTATTGCCATGGCTTTTACGACCCTTCCAAATTCACGTCCAAACTTACATGAATAAAAAGTCTGCCCTATACGTTAATGCGGCTGAATCAGAAGCCCATTTTAAGGAAAAACCTCATTTCATTTTAATGAAAACATCGCTTTTCAACCCCAAAATATTCTTGCGGTCTTTTGCCAAATTAAGGCACATAATTATTGTGACCTCAAAAATGACCTGTCTAGCAGTCGCCCCCTTCCGTAATACTCTTTTTCTTCTCATTCGAGAGGTGTGTATGGGATTCACGAAGACGTCGTTCTGTCAGTCACAAATCCGAAACATTACGCTGTGATACATCACGACTTTGCGACAACATTTTTAACGAATCACGGATCACGAAGAAAGTCTTTCACGAGTCACGTGAAAACCTGAAACATGGCCATCCCGTGTCACGATCATAATACATACCCCCAGCCGCAAAACGTCTTCGAGCCCACGACGGCCGCAGTAGGCTGTGCGCGGGCCCCGCACTGCGGCCGTCGTGGATCCGAGAAACTTTGCTGACTGTGATTCTCGCTGTCTTCCTTGTCCAGGCCCAAACTGCCGCACCCCTGACGGCACCATCATACCTGCTGGTCAGTCGGTCGAGGTCCAACCCGGCACACACTGCCGATGTCCCCATCAGACCGGCGGCTTTGGCTTCTTCATGACGCCGTACAGCACGGCCTTCTGCGACCACACCGTCGTGGACATCGGCGGCAAGTAAACGATGTCTTACACTTGAGACTGACGAGATGATGTGCTCACGGCGGCGGCGGGGACCCGGTACGCCAGAGGTCTTTTGGGGCCGACGACGGCCGCTGTTGGCCCGCGCACAGCTGTGCGCGGGCCAACAGCGGCCGATGTCGGCCTGAGGTCCATTCACTCACTTGGGAAATAGATTCTTGTATTTGTTTTAAAAATGTGAATGTACGATGAGGTTAGTTGTCTGGTAAAGTTTGCGAAAAGCGCGTAAAGTAATTTGAGTTTTGTGAAAAAAAACAAGAAAAAAAAAAAAAACCAACCAACAACTGTTGTTTGGAGTGAATGTTTCTCAGTGTCGGTGTTGTAGCTTATTGTTGTGCTCGTTGTAACTGGCGATGGTGGTGTAAGTTGTTGTTGTCGTTGTCGTTCTAGACGATGTGTACGCACCATTGTTGTTCAGAACAATAAATGCCAAAAGCAGTTACAGATAAAGTTGAGCATTTAACTGCGCACAGGAAACAATTCGGCCCATGTCCTGTGACATTACACGTTCTTAGTCACACCACGGGCTTGACGGCCAGAAAGCCAGAAAGTCTTATCTATGTCGGCTTTAACTAAAAGTACAAAATACCTGAACGTTGTTGAATGGCGTAACGCGACTCCCGGCCGGCCTGAAGTCTAGATAAACCTTATTTTTCAAAGGTTTATGCGTGTAGAGGCCGTGGCGGATTCGGAGACGTGCGGCCGGCGTTAGTACCAATACCCAAGCCTCCTCCTCCCACCGTAAAAAATAAAGAAGAAATCACACACACACACACACACACACACACACACACACACACACACACACACACACACACACACACACACACACACACACACACACACACACATACACACACTCACACACACACACACACATACACACACACACACACACACGCACACACACACACACGTTGACACGTTTTATTTAGATGGACTACATTAACATTTAAATAACACCACGGCAGCTTTTTGTCTACCGTACTGAAAATACGGCAGACTTTGAAATGGGGCTGGTTGGAGCGCATTCCGGAGCATGCACATGACGTTTTTGGCGTGCGGGGCAGAAATTCTGGCAAAGAAGTAATAAGATAAAAATAACGTCACGTCTAGCTACTCAAACCGTGATAGAGAACGTCTTCTTGGCGCCAAAGTGCCGTGTGTGTGTGTGTGTGTGTGTGTGTGTGTGTGTGTGTGTGTGTGTATGTGTGTGTGTGTGTGTGTGTGTGTGTGTGTGTGTGTGTGTGTGTGTGTGTGTGTGTGTGTACTAATAGTCAAAACTTAAAAGCCACCCCACTTTTTGTGTCATTGTTTATCGTCGCAAGTACGCTAATAAAGTACAATATGTTCTTTCGATCCAAATGGGTTAAAAGTTGACCTTAGACAGTCCACTGTACATGGAACAGTAGACAACAAGTTATCAATTTTCACGAACGCGTCAAATGCACGGGAAACATCGTCAGTTTTTGTGAAAAACTGTGCGATATTGGCAAGCGTACCAAAGGCAGGCAGGTGGAAAAACTCGGTAAAGTCGTGATGCACGTGCTAAAGGGATCAGTTGTGAACACTGAGCACCTCTGTTTCGCTACAAATACCGGTAAAATTGGCACTTTCCTAACTATGCCACCACGACGAAGCCTAACGCCAGTTGATCAAGGCCGGGCGCTAGCATGGCTGCAGGATGGAATTTCCGGAGAGAAGTTGGGAGACGTCTTGGGGTGTCCCATCCAGAGGCTTCTGACACGATTCCAAGAAACTGAAAGGGCAGAACCACGACCCTGCTCAGGACGCCAGCGCTGCACCAGCAGAAGGGAGGACAGATACCTCTGTGTGGCGGCTCTGCGCGACCGAACTGTCACGTCAACCTCTGCGACGTCAACTGATGCAAGCTGCAAACGTTAGCGTCAGCAGAAGCACAGTCTGCCGACGTCTGCGCGAAATTGGCCTAGCTTCATGCAGAGCATGCAGTGAGAATACCCCTCACTCCAGCTCATCGCAAAACCCGGGTTGCCTCGTGTCGTCAACATGTGAGGTGGAACAGACTCCAGTGGACTCAGGTTCTGTTTACTGATGAGTCACGGTTCACTGTGTCCTTCAACGACGGAAGGGTGAGGGTCTGGAGACGCCAGGGCAAGCGATTCACGGATGGATGCGTCCAAGAGGTGGATCGCTACGGAGGAGGCTCTGTCATGGTCTGGGCAGGCTTCAGCAGGGAAGGCAGGACCCCCCTCCACGTCATCCGAGGCACCCTGACAGGACAGCGCTATCGGGGCGAGATTGTGCAGTCCCTCATCCAGCCAGCTCTCCAAGCCATAGGCGACAATGCTGTTCTGCAGGACGACAAAGCTCGACCTCATCGCGCCCGTGTGATGGATGAGTACCTTGAGCAACGGGGCATCTCGTTCACCTGATCTGGGTCCCATCGAGCACCTCTGGGACGTGCTGGGGCAACGTGTAGTCAGCAACCACCCCCCCATCTCAAGGCGTCCCCCAGCTGACTAAGTTCCAGCATCAAGAGTGGGAAGCGATCCCACAACATGTTCTCCGAACCCTGGTGAACTCCTTGCGTCAACGCTGCATTGAATGCTTGGCTGCAAACGGTGGGTACACTCGCTACTGACTGGACCAGTCTTGTGTGACTTTTCAAATGAGGGGTGGGTAAACATTCTAATGTACTGCTGTTGTTGCAATTGCTTGATTTACTCAAAACTTAAATGAAATTGTTACTGAATAAATTAGCAAAGTACTGACTCCAAGTATTGTTACATTATTTGTGTGGTGTTGTCGATGCGTCTACCCCCATGCGCCCCGCAATCCGCTGGAGAATATTCTGACCTCCCCCCGAGAGGTCAGTGGAAGGCTCAAGGATAGGTCTCATTCCTTCTTTTCCCACTACCTTCTCTTTCTAGATCTAGTGAGCGATGCAGTCACAAAAAGGGCAGCTGATGTCCTGATGACACAATGCAAGCTTACCAGCCTGAAATTTCATGGCATTAGCACAGCAAGAGCATTTTCAGAATTGAAATAAAATTTTTTTAAAAATTTAAAAAAATTACGTCCCTTGGAGCTAATCTGCTTGAGTGCATTTTTGGCTTTGGGCGACGCATTTGTCTAAAAGTAAAGAATATATATATATATATATATATATATATATATATATATATATATATATATATATATATATAATATATATATATATATATATATATATATATATATATGTTTTCCTCCCTACGTCACACGATCAGTCACTTTAGCGCAAACCGTACCATGTGACCGTGATATAAAAACCCCTGTAGCGAAAAATGGCCGACGTTTTGTAGCCCTCTCGATGACGCATCTTGGATGCCATTTTTGTTCTATAATAGATCGCCAAACGTTCTAAAGTACAAAGTTACTTAGTGTTGTTCGAAACAGCAAGCACACTCAGTACTAGAGACGGCAATGTCATGAAATATTTTAAATTACGTCATAAGTCTATTATGTATAAAGGTATATTCCTTCGACGTCAGTCATGTCTGGCGTGGTCCAGGTCGCAAGATGTCTTCTTGATTTCTTTTACGAAAATAGTGGAGGAATGAAAACAAATACGTTATTGGTCAGAGGGATTCGCTGCACGGACCCTTGTAGGCCTTCGGGAGGTCAAAGGAACCATTGTACCCCTCAGGCCTCCGGCCTTCGGGGTACAATGTTTCCTTTGACCTCCCTCAGGCCTACAAGGATCCGTGTAGCAAACCGTTCCGACCAATAACTTATAATATATATATATATATATATATATATATATATATATATATATATATATATATATATATATATATATATATATATATATATAATATATATATATATATATATATATATATATATATATATATATAGTTTTGTGGATTAATTTCACGAATTATATGGGTTAATCTTAAAACTATTTTACGAAAAAAACATCCTTCGCATGATTTTTCAGATACAGTGTTTGCATAAGCCTGCTGTTTGTCCCGGCCCTGGCGTACGATTAGGTCAAAATTGTGACCTGTAAGCCCTAGGCGTGAAAATAAGCAAGGATATTGCTAAGTTTGATCCTCTAATACGTAAAATGTTAGTACTGCGATGAGTGACGTATAACATCGAGTCGTCACTATGAACACGGCGTCGTGGGACTAATGATGCCATAACGTAAAGCTTGAAGTGACGTCATTTCGCTGCTCGTGCTATTCTTCTTCTTCAGACCACAGAGCTTATGAATGGCGGGAGTCGCCGTGTGTCTGTCTTTATTTCTGTGTGCCAGTGTATGTGGATCAGAGGGTGGGTTAGAGTAGAAGGATATGGATGCCTGTCGCTACACGAGCCCACACAGCGTACTAATGGCTGGAAGCGCCGTTTGTCTGTCTTTATTTGTGTGCGCCGACGTGTGTGTTGGATCAGAGGTTGGCTTAGAGAGGAGGGAAATGGATCAGCATAATAAGCCTAAAAATTTGAACAACTCTGGATGTTCCTAAAAGATAAACGCGTGTGAGCTCCAAACAATACAGTAGACTTTGGGATGAAATCCTCATCTTTTTTCCAAATTGTGGAGGCGTCACCTAACGTGCCAGTTGGAGGAGATGTATTGACCATGATAATTCAAGGGTAGTGACAGATTAGTTTGGCGCTTGAAGGCGTCAAGCCAATCTGGCAGTACCCTTGAATTTTCATGGTCAAGCCGTCTGCTGTTGTAGGGAGTTCGTGTTAAATGGGTTTAGGGGCTAGATCTAGCCAGAAATTAGACCAAAATATTATTTTTCGGTTGTTGAAAACAAATGAGATTTTTTTTGTATACTCTGAGATCTTTAGTTTCACATACAGTTGGAATTTTTTTGTATTACATATAATAGAACCGGCGATATAGTGTCTCAAAGGTGAGAGGTGGGGTGCCTACAAAGCAAAAATTTCATCTAAAATCAGAAAACATCAGTTATATTTATTTGGACGCCTTAAAAACCTGAAATTTCATCTTTGAAACTTGAAATTTGGCAGGGAGGTAGCTAACATATATACCTGGAACTTGTTCCACCAAGAAGTCTCAGAAATTAATAGTAATTGTTAAATTCTGTTTTTTAATTTGACATTATAACGAAAAATATTTGTGTTTTTAGATACACATTCTTTTCAAAAACTTATGAAGCTATACACATCTAGGTGGTACAAGTTCCAGATATCATTATGTATTAATATTAGACAAAAGCAGGGGTTTGAGAAATGCATGTGCTTGAAATGAACTAGTCCATCGTACTACTAACCACTACATGACCCCCCCCCCCCCCAAAATGAATAATTAAATTATTTATTTTTAAGGTCGTTTATGTATACAAAATAACACAAATAGCAACACCAGAGCAATATGTAACTAATTGTACAATACTTGTCCAATTTTTGTTTCAATATTCTGATTTTGAGTATATTTAAGCGACGCTCAAACAAAGGACCCCTTGGTTCGATAGGTCTGGCCCTTTAAGCCCACTAAACTTTATACACAATAGACTTAACTCATCCAGCCCGACGCACGTATTTCCCAAATTTTGGAGGCGTCATCTAACGACTATGCACCTGTTGCAGGAGATGGGTCGACCATGATAATTCAAGGGTAGTGCCAGATTAGCTTGGCGCCGACAATTATCATGGTCGACCCATCTGCTGTAGTGCGTCAGGGCTGACTGTGTTAAGGCTGTAGAGTATAGCGATCTGCTCCAGGGCCATGCTTTGATTGCTAAGATATCAATTCAGTGCTGCTGCCTTGCCTCGGGTAAGACATTTTTTCCTTTTTTCCCCAATCCTCGTTAACTCATTCTACCCCAGACAAACCACAGCAAGATAAGGATCGACCACGATAGTTCAAGGGTGATGCCAGAATAGCTTGGCGCCTGTGGGCGCCAAGCTATTCTGGCATCACCCTTCAACTATCGTGGTCGATCTGTGTTCTGCACTGCAATGCACTCTTCAGAGAACAACGGCAACATTTGGGGATTTCGGTGTTGGGGTAGAATGAGATAAAGATAAGAAGAACAGAAAGGAGTTCCTTTTACGGCGTTGAGACTGATACTGACGAGCAAAAGAAATGACAATCTAGGGCCCGCATAGTCTGCAGTTCGCGTCAGACTTTTCTGAAATGTTGCAAAGGAAGTGACATCACGTAAAGTTGACATGCACATAGGCTGAAGGGAACTTTACCGTCCAACACCAAATGTAAAACATACACGAACCCAGAAAATCTGACACTGCTGAACATGTTTCATCGCGCAAAGTCCCTCTCGCACGCCTCCGATTTTGGAGAAAACAGGCGGATAAGCTGCCTTATTTGCGACCACAGACATGAATAAGTATGTCCGTTTATGAACCTGGGTGTGATACTTCCGCTGTGTGTTTGTCTCTGTCCAAATGGTGACCTGTTGTGTGCCCCGTATTGGGCTGTCCGACGACAGCGCGGAGATTTCGTTTGACTGTGTAGACATCAGTGCTTTCTATAATCGCGCGTTGTGTTGAATACTGTCTACTTTAATGAGAACACGGATACTTACGGAAAATGCCAGCAGGCTTGTTTATTTAGTCCTTTGTCTAAGGTTGTCACTATCACTAGCGGACATCAGTGTCGTCAATCTCAATAGTATGGCGATTCGATTCGTGTCAGTGTGCGCTGCTATCTATTCTCCGTTAATGCGTGTGTGTGGGAAAGAAATTTCGAGCGTACGTACACACTAAGAAGTATTTTATTACTAGTGAGCGTAAGGAGCTTGCTAACGTGATAGAATATTTAGCGTTTTTGCATTGTGGACAGAGTCGAGCATCAAGATTGAGTTTTTAGGTCTGCAAGGGACTATGGGAAGGGCTAACTATATCGAGCAAGTTCATGAATATTAATTTGCTTCTTATACACTATACAATATACATGTGTCAAATCAGGGGAAATTTTATGGAGTGGGTACATATTGTGATATTCAGGTTTAACGCTTATCATTCGGAATACACCAGTGTGTGAAATAAATTTGACTAAAATAGTTCAAGGGTAGTGTCAGAATAGAAGCTATTCTGGCACCACCCTTGAACTAAAGCCATTGGTCTATATCCTTATCTGTAAGTACTATAAAGTAGCTTGCATATGGCAGTGTACAAATTTGAAGCTTTTAGCCTCAGTATGATATGGGTTGACCTGTTTCTGGAACACTGTGACTGTTAAAGTGTTTTTAGGAGATTTCCAACAGCTGCCTCCAACTTATTCTTTAGGCGTTTCGGATTAACCCATTTAGCCCAAACGCACTACAGCAGGGGATGATCGACCATGATAATTCAAGGGTAGTGCCAGATTAGCTTGGCGCCATCAGGCGCCAAGCTAATCTGGCACTACCCTTGAATTATCATAGTCAGTCCATCTCCGGCAACTGGTACATAGTCATTAGATAACACCTGCAAAATTTGGGAAATTCGGCCGTGGGGCTGAATGGGTTAAGGTGAGTCTCACCGTGGATGTAGTACATACAGTCGTACGAGTCGTCTATGAAAGTAGTGCAGGGGAAGCAACCGAACTGGCTTAGCAGCTGGGCACGTACTAGCGTCCCCTTTCTAATTGACTCTCCTCTCTGTTCCGAGTAGCGGGGAGACCAGTATTGTTACTGTGCAAAACGTTTGTCGCGTTTTTCTCCCATGAATATATGAGCTATTCACGAATAACTTATATGCTTCAGGACTGACGGGCTTTGATTGCTGAACTTCGTCAATACAATGTTGTATTACCTCAACTGAGAACTTTTCTAACCTTCTTTTTACAATCCACGTGACTATGCACACGTAATAGGCGTTGCCTACTTCCCTATTACTGACACTCGGACATCGACCTTTGAACTCGACTCTATAACTTGAAAGATAAGGAGAACACAAAAGTCTTTCGTTTTGCGACATCAGTTCAGACTTCATAAGTTATGTGCAGCATTATTGTAAAACATATCCCAAGAGCATATATACTGTTCAACTTACCGCAGTACAGCTACACACAAGATAATAACGCTGCCGGGTTAACACAATGTAGCGCCATATGGACACAAATAGTCCCGGCGTTCAGCCTTGAAGATTACACAGGCCTACTAGTGAATGGCCAAAAGCTAGAAGAGGTCAATAGCTTCAAGTACTTGGGAGCCACCCTGTCCAAAGACGGTAGTTGCATAGCAGAGATCCGTATCAGGATAGGTACAGCAACATCCGCAATGGCCAGGCTGGACAGGATATGGCGAAGTAACTCCATCAGCTTCACCATCAAGTACAGGCTTTACAAGTCCCTCATAGTGTCTATTCTACTCTACGGCTGTGAGACTTGGACACTGCTTGCAGACTCAGAAAAGAAAATCCAGGCCTTTGAGAACAAGTGCCTGAGGAAGTTGCTCCGCATCTCGTACCGCGAGCACAAGACCAACGAATATGTACGGAGCATCGTCACTTCCCTGGTGGGCCCACATAGACCCCTTCTGGCAACCGTGAAACGGCGCAAGCTTGCTTGGTTTGGCCACGTGACCCGACACAACACCTTGTCCAAGACTATCCTCCAAGGCACTCTCGAAGGAAGTCGTCGGCGAGGTCGTCAGAGAAAGAGTTGGGTCGCAAACATAAAAGAATGGACCGAACTCGAGATGTCAGACTTGCTTGCCACCGCCCAAAATAGAACTCAGTGGAGAGCACTGTCTGTTGCTGCTGCCTTTCAGTCCCCCCAACGCCCAGTTCGGGCAAGGGACTGATGATGATGATGATGACTAGTGCGATAAAAATGAATAGACCATGATAATTCAGGGGTGGTGCCAAAACAGCCGGCGTAGCCGCACAAAGAAGCGACGACTACTCTAGCACGACCTTTGCGGCTTGAACTGCCCGGCGTCAGTCATGGTCGACTCATGCAGGGCCGGACCCAGGGGGGGGGGGGGGTTACCTGGGTTCCGGAACCCCCCCTCCCAACTAAAAAAAAAAAAAAAAAAAAAAAAAAAAAAAAAAAAAAAGAACAGTGAATTTTTTTTATACAAAGGGAGTTCCAAAGTTTTATTATTTTTTTTATTGTTTTTATAACATTGCAGTTTTTAGTCACTTTTGATCCAAGGCACAAAGAGTTATTTATAGACAATTCAACGGAAATCCATTTCAAGGGATCCGTTTAAACGTCCAAAACGTTTTCCCGTTGAAACAACCAAGTAACCCAACCCCTAACCCTAAATTAGTAAATGCAGCCATATTTTCTTGTTCTGGCCACAAGCCTCTTCCAGCGCCTTCACCTTGATACAGCCCTAATCCCCCCAAAACGACTTTTTAGAAAGATTAATTAAGACGCTAAGTTGATAATTATGATAATTCGTTGTAACGAACATCCGTTGAAACGACCATCGTTGAATCGTCCAAAAACATCGTTGAAATGGATTTCCGTTGAATCGACCCTAGGTACCCAAAAGAGTTGCTTTCCTTCAGTGCATGTCTTTCCGAGAAAGATCAGTGAAAAGACGTCTGACGTCATTAAGGTTTGTGGGGGGAAGTTTAAATCTAGATCTATTTTCTTTGGTAACACTTCACTTTTGCTGTCTCCTCGAAAATGCCGAAACTGAAAAAAACAGATGCTGATGGCAGTAGGCGACTGTCATGCTGGTTTTCATCAAGCTCCATTTCAGAAGGTGGGTACATTTTTAAATCCAATTTTGTCTCATAAAAGAAATGTAGTCAGTAGAACTAGGTAAAATTCACCCATTCCGAATTCGATTCAAATGAGCACGTGGCGATGGCGCCGGTACTTCCTTCCTGTGAGTGTAGCCTATGCTGTAGGAGCTGATACTAGCTGCATATAATGAATATCATAGATATAAAACAGCCCCACTTATTAAAATACCAAAACAGGTAACAATTAAAGTAATGCATAGCCTGAAATTTATTTCACAAAGTATTATGATATATAACTTTAAAAATGTCAATTTAAAGAATAAAGATATCCGCATCAATGATCAATATTGCTTTTATATTTATAAAAAAAATCTTTGGACGGCAAAATATCGTTTTCAATAACAAAACCAAGGGCTAAGTTATAAGGTATCGTTTTCACTAGTGCAGCTTACTAGCTATGTATTGTGACGTAAATCTCTTCGGAGAGCAGAACAGAACCGTCTTGATGGCTGACTATGGAAACCATAGCCTATCTGACACCACTTTGACAGCGTCGCCATCAATTGTGACGGCAACATAGCCTTTCCGGGTGCGAAACTGTCATGACGACTTCGGTTTTTGGAACGACAAGAAGCCATCATGACGGCATCCCAACCACTGCCTTTTTCACATAATAAAATGGAAAATAAAAATGTGCTGAAATTTTGCCAACTGCTGAAAATCAGCAAATTTGTTAACAGTTCCTATGCCTGTGAACAGCGTGCTACAAAATAAGATTATTCACCCTTAGGCCTTTTGTTGATGAAATTTAAAATAAGCTAAGAACTAATCCGAAAACCACTGTTTTTTTTATATTAAATTATTATTATAAAATTGTAGTAGACGTGTTAACACCTGCAATGCTTAATCATATATAAGATGTTGAAAAGACGGTTCTATTTTATTTTACATTTTTGTTGTTGCTTTTAGGATAATTTCATGTTTTAATTTTTATGTTATGTCTTTGTTTTTGTTTTTTTGTTTTTTTTTCTTTTTGTTTGTTGTTGTTGAGTAAATTGTAAAGCACTTAGAGCTGTTTACAGGTAAGCGCTATATAAGAAAACCTTTAATAATAATAATAATAATAAAAGTTGTTTTTCTAAACGGCAGATGATGCAGTTCCTCGAAAGAGACAAAAAATCAACTGGCAGTGGAGTTCGAAACAGTGACATGGGAACAAGTAAAAGCAGTGTTGGTGAGTAATTTACTGCCCCGCCCCCCCCCCCCCCCCCCTCTCAAAAAAAAAATTAAATTAAATACAACCTGAAATTGATACGTGATTGAGTGTTTCAATTTAATAATTAATATTAAACAAAATGACTGGTGTGTTCCATTGGCTATCATTAGCCTAAGAAGACTCTACGAGTCATAAGGTAGCAAAGATTTTGTCCATCATTTCGGGGGAGGGGTCTAAAAAGAAAAGCTGTTATTTCAGATCATAAATATATATCTAAGCTTGACTGAAGTGTGTAAACGAAGACATATATATGCTTTAAATGTAATTATCTTGTTGCAGGTCTCTCTCTCTCTCTCTCTCTCTCTCTCTCTCTCTCTCTCTCTCTCTCTCTCTCTCTCTCTCTCTCTCTCTCTCTCTCCCTCTCTCTCTCTCTCTCTGATCTCTCTCTCTCTCTCTCTCAGTATGTGTGACTGTGTGTGTGTGTGTGTGTGTGTGTGTGTGTGTGTGTGCGCGCGCGTGCGTGCATGCTGTGTGTGTGTGTATGTGTGTGTGTGTCGGCGTGAGAGAGAGAGAGAGAGAGAGGGGGGGGGGGAAGATAGCACCTGCATACATATTTGCCCTTGCTGTATGAACTTTAATGTACTTAATGATTCTTTGTTTATTGCTTTACTTTGTATTTTTACTCATTTTATATTTTTGTGCGTACGCGTATGCGGGTAGGAATGTCTGGAGTCCGTGTCCGAGAGCGTGTGTTTGTTTTTGTGCGTATGTGCCTGAGTGCGTGCGTGTGTAAGTGTGTGTGTGTGTGTGTGTGTGTGTGTGTGAGTGTTCGTGCGTGTGTGCATGCGTACTGAATTGCGGTGTACATGAGTGTGTGTGTGTGCGTGCGTGTATGCGCGAGTTGTGATGTGCATGCGTGCGTACCTGAGTGCGTGTGTGGGTATGTGTGTGTGTATGTGCGTGGTGCGTGCGTGCGTGCGTAAGCGAATGCAGCAGTGCATGCAGCAGTGTGTGGTATGTGTATGTTTACATGTCTATGTCACTTATGTAGTAGATGTAGCAACGGCAAGTTTGAAAACTGGTCCTGTTACCAATAACTTCTACCGTTGGAAAATAAAGGTTCATTGTTCATTGTTCTCTTTCTCTCTCTCTCTCTCTCTCTCTCTCTCTCTCTCTCTCTCTCTCTCTCTCTCTCTCTCTCTCTCTCTCTCTCTCTCTCTCTCTCTCTCTCTCTCTCTCTCTCTGTGTAGCAAGGACAAGAATGAAAACAGGTCTGCGCACCTATTCTTTTATCCTTGGAAAATAAAGTTTCATTTCATTTCATTTCATTTCTCTCAAAGGTACACACACAATCGTTTTAGTATTTCAGACTTCTCATAGACCCAACTTTTATTTGTATTTCAGACTCCTCCTCAAGCATTGATCAGCCTGCCGGGGGCCTGCTTTCTGAATCCTCTGCCATGCCAATGACCAACCAGCCTGATGTGAGCCTGCTTTCTGACTCTTCAGATTTCTCCTCTCAGATCACCAGCAACAAAAATATCGATTTTGGTGAAGTTTTCAAGAAACACACGCGAGTCGTTTCACTGTCAAGCCGTGACAAGGAGCATCTTCTAAGGCAACACTGGAGACCATCACCTGGTTTTCAGTTTCCAACAACAGTGATAAACAACAAGAACCGAAAATTTCAGCATGAGTGGTTGCAAAAGTACTCCTGGCTTGTGTATTCTCCTTTCGAGGATGGGGCTTACTGCAAGTATTGCCTATTATTTGCAAAGTCTAATGAAAACCTGGGCAAGTTTGTGAAGACGCCATGCAAGAACTGGAATAAAGCCTGTGATCAGATCAAAAAGCACTCGTTATTACAATACCACAAAGATGCAATGGCAAATGGAGAGCAGTTTTTGACAATCATGGATAAACCAGAGCAGAGCATCGCCAGTGAAATCAATCAGAAAAATGCAGAAAACATCGCTGCAAATCGACAAGTTCTGACAAGCCTCTTCAGGATTGTTGAAGTGTGTGGAAGACAGGGGTTAGCTCTGAGGGGCAACTGTGATGATGGCATTCTTCAGAGTGAGAACAGAAGCAATTTCAATGCCCTTTTGAATCTGTGCATCAATGCAGGAGATGAAACTCTCCGGAAACATCTAGATACATGCGATAAGAAGGCCACATACATTTCAAAAAGTACACAAAACAGACTGATAGAGGTTCTTGGTGATCAGATCCGCAACAAGATTCTTGCAGAAATTATTGCAGCAAAACAGTTTACCGTGCTTGCTGACGAAGTCACAGACAGCTCAAACTGGGAACAACTTTCAATTATATTGAGATTCGTCGATGGAAGTCTGAAAGTTCGTGAAGAGTTCCTGGCTTTTGTCCAGTGCAGAGATACCACAGGTGAAACACTTTACAACAAGATTGTTGAGTGTCTGGGCTTGTGGGGGCTTGATTTCAACAATGTTAGAGGACAAGGTTATGACGGGGCCGCAAACATGGCAGGAAAGTTTAAAGGAGTGCAGGCACGTTTTCAAGCAAGGAACAACAAAGCACTGTACTTTCACTGTGCTTCCCATAGCTTGAGTCTCTGCATTGTAAAAGCATGCGGCTTGCCTGCAGTGAAGAACATGATGGGAGCACTGAGGGAACTGTCACTGTTTTTCTCAAACTCTCCAAAGAGACAACGAAAACTTGAAGATACCATCGAAGCATCTCAGCCTGACACGACAAAGACAAAGCTTGTTGATCTGTGCAGAACAAGATGGGTAGAAAAACATGAAGCACTGGAGGTTTACACATCTCTCTTCCTGGTTGTTCACGACTGTTTGGGACAAATGTGTGAAGACAGTGACAATTGGGACAGTGAGACATTGACCAAGGCAACTGGCTTTCTCCACACCTTGAGCAGCAGTGTTTTCCTCGTTGCATTCGTTGTCGTCCGCAATTGTTTGCGTTACTTAAAACCCTTGACAGTGAAGCTCCAGAAAAGAACAAAAGATGTTGTCGATGCCTACAGGGAAATCAAAGAGGTCAGTAACTGCATGTCTTCTATTAGAAGAGATGTCGACACAGCGTTCGTTGCCTGGTTTGGTGAAGTCAGCAAAATGGCAAATGCTTTGACAACTGATGTTGTTGTTCCTCGTCAAGCATCCCGCCAGACTCTCCGTGACAACCAACCTGCGGCCACTCCAGAAGAATATTTCAAGATTAGCATTGCCATTCCTTTCTTGGAACACCTGTCAACCGAATTGGACTCGAGGTTCAAAAATGCTGACCTAGCAGTTGATGGTCTCTGTCTGGTGCCAAGCACTTTAATAGACAACCAGGATGGTTTCATGCAGGTTCCAGAAGGGGTGAAGACACTGGCAATGTTGTGGGAGTCTGACCTACCAGACAACGCTACCCTTGATGCAGAATACCAACGGTGGGTTTGCAAATGGCGAAGTGCTGCTGAGAATGCGACAGCTATCATCCCATCCACGGCATCAGAAGCACTGAAACACTGTGACAGGGATTTTTATCCCAACCTGTTCATCATGCTAAAGAACCTTTGCACCCTGCCTGTCACTACTGCCGAGTGTGAGCGTTCAAACAGTCAGTTGCGCAACCTGAAAAACTACCTGCGCTCTACAATGGGGCAACAGAGACTCAATGCACTTGCTTTACTGAAAGTGCACAGGGATGTTGATATTGACTTCAAAGAGGCAGTGAACTGTTTTGCCAGAAGATACAATTCACAAATGGTACTAATGCCGAGGAACCTAGTGCAGCAAGACTGAACTGAAGTGAAAGCAGGGCCCTGATGTTCATAAACTACAAGGTAAATCTTTATACCGTTAACGATCAACGAAATGTAGTGAATAATAATAGTATACAAAACATCTCTGTTGATAAATAAATGTTTGTGTGTGTGTGTGTGTGGGTGTGGGTGTGGGTGTTTTTTTTAAGGGAGGGGCAGGTGATAATTTTTGTACCCCAGAGTTTGTCAGTTCGATTGTTCAAAAAGCTCAAAGTCCCCAGACCATCACAAATGGCTTTTTCAAGGCTCAGATTGCACCAGATTGCACCATTTTGCATCCTTGAAAAAAAATAATTCCGGGGGGGGCATGCCCCCGGACCCCCCTAGAAGGCTCGGCGCTTCGCGCCTTCGCTTTATACTGAATCTGTAACCCCCCCATCGACTTTTCCCAGGTCCGGCCCTGTCATGGCTTGCTGCATGGTTAGGACTAAATCGGTTAACCCCTTCAATGCCGAGAAAAAGTGAACACGATCCAAATGCAAGGCGCATTGATCTTCATGAGCACCCGTAACTGCGGGGGCCCATGAAGATCTATGCCTCTTGCAGACACCACTTTGCGTCCGCGCTGGTGACTTGAACGGCTTGGGGTATGTGGCGTTGAATAAACGGCAAACATTTCAGAAACACGACCTGCATCCGCTGGCAGTGTAAAGGGGCTGAAGTAAGTCACGGAGAACTAGAAACCCTAACGCGTGCATGCAGGGGCGGATCAGTTACCTCGAGCGGGGAGGAGATTCCAACCTTTTGTTTGGGACCTTTAATCAACCTGACACAAAAGCTAGACCTGAGGGCGTGGGAGTGGGGTGGAGGTGGGGGTGGGAGTGGGGGTCGGGGGTGTGTGCTAGAGGGGTGGGGGGGGGGGGGAGGGTAGAGGGAGACGGCGTGTGTGTCAAGACGAAAATATCAAAGAGGAAGGGGGTGGGGAGGGGGGTGGGAGCGTGTGTGTGTGGAAACTCGCCAAAATATTTCACAGGGAGGAGGAGGGGGACAGAGAGAGAGAGAGAGAGAGAGAGAGAGAGAGAGAGAGAGAGAGAGAGAGAGAGAGAGAGAGAGAGAGAGAGAGAGAGAGAGAGGGTATACTCTAAAATCATGATGCGTGATTAGCCTTTTCTTTTCGGTTCTCGTAGTGATTCATGACATCATGTCCAGTCGTGATTCGTGGAAAAAAAGTGAAACGTGAAAGCCAAAATAAATATGACCTTCACCATTCGAAAAGCGTCGGCCTGTTATTTCGCGAAACGTGAAGAGTCTGTTGACACCCGGAACGTCGACTGATTTTCTGACCAGATGCGAAAGCTGTCTCCTCACAGCCCACTGCAAGACGTATCAACTGTTGCACCGCCTTTTGTGGTACTGATCTGATACCCAAAGCGCAAAAGGACATCCGGCTGACGTCGGCCGCCGTTGGCCCGCGCACCGCCGTGCGCGGGCCAACAGCGACCGACGTCAGCCCGATGGTCTTTGCGTACGGCCGGGGTTTATTTTGCGGTTAGTCAGTCTGCGCGTTTGACTGATACACAACCGCAACTATAGCATGAGGTCATAGTCGTGCGACATGTATAAGGTTTTGCGGTTACACACCGCACCTCGTTTCAAAGCCAGGTACTGGGCGTGTGTTATCTCGAGCACACAAATGTGGGGCTGCGTGTAATTAATCAGCTCGTTCGTAACGCCACCAGACTCCGTGTGTGCGTGCGTGCGTGCGTGTATGTGTGTGTGTGTGTGCGTGCGTGCGTGTATGTGTGTGTGTGTGTGCGTGTGTGTGTGTGTGTGTGTGTGTGTGTGTGTGTGTGTGTGTGTGAGAGAGAGAGAGAGAGAGAGAGAGAGAGAGAGAGAGAGAGAGAGAGAGAGAGAGAGAGAGGGAGGAGATGATGATACTGATGATGAAACGTTTTTATTCAGGATAAAAAGTTCTAGGCATAGCAATGCCTATCTTCCAAACTGTCCTGCTACTTTACACATATAAAAATACATCAGACGATACAGCAAAAGATAAAACATATATAAGTAAAAAGACCCCCCCCCCAACCCCCACCATCAGAAAAAAGAAGAAAAGAAAGAAATTATATAATATATACACAGGTATGAACCTGACATGTTAATGCTTCGTCTTCGAAAATTCAAGCAGCATTGAATGACCGCATTTGTCCCCATGTTGCATACTATCAGATTACATCATCTTGCCTCTAAGACAATGGCGTAGTGTCGGAAATTTCTAAGAAACCTTCCCATGATACCTGCCTGATTTATATTCTTTGAAGTCTGAGTACTTGTATTTTACATCACTATGGAACCTCCAAGCTAGGGCGATTGAACATAACGCGTCGACTAATGTTACTGCTTTAGCGGCCGACGTGCTGCATACTTATAGTAATAGACTTATGTTCAAACTAATAAATGTACTATCTTCGTCCATTCCAATCTGTTGAGCGCTAAACTAATCAGACACAAGAGCACGCTGAACAGCAACATCTACAATACATTGAACAACACCGTCATTATAATTACTTAACTCATTCAGCCCGGCGCACGTATTTCCCAAATTTTGGAGGCGTCATCTAACGATTATGCACCTGTTGCAGGAGATGGATCGACCATGATAATTCAAGGGCAGTGCCAGGTTAGCTTGGCGCCGACAGGCGCCCAGCTAATCTGGCACTACCCTTGAATTATCATGGTCGACCCATCTCTAGCTGTAGTGCGTCAGGGCTGAATGACGTAATCAGACACAACAGCAGGCTGAACAACAACATCTACAATACGTTGAACAACACCGTCGTTATAATTACTTTAGGTGAAAATAATTGCTCTCAATTGGAACACCCAGTTAACCCTTTTGCTGTCGAGAAAAGTGAACGCGATCCGACTGCAAGAGACACGGATCACCACGAGCCCCCCCGAGACTGCGGGGGCTCATGAGGATCTATGTCTCTTGCCAAGGCCAGTTTGTGTGCATGTTCCTTGGAAGGTTCATTGTGGCTTTCGGTTGTTGAGCAGAGATGTCACTGGAAACAAACTATTGGCGGGGACGGGGTTAACAGTTATTCAAAGCGAGCGTGGGTCCCTGAATGCGGTCCGTTAAGTTATTTGTACAGAATGAAGCAAAAACTGATTTTTTTTTATTTTCGCCCGTTGGTCAGCAAATTTTAAACAATTTTAAACTTTTAATTGCGTGTCGGTCTGTCGGATATTTTGAACTCACGGTGCGTTAACTATTATAGCCCCATGGCGACATTTTCCAAATTCTGGAGGTGCTACCTAACGGCTAACTACCAGTTTTCTATAGTTGGATCGACCATGATAATTCAAGGGTAGTGCCAGATTAGCTTGGCGCCATTAGCTTGAATTATCATGGCCGATCCATCTCCTGCTGTAGTTACTCAGGGCTAAATGTGTTAATCATAGACTTCAGGTCGACAAGAACTTAGTTATTCCTGTACAAAACAAATTTTCAAGCAGCAACCCAGTCGGCAAACGATAATCGGGTTGACAGCGGTGCGCGGGCCGACTGCGGTCGAGGTCAACCCGATGACACTTAGCTAACTGGGAAGGAACTAACTGATTAGTAACACGTTTTGATACAGGGCAGAAGTTGGAGTTCCTTGCTGAACAGATGGTCGCGTCACACGCTTTTGAGACTGTTGCTACATTTCGACGTTCAAATTATAGCTTTCATTTTTATTGTTCCTCCGTCCACGAAATTTTGAAAAGGATAAGTAATGTTAATTGAATTGAACTGAACTGAATTGAACTGAACTGAACTGAATTGAATTGAACTGAACTGAACTGAACTGAACTGAATTGAACTGAACTGAACTGAATTGAACTGAATTGAACTGAACTGAACTGAACTGAACTGAATTGAACTGAACTGAACTGAACTGAATTGAACTGAACTGAATTGAACTGAACTGAACTGAACTGAACTGAAGACGTTGAACGTTTAGGGCTTAGCGTCGAAGAACGTGATTTCAAAGAGGGACCACCGAAGAGGGTCTGAACCCGCGACCTTTTTGGATGAGAGTCGAACGCTCTACCACCGAGCCACCCAGTCCGCCGAATTGAATCGAACTGAAGTGAACTGAACTGAACTGAATTGAATTGAATTGGATTGAAACGTTCAATTACCTCGGACTCATTCCTGTTTATGGATCCCAAGTGGCAGGTTTTATAATGAAAGCGTTTAATTAAGTAATCTCTTTCCGGCCGCGAAACCGTGGACACCACCCGTCTGCGATTTAGAACCCCTTGAGCCCTTACAGGTTAACCTGGCCTTCGGCTGTCGGACAACCCCTTGAGCCCCTACAGGTTAACCTGGCCTTCGGCTGTCTGAGAACCCCTTGAGCCCCTACAGGTTAACCTGGCCTTCGGCTGTCGGTAGCGGTTTCCGACAGGAATCATCGCGACAAAAAGCGCTACCGACAGCCATAGGTTAATCCCTTCAACGCCAGGATTTTGAATTTGGACTCCACCTATCTAGTTAATAATAATAATAATAATAATAATAATAATAATAATAATAATAATAATAATGATGATGATGATGATGATGATGATGATGATGATGATGATGATGATGATGATGATGATGATGATGATGATGATAATGATAATAATAATAATAATAATAATAATAATAATAATAATAATAATAATAATAGTAATGATAATAATAATAATACCGTTATTATATAGGCGCTTTTTCTCAATTTTGGGCAAATCGACTCAAAGCGCCGCGAACTGAAACCCAACACGCACACTCACGTAACAGACACGGATTTACGCCATTTATGACAAACACAGTACAAGACAGACGAAGGGCCAGTTCAGCTACTGAAGTTACAGAGATTTTTGATCGCTTGTATTAGTTGAAATTTGTAAAGTGGCCTGAAACCGGTATCAAAGTGTGGGGGGTGAGTGCAAGAGACATGTAACATCTTGGGTACAGGCCTCCGTAATCTCCCAAAACAGACTCTATTCTGATATGCTGAGCGCGGGAACTGGGCCCCGTCGAAATCAGTTAGTTAGTTAGTTATTTTGGGTTTAACGCCGAGCAGGCAGCTAAGGCCATCTCACGGCGGCCGTCGAAATCAGCACGTTGTATACTGACGAGCAAAAGAAATGCGACACTGATTTCTGGAATGTGTTTCCGATGATTCCAAAAATGTCGCATTTCTTTTGCTCGTCAGTATATTAACCAGCACGTTCTGTTTGGATGGTGCTCGCATGCTACCTTGTAACTAACAACATACAAAAAAAAAGCGAAGAAGAGGAAAAAAAAGGGGGTCTACAATTTGGCCAAAATACGTGATCAGAGGCCTCTCCTCACAAAGCTGTTATACGTGAGCAATTTCTTTTGGCAGAAAATGGAAGGGTACAAATCTAACGAAACTACCGTGACCGCTTCAAAACTATATTTCCTACCACTTACGAGGTTGCATGCGCAAACACCATCCATGTTCTGTTTTACTTTAACCCATTTAGCCCCAACGCCCTGCAGCAGGAGATGGATTGATCATGATAATTCAAGGGTAGTGCCAGATGAGCTTGGCGCCTGCAGGCGCCAAGCTCATCCGGCACTACCCTTGAATTATCAAGATCAATCCATCTCCCACAACCGCATAAGTAGTCTTTAGATAACACCTCCTTTTTGTGGGAAATACGGCCGTGATTAATTCCTGTCAACGTCTGCACGCAATGTCGTCTCACAACTTGCAGTTAAAGCGATTTGCTTGAAAGATTTACTTCTACTAATCAGGGTCCCGACAGGATAGTGGGACTTCACGGGCTTAATTACAGTCACGGAAGGGTCGATCACAACAGCAGCAGGTGCGTGTTCGAAGCTGGCATCTATCTTAGACTGACCTTGCCTTGCAATCTCCTGTGTCGAATGATTCATAGTGTACTGATGGGCAAAAGAAATGCGAAACACTGAAAGTGTTTCCGATGATTCCATAAATGTCGCATTTCTTTTTTTGCTTCGTCAGTATATACAATATCTGCTCAGTGCTTCGTGCAAGTGAGCGGCAGAAACATCAGGTGCATGTCGCCAGCACTACGTATCACGAAAACTAAGTGTCGATAGCACTTCGATCACTATTCTAGCACTAACTGTCGTTAGCGCTACGATCATGCTAGCACTACGTGTCGATAGAGCAACGGTCGCTGAGAAGTAGTGATATCTGGAATTATACTGACGAGCAAAAGAAATGCAACATTGTTGGAATCTAGTTTTTCCGATGATTCCAAAAACGTTTAATTTCTTTTGCTCGTCAGTATAGTTGTAGGTGCCGGGAGACAGACAAGTACCAATGTCCAAGGAAAGAGATATCATGTCTGTTGCAATGCACTTCAATAGATCAGTTTTCGGGTCGTACGTCACAAGCAATAGCTGTTCCTGTTCCCCATAACCCGCGCGTTAACCCATTCAGCCCTGACAAACTACAGCAGGAGATGGATCGACCATGATAATTCAAGGGTAGTGCCAGATTAGCTTGGCGCCTGTCGGCGCCAAGCTACTCTGTCACTGCCCTTAAATTATCATGGTCAATCCACCTCCTGCAAATGGTACATAGTCGTTAAGTAACACCTCGAAAATTCGGGAAATGCGCCCATGGTGCTAAAAGGGTTAAGGCCGTCCATCATCACGCAGGTGCCGGGGACGTTAACCCCAAACTAACTTGGCCAACCAACCAGACAAACAGCAAGCAGTTCACCCATGACGCTTGATCTGTCATGGTTGTCGTTATGGTTGTGTGTGTGTGTGTGTGTGTGTGTGTGTGTGTGTGTGTGTGTGTGTGTGTGTGTGTGTGTGTGTGTGTGTGTGTGTGTGTGAGTGTGAGTGTGAGTGTGTGTGTGTGTGTGTGTGTGTGTGTGTGTGTGTGTGTGTGTGTGTGTGTGTAAGAGAATCAATGAATCAACGAAACTTTATTTTACAACGGTTAAGGCATTGACATCGTCATTGACACAGCCATTTTACATACCTGCCGTTGCTAACAACTACAAGTATATCTACACATGCACATACATATAAGTAAAACATAATACTTGCAGACAATTGACAACGCTGTTCACATAGGCAGACATACTCATAGACTCTCCGACACCCCCCCCCCTCCCGCCCCCCGCCCCCCCTCCCCCCGCCACTCCTCCCCCCTCCCCCGCCCCTCCCTCCTCCACACACACACACAGAGCTAAGTAGTTCAAATGATAAATGAAAAGAATAACAGGCTTAATTGGGAATAAATTGGACCCAGCATAGAATAGGCATATAATACATGTAGTTAAGGCATCCCTAGGCCCTACGAGTGATCCACGAAATACTAGCAGAGACCCTTTTTAAAACAGGCTAGCGAAGAGACGGATTTTACATGGTCGGGAAGGGCATTCCAGATATGTGTCCCTGAGAAGGATAAGCTGGTTTTGTATAGATCGGTCCTTGGTTTTGGGACTATGAAAAGCTTTCTGATGTTTCCAAGCTTGGACTCAGACTTACGTAACAAAGTGGAGATGCACTCAGGTGTTTTGCGCGTCCACACTTTGAACATAAAGATTGCTTTGTTATATTTGAAATGATCTTGAAGAGGCAGGAGACCTGCTTTTGTGAGCTTTTCTTCAATGATTAGGTGTGGATCAGGGCAGATTATTTTGGCCGCCCGTCTGTGTCTCTTTAAATGGACCTCACTACATCCATCCCAGACCGTTGTGGCATAATCGACGTGAGAAGGTATGTGAGCGTTATAAAATAGTTTACGGGTATCTGAATAGGTACAATATTTCAATTTTGATAACATAAAGAGATTTTTTGCTACTATTTTGTATAAGGCGTCAGTATGAGCTTGCCAATTTAGCTGACTGTCGATTGTAATCCCTAGTACGCGATGTTCGTTTACCTGTTCTATCTAACTACCTTTAAGTAAAATGTTAAGTAATAGAGGCGTTATCTGCTGTTTTTGGCGCGTGGCAACTACCATCAATGTTGTTTTGATTGGCTGAACAACCATAGAATTGTTTATACACCAAGCTGATACGTCATGAAGACTTTGTTGTATGTTGTCGGAAATTACCTGTATATCTTTACTAGTAGTATGAACTGAGGTGTCGTCAGCAAAAAGGTCGCATTGTACATCTTGGCAAGTAATATGTGGAGGCAAATCATTAATAAATAATCAAAACAGCAGGGAGCCCAGTACAGACCCTTGGGGCACACCGAAGCTTACATCTTTGAGAGAGGAGTATGAGCCATGAACAATAACCTTTTGTTTTGTTTTAGTAAGGTAAGATGTGAAAAAAGCAACTGCGTCTCCGTTATTAAGGTATTTGTGAAGCTTAGCAGTCAGAATAGTGTGGTCAATCATATCAAAAGCCTTCTTCAGATCTACATAGACTACTCCTGTTAACTGTAACTTATTCATACCCTCGAGCCGTGTGTCAACAAGGCGTATAAGTGCTGTGTGGCATGAATGCTGCGGGCGAAATCCGGATTGGAAAGATTGGAGGAGTTTACAGTTTTCTAGGTATGCAAGCAGGTGTTTATGAACGTGCCTTTCCAGTGGTTTGGACAAAACAGATAATAAAGAAATTAGGTCAGAACGATCTTTTGTTTTTTGGAAGTGTAGTTACTTTCGCATATTTAAGTTCGTTAGGAAAAGTGTTATGCTGGATACAGATATTATAACTGTAAGTTAAGGATTCTACAATGTATGGGAGAGATAGCTTAAATATTTTCGGGCTTATGTCATCAGGTCCCGAGGACTTTTTATTTGAAAGGTTACTTATGAGTAAACCCACTTCATGAACAGCTAGCGTGGGGATGTTGAAGGGGGCTATGCCCATTGTTCTTTGTTGACAAAACTCAGACAGAAGATTAGAACGGCAATAAGTGTTATCTTGGCTTGACAAAATTAGAAATTCGGCAACAGAAAGAAAATGGTCATTGAATGTATCAGCAGTACGATTAGTGGGAATGGTAGTTGCGGTACTTAAAGACCCCTTAGTGTGTTTAGAAGGCGCCTTGCTGTTTTTAACCGTGTCACGAACTAACTTTTTTCTTGCCTCTCTGATTATGTATGAACACGGTTACGCTGTTGTTTATATTCAGTAAATATTTTATTGCTGCGACACGTAGATCGTTTCTAAGCGCCATCGCCTGCACGATTTCAGGAGTAAGCCAGGGAGGAAGAGTGTTAGATTTTACCCTCCTCTCGCGTATCGGAGCATGTTTATTAAGCACATTTAGGAAAAGAGAGTACCAAATACTGAGGGCGATATTAGGATCATGGGACAGGAGCGCATCATTAAAAGGAGTATTTTCTAGATCAAATAGAAATTCGTCTTTACTGAAGTGTTTGAATGTCCTATACGTTATAGTTGTATGGCCGTTCTTTTTTGGTTTAGGGAGTTTAGAAGACCAGGAGCAAGCCACAGGATAATGATCACTAACACTAAGATTTGAGACATCAACGTCAGAGACGGCTTTGGGTTTATTAGTATATATATATGGTCTATAAGCGTGGCAGTAGTTGGAGTAATTATGGTGGGTGATTTCACTAACTGTACTAAGCCAAACAGAGAGATCGTTGTGCCCCAGGTAAGTAAATCTATATTAAAATCGCAAAAAAAAGAATGTCGGCCTTCTTTTTTAAGGCTCTGTCAAGGTTCAGATTAAACTGATCGTACCACTCAAAAGTTGAGGCGGGATTTCTATATAAGAACCCAATTAATACCGGTTTAGATTTCGGACACTTAACTTCGACCCATACGCACTCCACCCCCATCGTTTCTAGGTCGACGCGTCGATGAATTAAATGCTGGATAGAATTATGAATATAGACAGCGATGCCAGTTTGACCTGGAGACAAGGAATCTCGTCTAATAACCGAAAAATTGGGGATACTGATTGCTGCATCGCTCACACAGGAGCTCAGACGCGTCTCACGGAGTCCGAACAGGTGGAACGGTGTAGGATTGTTAATATATACAGATATGTCGCCTAGTTTGTTATACAGATGGAACACATTGAGGTGCCCTATTTTCATAACTGCACCTTTGATGGAAAATTCGCTTGGACTTAATACAAAATACAGAGTGCACACAATAAACAATGAAAAAAACAATTAAATACGGAAAAACACGCACATAAAAAGTACTATAAAACTATAAAACTATAAAAGGCCACGTAATTAAATAAATTAAAGTCCTCCAGTGAACAAGTAGCAGTTACGCTACTGAACTCTCAAAAACTCGCTGCGGTGACCGAACCACATGAATCAAGTGACGCAACGTGAAACGCTGCAAGGGAACACCTGTCTGTTCGGCAGTCACTAAGCCCCCTTCTTTGGCGTCTCAGTACAGTTTTGATTAAATCACGCAAATTAATAGTCTGTCTCACTGTACAGACACGAAAGAGACTGAAAATTAAAGTCTATTTCTTATAATGTGCACAATCTTTACAGTGTAAACTAACAGTCTCCGATGAAATATTACTGTCACATCAGTTTATGACCAACGCGGGCAGAAGGTAGAACCAAAGTAATCAATAAACTGCACAGTGTAACCTTTGGATGGAGACTGTGACAATAGCGTTGGTAGTCAGTCTAACTGATTTACGGAAAGAACAAGTTACATATGTAACAATAGTCAAAGTCACTTTCTGCTGTAATGAAAGCACAACTGTTTCCCCGCAGGCGCAATGAGGCAGAAACAGTATCGTCAGCAGTCAGTTTGCCGTGCTCGAGTCCACAATCACCAAATATAAACGTCTAATTTGAGCGTCTGTAAATGAATGATGAACACCACCTACTAGTTTAACAATGGAAATTAACCCTTTTGTTAATGTATCCGCCGGTATTGTTTGCAGCACCGGTGGTTGCATGCTCAAGGGTGTTAAGCAAATTAGTGGCCGATAAATCCCTGAAAGAAAGTCTGCAGAGAGAGAGAGAGAGAGAGAGAGAGAGAGAGAGAGAGAGAGAGAGAGAGATGATGATGAAACGTTTTTATTCAGGATAAAAAGTTTTAGGCATAGCAATGCCTATCTTCCAAACTGTCCTGCTACTCTACACATATAAAAATACATCAGACGATACATCAAAAGATAAAACATATGTAAGTAAAAAGACCCATCCCCCTCCCCCCCCCCTCCCACCACCACTCAGAGGGGAAAAAAATAGAAATAAAATATATATATATATATATATATATAATTATATACACAGGTATTTAACCTGACATGTTAATGCAGACAGTCGAGCTATTACATAATCTGTAGCAACAGTAGAAGAGTATTAGGTAATAGGAAATTTGTTACTAACTATACGAATAGTAGCATAAGGGAGCCGAACATACTATTACTTCTGAAGTAAATATTTATGGAGGCGATCTTTGAAGACGCTAATCTTACAAATTGATTTCAGGTGTGGAGGTAACATATTCCACGCTTTAGCGCATGAAAAAGACAGACTGGTTTTACAGATGTCTAATCTAATTTTTGGAAGGTGAATCGAACTATTTCTCGTGTTTTTCCTATTATTGTCGGAAAATAGAGTTTTTAGATAGGGTGGGGCTTTTCCGTGCATGATCTTGTGCAGTAGAACACAGCGATTAAATTCAAACTGTTTCTTCAATGTTAGTAACTTGAGAGATTTTAATTTTTCATCAGTCGAAGTAGGACTGGGAAGTATTAATTTAATGCCCCGACGATACAAGGAATTAACTTTTTTCATGTGAACTTCGCTTTGAGTAAATGTGATAGAATGGTAGTTTTTTTAGTAGGATAGAGTGGTTGACAAGATCAAAAGCTTTTTTCAGGTCAAGAAAGATTGTACCTGATACTTTATTGTCATTTATGGCAGAGAGCCATTTATCAATTAAATGATTGAGGGCAGTTTGGCACGAATGTAGAGGTCGAAATCCTGATTGTGCTGCAGTTATCAGATGGTTTTGCTCCAGAAAGTTTAGAAGATGAGTATGGATATGTCTCTCGAGCGGTTTTGAAATACAGGATAATATGGAAATGGGCCTGTACTCGTTTAGGTTGCATAAATCTTTGCTTTTGGGAAGCGGGATTACCTTCGCTTTTTTCAGAGAGAGAGAGAGAGAGAGAGAGAGAGAGAGAGAGAGAGAGAGAGAGAGAGAGAGAGAGAGAGAATGATGATGATGATGACGATGACGATGATGATGATGATGAAACTTTATTTTTCAACGGTGAAAAGTTTTGACAGAAAACAAATCGTCATTTACACACTTGCCGTTGCTAACATCTACAGAATAAAAAAGAGGGAACACACATACACCCACACGCACAAACAAACACGAGCACACACACACACGCGCGTGCGCACACATACCAACCATGTGCATGAAATACACGAGGTACAGGAAAAATTGCAGTATCTGAGAAGTACTAAGTTTGACTCATCAGGTAATCATAAAGTTTTGTTTTAAAAATTCCTGATGAGGTTATAGTTTTCAAGTGTGCAGGGATAAAATTGCAAGCAAATGGACCAGAGAATGACATACTAGTTTTAAAAAGGTCGATTCTTGGCAGTGGTAGGGGTAAGGTGTTGTTTCTTGAGGTCCGTTCACGTTCTTGCTGAGATATAAATTTAGTGATTAGATACTGGGGTGTCATATTATTTTGTATCTTATGCATAAAGACGCATTTGTTTAAAGTCAGTTGCTGACGCAGACCGAGAATGTTTAAGTGTCTAAATTTGTCTGTGGTAGGGATGGGGCGTCTATCTATCATTTTTACAGCTCTTTTGTATATGGAGTTTAACATCTTCATGTGGACATCACTGCAGCCGTCCCACACTGTGGAGGCATAATCAACGTGAGACTTTATATGAGCATGAAAAAACATTTACGGGCATTTGTATCCCTTACATGTCTAAGCTTGGCCAATAAGAAAGTTTTTTAGCAATGGTCTTACAAACAGCATTTATATGGGTCTCCCAGCACAGTTGTTCATCAACATGTATCCCGAAGAATTTACGCTCAGTGACTTGTTCGACAGGTTCAGCGTTTAATTGTAATTGTAATGGCTGCAGTCGGCGTTGATGATTTTGTCGCGTGGCGATTAAGATACTATTTGTTTTAGCTGGGTGAAGAACCATATGGTTCTGTCTACACCAGTCAGATACCTCATTGAGACTGCGTTGTAAACTATGGCTAATGTCCGTCGTTTTTTTTTTAAACCAGAAGCAGGAAGACTCGTATCGTCAGCAAATAGATTACAATTAACGTCAGAATTAGTAATATGCAACGGTAAATCATTGATAAATAGTATGAATAAAAGAGGTCCCAAAATAGATCCCTGGGGGACACCGTAGTTTACATTTCCTTGTTTAGAGTATCTTCCATGGGCGTACACCTTTTGTTTTCTGTCTTCCTGATATGATCGGAAGAAGGCCATAACGATTGCGTTCAAGTGATAAACTGTTAGCTTATTTAGGAGAATGTCATAGTCCACAAGGTCAAACGCCTTTTTAAGGTCTAAGAAAACTGCTCCTGACATCAGGCTTTTGTTGATTGCTTCCAGCCAGCTGTCTACAATATGTGTCAGTGCCGACTGACAAGAATGTTTCGGTCTAAAACCAGACTGGTGAATATTAAGTAATTTACCTTTTTCTAGAATATCAAGGAGATGTTTTTGAATGTGCTTTTCAAGGGGCTTTGACAAAGCTGATAGAAGGGAGATTGGACGACAAATATTGATATCTTCAAGATCTTTAGATTTAGGGATTGGGATTACCGTTGCTTCTTTAAGAATGGTTGGAAATGTACTTTGCTTTATGCAGAGGTTGAAAATATATGTTAGTGATTCTAATGTATACGGTAATGAGATTTTGAGGGTTTTATTATCAATACCATCAATGCCAGCAGACTTTGTGTTCGGCATGCTAGAAATATATCTGCCGACTTCCGCAACTGTAATATTAGGGATGGCGAAAGTATTTGATATAATTGTTTTTTTAGTGTTCTCTGAGAGAACTCGGCACTTCATACGGATTGCTGTTATTTGCAGCTGACATTGCCAGTGTTTCGGCTGTCGCTAAGAAATGGTTATTTAATATATCAGCTGATATAATTATGAGATGGGATTTCGGGTGCTGATTTACCCTGAGAGAGAAAGAGAGAGAGAGAGAGAGAGAGAGAGAGAGAGAGAGAGAGAGAGAGAGAGAGAGAGAGAGAGAGAGAGAGAGAGAGAGAGAGAGAGAGAGAGAGAGAGAGAGAGAGAGAGAGAGAGAGAGAGAGAGAGAGAGAGAGAGAGAGAGAGAGAGAGAGAGAGAGTGATGATGCTGATGACGATGATAACTCTTTTATTCAGGATAAAGTTATTGGGCAACCCAATTGCATGTCTAAAAATGCAGGACAAAAATTACCGAACACAATAGTTAATTTTTTAAAATGTTAAACCCACTGGCTTTGGAGAGAGAGAGAGAGAGAGAGAGAGAGAGAGAGAGAGAGAGAGAGAGAGAGAGACAGAGAGAGAGACAGAGAGAGAGACAGAGGGAGAGAGAGAGAGAGAGAGACTGACTGACTGACTGACTGAAACTTTATTTATCAAGGATTGAGATATTAGGCGCACAGGCCTTTCTTCCAATCTGTCCTTGCTACATCTACTGACATGTAATAACAGGCAAAGCTACATTACACTCACAAACAACATCGAAAGTAATGCGAAAATACGACGACACTACAAACTGCAACAATGATTTAACAGAACACACAGGTACCCATATTAAGATCTTTGCATGTGTCATAATATCCGTTTGCGGGAGCCCTCCTCAGACACTCCCACCCGGGGGGCACGCCACAAATATACTTTCACTCGAATGACATACTAAGCACATCGTTTGAATAAACTGTGCACTGCATCCCCCGACCAGGTCTATACGGGAAGCTCCCCCACAAACGGCACGTGAACGCAAATGGTATAATAAAAAAAAAAAATAGTTGCATAAAATGAAATAAAAATATATTATGTTTAGACAACACGAGATAATTAAATTTACGTTGCCTTGGATAAGTGCTTGTACAGTTTTGCTTTAAAAGCAGCTAGGGAATTAACTTGTCGTAAATGCAGAGGAAGAGAATTCCACAGGAAACCACCTGAGTATGACAAACTGGATTTATACAAATCAATGCGGGGCCGTTTTATGCTCAGGTTGCTCCGAGAGGTGCTGTATCTCTTCTCAGTAAGAGTAAAAAGTTCCGATAAGTAGCCGGGGGCCTTACCCTTAAGAGCTTTGTGCACTAGTACGCACTTGTTAAATACTAAGTGTTTGTCAAGAGGAAGGAGTCCCGCTGCCTCCAGCCTCGCCTCTGTGGGTAGAGATGAGCTAGGAATAATGAGTTTGGCTGCTCTTCTGTATAGCGAATTTATTTTCTTGAACTGAACCTCGCTACAGCCATCCCAAACTGTTGAGGCATAATCAATGTGGGGCTTGATGTATCCATTGAAAAATAGTTTACGCGTGTTCAGATTAATGACCGCTTTTAGTTTAGACAGTAAAAATAATTTCTTTGAAATTGTCTTTCCGATGTGTATGAGATGAGGCTGCCAACTAAGTTGGTTATCTACAACTACCCCTAGTAAACGGTGCTGCTGTACTTGCTCTATGGGGACAGCTTCAAATGAGAGGTTTAGAGGCGCGGGTTCTAGCTGATGTTTCTGACGTGTTGTGATTAACATGCTTTTTGTTTTAGTTGGATTGACTATCATTCTATTTCTACTGCACCATTTAGAGACTTCTTGTAGGCTCTGCTGGAGGCTATTGGTTATGTCAGCTACAGTTTTACCGGATGCATGTAGCGTCGAATCGTCAGCAAACATGTCACACTCGGCACTAGCACATGTGATGTGTAGTGGTAAATCATTAATAAAGATACAAAATAACAATGGGCCCAGAACCGAGCCCTGAGGAACACCAAGCTCTACCTTACCCTCTGAGGAATAGTTACCATTTACATAGACAGCTTGTGTTCTCGCAGAAAGATAAGAGTTAAAGAATGAATGGGCTGACGGGCTGTTGTTGTTGAAATAAACATTAAGTTTCCTCAGCAAGATTTCATGATTTATCAGATCGAACGCTTTTTTTCAGGTCCAAGAATACCGTTAAAATGTTAAATGTTTAGGGCTTAACGTCTTTTGTCCACCACGAGGGTGATTTCAAAGACGGGGACAACGAAAAAGGGTCTGAGCAAATTTTGACCCAAGCTGGATTCGAACCCGGGACCTTTTTGGTCTGGAGGCAAACGCTTTTACCACCGAGCCACCCAGCTCCCCCAAGAATACCGTGCCAGTGACAGAGAGAGAGAGAGAGAGAGAGAGAGAGAGAGAGAGAGAGAGAGAGAGAGAGAGAGAGAGAGAGAGAGAGAGAGAGAGAGAGAGAGAGAGAGTCGTGTACATGTTATACTTGTTGTCATACACCCAGTCCCTTGACAAGGAAAGTCAATCACAGCGGAACTGACGATGTTGGAACAAGAAAATCTTACGATGATGATCGGAATCAATCACGGTGGACAACAACAGTCTGTCTGAAACGCGGTACAAGCTGTGTACGATCTAGCATGTCCAGATCATTCCGCTGTATTTTTCCTGTCGTCAGTGGTTCGCATAACACAGAGAATTTATCTCTAAATCAGAAGTAGGCAAAAAGTTGCACGGACTTCAAACGTTCAGTGGATTTAGTCACGCCTGCTCTATCTGCAACAGGCGTATATATTCTTAGGAGCCTCTACAGCCGGAGATAGTCCCTGATCACCTCGGTGCAGAGGGACAAAAAAAAAAAAAAAAAAAAAAAAATGGAGAAAACGAACAGCCGGAGGCCAGGCTTATGGGAATATATGAGTCTTGTTCGCAAGGAGTGGCCACATGGACATCCACAGATTTAAGTACTTATCCGGTGTTAACTCGTTCGAGACGTGCCGCATCCGGATACGCGGCAGAAGCCGCGTATCCGGAGGCAGCACGTCTCGAATGTGTTAACAGCGCGACTGTTACGACGGAGGACGCATGCCGCAGTTGCTGTGGCGTTCCAGATTAACTGTCTCTTTATAACTGCGTGAAGAGGCACAACCAACAGCCATTCCTTACTATCAAGCCTACTGTCTTTGACCTGATTCTGATTTAAAACAACTTCAATCGCCACAGAAGAAAAGTTAAACGTTGAAGGTGTGGGGCTTAATGTCGTTTGAAGATGATTTCAAAGACGGGGCATCGAAAGGGTCTGAACAAATCTCGACTTGAATCTTTTGAACAAGAGTCGAATGCTCTATCGTCTAAGCTACCCAGCTTCCAAAGAAAGAGATGCTTGGCAATGCCTGTGCCCACTCAGACTGGTGTATTCATATCTACACAAGGTACAAACACATTGTGCCCAGCACGAATCAACGGCTAAATAACAGCATTAAAACCTAATGACTTCCTTCTCCTGAGGGGCAGTGTGAACGATAAAAAAAAGAACAGTGAGATCACCAAACTTATTCAAGGTGTCTTCCATCAATAGCTGCGGAAGTATCGTATAGCGTTGCCGGCCGGCAACGCTATACGACACTGTCGCAGCTATTAATGCATTAAAAAGGCTTTGATGTTGATTAGCCCCGCAGGTGCAAGGGCTCATGCGAATCCAAGCCTCTTGCATTAGGAAGGGCTAACATTGGCTCGTGTGAACCCAAGCCTCTTGTATTATTAGGAAGGGCTAAAATTGGCTCATGAGAACCCAAGCCTCTTGCATTAGGAAGGGCTAACATTGGATCATGTGAACCCAAGCCTCTTGTATTATTAGGAAGGGCTAACATTGGCTCATGTGAACCCAAGCCTCTTGTATTATTAGGAAGGGCTAAAATTGGCTCATGAGAACCCAAGCCTCTTGCATTAGGAAGGGATAACATTGGCTCATGTGAACCCAAGCTCTTGTATTATTAGGAAGGGCTAACATTGGCTCATGTGAACCCAAGCCTCTTGTATTATTAGGAAGGGCTAACATTGGCTCATGTGAACCAAAGCCTCTTGTATTATTAGGAAGGGCTAACATTGGCTCATGAGAACCCAAGCCTCTTGTATTATTAGGAAGGGCTAAAATTGGCTCATGTGAACCCAAGCCTCTTGTATTATTAGGAAGGGCTAACATTGGCTCATGAGAACCCAAGCCTCTTGTATTATTAGGAAGGGCTAAAATTGGCTCATGTGAACCCAAGCCTCTTGTACTATTAGGAAGGGCTGACATTGGCTCATGTGAACCCAAGCCTCTTGCATTAGGAAGGGCTAACATTGGCTCATGTGAACCCAAGCCTCTTGTATTATTAGGAAGGGCTAAAATTGGCTCATGTGAACCCAAGCCTCTTGTATTATTAGGAAGGGCTAAATTTGGCTCATGTGAACCCAAGCCTCTTGTATTATTAGGAAGGGCTAAAATTGGTTCATGTGAACCCAAGCCTCTTGTATTATTAGGAAGGGCTAACATTGGCTCATCAGAACCCAAGCCTCTTGTATTATTAGGAAGGGCTAACATTGGCTCATGTGAACCCAAGCCTCTTGCATTAGGAAGGGCTAACATTGACTCATGTGAACCCAAGCCTCTTGTATTATTAGGAAGGGCTAACATTGGCTCATGAGAACCCAAGCCTCTTGTATTATTAGGAAGGGTTAACATTGGCTCATGTGAACCCAAGCCTCTTGTATTATTAGGAAGGGCTAACATTGGCTCATGCAAACCCAAGCCTCTTGCATTAGGAAGGGCTAACATTGGCTCATGTGAACCCAAGCCTAAGGGCTAACATTGGCTCACGAGAACCCAAGCCTCTTGTATTATTAGGAAGGGCTAACATTGGCTCATGAGAACCCAAGCCTCTTGTATTATTAGGAAAGGCTAACATTGGCTCATGTGAACCCAAGCCTCTTGCATTATTAGGAAGGGCTAAAATTGGTTCATGTGAACCCAAGCCTCTTGTATTATTAGGAAGGGCTAACATTGGCTCATCAGAACCCAAGCCTCTTGTATTATTAGGAAGGGCTAACATTGGCTCATGTGAACCCAAGCCTCTTGCATTAGGAAGGGCTAACATTGACTCATGTGAACCCAAGCCTCTTGTATTATTAGGAAGGGCTAACATTGGCTCATGAGAACCCAAGCCTCTTGTATTATTAGGAAGGGTTAACATTGGCTCATGTGAACCCAAGCCTCTTGTATTATTAGGAAGGGCTAACATTGGCTCATGCAAACCCAAGCCTCTTGCATTAGGAAGGGCTAACATTGGCTCATGTGAACCCAAGCCTAAGGGCTAACATTGGCTCACGAGAACCCAAGCCTCTTGTATTATTAGGAAGGGCTAACATTGGCTCATGAGAACCCAAGCCTCTTGTATTATTAGGAAAGGCTAACATTGGCTCATGTAAACCCAAGCCTCTTGCATTATTAGGAAGGGCTAAAATTGGCTCATGTGAACCCAAGCCTCTTGCATTAGGAAGGGCTAAAATTGGCTCATGTGAACCCAAGCCTCTTGTATTATTAGGAAGGGCTAACATTGGCTCATGTGAACCCAAGCCTCTTGCATTAGGAAGGGCTAACATTGGCTCATGTGAACCCAAGCCTCTTGTATTATTAGGAAGGGCTAACATTGGCTCATGAGAACCCAAGCCTCTTGTATTATTAGGAAGGGCTAACATTGGCTCATGTGAACCCATGCCTCTTGCATTAGGAAGGGCTAAAATTGGCTCATGTGAACCCAAGCCTCTTGTATTATTAGGAAGGGCTAACATTGGCTCATGAGAGCCCAAGCCTCTTGTATTCTTAGGAAGGGCTAACATTGGCTCATGTGAACCCAAGCCTCTTGTATTATTAGGAAGGGCTAACATTGGCTCACGAGAAGCCAAGCCTCTTGTATTATTAGGAAGGGCTAACATTGGCTCATGTGAACCCAAGCCTCATGTATTATTAGGAAGGGCTCATGAGAACCCAAGCCTCTTGCGTTAGGAAGGGCTAACATTGGCTCATGTGAACCCAAGCCTCTTGTATTATTAGGAAGGGCTAAAATTGGCTCATGTGAACCCAAGCCTCTTGTATTATTAGGAAGGGCTAACATTGGCTCATGAGAACCCAAGCCTCTTGTATTATTAGGAAGAGCTAACATTCGCTCATGTGAACCCAAGCCTCTTGTATTATTAGGAAGGGCTAACATTGGCTCATGTGAACCCAAGCCTCTTGTATTATTAGGAAGGGCTAACATTGGCTCATGTGAACCCAAGCCTCTTGCATTAGGAAGGGCTAACATTGGCTCATGAGAACCCAAGCCTCTTGTATTATTAGGAAGGGCTAACATTGGCTCATGTGAACCCAAGCCTCTTGTATTATTAGGAAGTCTAACATTGGCTCATGTGAACCCAAGCCTCTTGGATTAGGAAGGGCTAACATTGGCTCATGTGAACCCAAGCCTCTTGCATTAGGAAGGGCTAACATTGGCTCATGAGAACCCAAGCCTCTTGTATTATTAGGAAGGGCTAACATTGGCTCATGTGAACCCAAGCCTCTTGTATTATTAGGAAGGGCTAACATTGGCTCATGTGAACCCAAGCCTCTTGGATTAGGAATGGCTAACATTGCCTCATGTGAACCTAAGCCTCTTGTATTATTAGGAAGGGCTAACATTGGCTCATGTGAACCCAAGCCTCTTGTATAACATTGGCTCATGAGAACCCAAGCCTCTTGTATTATTAGGAAGGGCTAACATTGGCTCATGTGAACCCAAGCCTCTTGCATTAGGAAGGGCTAACATTGGCTCATGTGAACCCAAGCCTCTTGTATTATTAGGAAGGGCTAACATTGGCTCATGAGAACCCAAGCCTCTTGTATTATTAGGAAGGGCTAACATTGGCTCATGTGAACCCAAGCCTCTTGCATTAGGAAGGGCTAAAATTGGCTCATGTGAACCCAAGCCTCTTGTATTATTAGGAAGGGCTAACATTGGCTCATGAGAGCCCAAGCCTCTTGTATTCTTAGGAAGGGCTAACATTGGCTCATGTGAACCCAAGCCTCTTGTATTATTAGGAAGGGCTAACATTGGCTCACGAGAAGCCAAGCCTCTTGTATTATTAGGAAGGGCTAACATTGGCTCATGTGAACCCAAGCCTCATGTATTATTAGGAAGGGCTCATGAGAACCCAAGCCTCTTGCGTTAGGAAGGGCTAACATTGGCTCATGTGAACCCAAGCCTCTTGTATTATTAGGAAGGGCTAAAATTGGCTCATGTGAACCCAAGCCTCTTGTATTATTAGGAAGGGCTAACATTGGCTCATGAGAACCCAAGCCTCTTGTATTATTAGGAAGAGCTAACATTCGCTCATGTGAACCCAAGCCTCTTGTATTATTAGGAAGGGCTAACATTGGCTCATGTGAACCCAAGCCTCTTGTATTATTAGGAAGGGCTAACATTGGCTCATGTGAACCCAAGCCTCTTGCATTAGGAAGGGCTAACATTGGCTCATGAGAACCCAAGCCTCTTGTATTATTAGGAAGGGCTAACATTGGCTCATGTGAACCCAAGCCTCTTGTATTATTAGGAAGTCTAACATTGGCTCATGTGAACCCAAGCCTCTTGGATTAGGAAGGGCTAACATTGGCTCATGTGAACCCAAGCCTCTTGCATTAGGAAGGGCTAACATTGGCTCATGAGAACCCAAGCCTCTTGTATTATTAGGAAGGGCTAACATTGGCTCATGTGAACCCAAGCCTCTTGTATTATTAGGAAGGGCTAACATTGGCTCATGTGAACCCAAGCCTCTTGGATTAGGAATGGCTACCATTGCCTCATGTGAACCTAAGCCTCTTGTATTATTAGGAAGGGCTAACATTGGCTCATGTGAACCCAAGCCTCTTGTATAACATTGGCTCATGAGAACCCAAGCCTCTTGTAATATTAGGAAGGGCTAACATTGGCTCATGTGAACCCAAGCCTCTTGCATTAGGAAGGGCTAACATTGGGTCATGTGAACCCAAGCCTCTTGTATTATTAGGAAGGGCTAACATTGGCTCATGAGAACCCAAGCCTCTTGTATTATTAGGAAGGGCTAAAATTGGCTCATGGCCTACGTCAATTCAATGGACGCCAAATTGCACGACGTTTGAGTCTATATGGTAGTCGCAGATAATTATTTTAAATATAAACCCCAATGTCCCGTCCTCTGAGGCAGTCAATGACGCCAACTTTCCCAGAAAGTTGCATAGATTCTCATGAGATCCCGAGGTCGCAGGAGCTCATGAGAATCTATGCTTCTTAAAATCTTGCAGATGAAAGGGGCTGTCGGTATTGAAGTGGCTGCCCAGCTACATCCCAGATAATGCAAGCAATCAGATAAATGGACATCGTGGGCACAGAATCTGTCTGCCTGTAGTCCCAGTAATAAAGGTTATCGGGCCCACGACGGCTGCAGTCGTGGGTCCGAAGACGTTTCGCTACTGGGTATTTGATGGATGAAAGCGCGTTGAAGTCCTGTAGCACGTAGCACATATTTATTCTGTTAAATTATTGTTTGTTCCCCTGTCACGACTAGGGAGGGACAGACGAGATTGAAAGACAGAATAGAAGTAGAACCCCTCAAATGTCCCGACTAGAGAGATAGACGAGAATGAAGGTTAGGAGTAGAAGAGAAGAGATAGATAAAGGACCCTAGCGTCTTGCCTCAAGACAGGTTACAGCTCAGCACAAGCAACAACACATTTACTTTACACGTACACTCAATCTTTATTACTAATACACTAACTATTCCCCCTTCCCTTCCTTCCCACACTTCCCACCGACACTTCCCCTCCCTGCCCCCTACTCCCCTCCCCCTCCCGAAAAAAAAAAAAAACAAAGAAAGAAAAGAAAAACAAAAGGGCAAAACCTAAACCAAGGTTAATACTACTTCCACAGCATCAGCATTGCATCGAGTGGTGGAAACAAACACTCCCCCACGCTACGCAGCACTGTTGCTCCACAATAATAAAAAGTCAGGTTACAGCCCTCCGAACTGACGGCTGAAAAACGTTATTTACAATATACTGTTCGTATACCAGAATCATGTAACTACACCAAGGCAGAGTGAGTGACGGAAAGCTGAATAAGAATGGGACCACCGTGGTAAGTCGACGAACGCCTGTGGGTCCCTCCCGTCCGGCTTCCTTAACGGTCGTACAGCTTCGCGGGTCTTCTCTCTGTCTCTCTCTCTCTCCGTTTCCCTGGTGCGAGGTCTGGTTGCAATGGCGACACGGCGGCTCCGGCAGTACAGATGACCGCGCCCCTTCCACGCCGACATTCGGTCCAGCGAGGCGTGGTTGGTCCTAGTGCCCGTCGGCCCTCCAACCGGTCCCGACCCCGCACGTCAAAATGCAAAACAAAAGCAGAAGCCTAAACGGCCCCGTAAGTAACGTAAACCAGTGGTCCTAAAACAAGCTAACCTCCCATACCCACCCTGCTTGGTTTACAAAAACACTACCACTAACCTTTCAAGCACTCGACCTTCACCCATGTGACACGTGCTTTCCAAATCAAAAATTACACAAAAACCAAAACGAAAGTTCTCAAACATTACATATAAAACTTCCTAACATTCTCTGCACTTCCACAACAAGCGAATACAACATTTCACTAATCAACACATTTCACTAACCAAAGCAACATTTCGCTAAACAGTTAAAAACTAATAATTACAGAACCAAACAATAACGCCAAAACACTACTTCCCTTTAACACCCATCGAGTTCCACCCTCCTTTTCCCCCCACGATACCCCTAGACCTAGCACATAGTACAAAACACCTGTAACAACCATAACATGACAAAACATCCGCACGCGGGATTTTTAACGCACTTACCTCCTCTGCGACCCGTCACAAACCGCCGACACCCGTAGGCACAATAACCCCAGTCTCCGGCCTCCAACGACCACGGGACTGGACCGGCGCTGTGTCACCGACTCTCACAAACGGTCAGTCACTGACTACTAACAGTCAGCTGGGCAAGACAACCTGGTCTAACCGAGTACAGCTGCGAAATAAACTAGTTATTGCCTTGCTACCAACAAGGTAAACTCGGCAGTGAACACACTAACGTATCCACTAGCGCGCCCCGCACGTGCAAAACAAGGAACACTAACCCGACATGAAAACAACTCACTATTCCTACACTGACCGGTGCTTCGGTAACTTTCGACTACCACTGTCAAAACAGTCACTAGGCCGTGACACCCTCTAAAAGCAACCTCAGTTCCTGAGTCACTTAACCATATACTGATCGACCATGACTATGATACTTCAAGGCATCCCCCACAGTATCCCCTGCCCACCCACCCCCCTCCCACACACACACACACACACACACACACACACACACACACACACACACACACACACACACACACACACACACACACACACACACACACCCTACTCCCATCCCTCAACCTTCCTCCAATGCAGTGTTAAAGAAAAAAATATTTTTGAAAAAAAAACCCTAACACATTTTATTTGTTATTTATTGTTTAGTGAAAAGAGTAGGGGGAAAATTTCATCAGATTATAATTTAATGTTCGATTTATACAAGTTTGGAGTTTTATCGCCCCTCTCCTTTCCCCTCCCCCCCCCCCCACACACACACACACACTCCCCCCCCCCCACACCGTGACACACACACACTCCCCCCCCCCCCTCCCCACCCTCCAACACACACCCCCCTCTTCTTCCGCGTTGCCTGTGTGATTTCCGGAGGTTGCTCCCCAAAACCACTTTGTACCCGTGTTCCTCTGTTGGTTGGGCCGGGATCTTGAACGTCGAATTTACAATAATTTCAAAAACACAATCTGCTTTGAATGGCAGTGAAGGGGTTAACTTATTCGAGATGTGCCGCCTAAGGATACGCGGCGAATCGCCGCGTATCCGTAGGCGGCACATCTCGAATGAGTTAAGGACTATTTCTTAACAGAAGCGTTTAAGTCAGTCTCCAGTTTGCGACAGAACTACAAGTACAGTGGAGCTAAAAAGCGAGCATAGCAGACAAGGAAGTAAAATCGTATCGACGTCTGCATCTTTTTGTGCCTACGCACTGGCAGATCAGACATGGTTCGTAACCTGAGATAGCATCTCCAGAAACAGAGTCAAGGAAACATCATAGGCGGACATAATCAATTCAAAGACTTTCTGCAAAGAGTTGAGACACACAACTCTTACCAACAAAAAAATCCGATTACCTACATCACTCTATCAGGGCACCACCCAATCAACAGCAGAAGTGGGGAAAGGCAGAGAACGCTGTTCAGAGATTTGGAAGGATATGTATGAGAGATTCACAGCAAAAGCAAATCAATGTTGGCAACTGTTTCACTTCTAAATGTTGGCATAGTATCGAAAGAATTTCTGGGAAGGTTCGGTTGGGTGAAACTGACGTGCACAGACCTGTTCGAGATTACAGATACCATCTTGAACGATGTGAACCAAACAGAAGGCCGTGGTGCACAGTGTTACTACATAGTTGTTGTTTGTTTGTTTTTTGAGATAGAGATTTTATCCATGAAGTCATGACGCACTGCAACGTGAGACGAAATCGACCATAATAGTTCAAGGGTGGTGCCCGAATAGCTTGGCGCCTGAAGGCGCCAAGCTATTCGGGCACCACCCTTGAACTATCATGGACTGTCTCTCTCATGAACTGTAAATGAATCTGCAAAGGTCAACTCCCAAGTCTTGCAAGTTTGCGCGGAAGTAAGAACCGCCTACGACAACAAGCAAAACTGAAAAGCAAGAAGAAATAAACCCATATTCTGTGTTATCGCACTATGCCACACCCACCTGGGATATGCAAGAGGTTACTGCAGTTCAGTCCAAACAAACACGATAATCTGTCTCTCCTGTTTCCACGAATAATGTTAAATCATTTCCCTTTTAGGCGGTTGTTAGGGATTTGTTGACTCTATTAATTTATCAACATTTCTGACGCCTCAGGCGCTAAATCTGCATGTGCGTGTTTGTAAAGCTCTAAGTCTATAATCCGATACTTTCGCCTCACCCAAAGAGATCCAATAGGTGACGGGATGTGTATAAGAGAGCATGTGACAAATTGCTGTTATCGGTACGGGCACAGGCCAGCCTGCCAAGGCGACCAGACAAAAAAATCAACGCAGACGCGCCCCAAGGAAAATGATTCGCTTATCAACGAATCGACCGTAATGCTTCCGAGGCAGTGTTTGGTTAGCTGTTCATTCGAAGACATCACTATGATGTTTGTCTTGAAATGTTACAAGTTGCTTGAGGAGGAACGACAACATCAGTGCAAATATTTATCTGCCATTTTGAGTACAAAAGAGTCTGACTAAGCCTCGACCTCCTTGCGTGAATATAAGGCAGTGGGTTTAACTCATTCAGCCCCGACACACCACAGCAAGACACGGATCGAGTGTGATAGTTCAAGGGTGGTGCCGGAATAGCTTGGCGCCCATAGGCTATTCTGGCACCACCCTTGAACTGTCATCCTCGATCTGTCTCTAGAATTGTAATACAGTCCCTCACAGGGCAATTTCAAAATTGGGAGATTTAGGTCCTGGTGTAGAATGTGTTAAAACAGGATACTGCTGTCGGACGGATCACCTACAGCAACTCCGTAAGCATTGTACACGCAAAAGATCCTCGGGCCGACCACTGTGCGCGGACCGACCGCGGCAAACGCCGGCCCAAAGACCGTTAGTCTGTGTGTCTGTCCTTATTTACTTCCCTTAGGTGATCAAGAGCTTACCCAATTAAAGCAGAGGCCCAACTGAAGTTTTGAGATGTCACCTAATGGCTATGAACCAGTTGCAGGAGACTGATTGACCATGATAACTCAATGGGAGTGCCAGGATTAGCTTGGCGCCTGACGGCACCAAGCTAATCTGGCACTACCTTTAAATTATCATGGTCGATCTGGCATCTCCTGTTGTAGTGCATCGGGGCTATATGTACTAATAGGAAAAGATTAGAGTATAACTTTAGATCTTGAAGAAACGGGGAAAAGGACTGACATAGGGGGGTGCCCTGTTGAAGCCTGTATCCAATGCGCAAAAATGCGTCGGGCCGACGTCGGCCGCCGTTGGCCTGCGCACGTCCGTGTGCGGGCCGACGTCGGCCCGATGGCCTTGGCGTACTGGGTAAAATGTTATGATTTATCTTTTTTTTTAAATATGAGGACATCAGTTTTGTTTAGAAGATTTCCAAGTACGGAGTACAAGTAGGCCTATAATTATTTCAGTGGCCATTGTGAAAAGGCAGACTGCCAGGGCCAGCAAAGGACAGGTGGGACTGTACTCGCCTAACCAAACATCTCGGCAAGAGCTCAGAGTTTGCTGCGTGTACTGTTGTAGGCGGCACACGGCTTACACCCTTACCAAGTGGTATTGACATTTAGCGTCTCCAAGGGTGTGGACCGGGGGTAAAACACACACTGACAAGGCTACGCGGCCGATAAAGGAAGCGCGCGAGAGGAGTATCGTGTGCCATAATTATCTCTTTCAGCCCCGACAAAGTATCGTTCGTTTGTAGAAGTCGTTCGTTGCAAACAGAAACCTCACCATCCTCGGGGCGACGAACAGCAATAACGGAGGCCCGATGTAATCAGAACACTGTCTTACTGATCGCAGAAACTCCTAGCTGACTGACCATTGCAAATCGCGGAATTTCTGAATAGGTGACATCATAGGCACATAGGCATCTGTAACGACAGCATAAACGATTACGTCTGTGTAATTCTGACGCGAATTAAATCTTTTACGTATGCCATGCATGGGCAATGAGCTGAAACAAACAACGAAAACCAATCACGCTCTCATAAATATACGAATGCTATCCCGAATCGAAAGTACGAGGGAAAACCAGAAGAAAAAAAAGTCATTACAAAGCACAATACCAGCAGATAAATTGAGTTTTCTCTCATGACCACAGTGTGCCATTAGAGAAGTCTACCTTATGCTGTTGCTGAAAAAAAGTACAGGAAACGAGACTAACTTGAGCTTCGAGCTCCTTCCGCCATTGTAAATAATGTTCTCATAACAAAATCCGTGCATAAATTAGATTGTTTCTGTAAAGGCAACGTCGCTTAATATTAGTTTATGTAATCGTTTTTTTCACCGTAAAAGATGGGCCATCTATAATGCTGTTGTTATATCATCATCATCATCATCATCATTGTTGTGTTTATTATTATTATTATTATCATCATCATTATTATCATCATCATCATCATCATCATCATCATCATTTTATCGCGCTATTTTTCCACAAACATTGCGCGGTAAGGTCTTTAAGGTCTACATATTGCGTCAGCTCTAAAGTCTACATACACTCACGGCCCAAGGATGCCACTCCGTCAGTTCGAATTGATATAACACAGTAGGCTACGTATTTGCTAGTTTGATTATTATCTCATTCGAGACGTGCCGCCTCCGGATACGCGGCTTAAGCCGCGTATCCGGAGGCGGCACGTCTCGGATTATGTTGTAAGAGCAAGCTGCAAAGGTAAATCTGTTGTCACGATGATAAGATATGTAAGCCACAATCATCGTTACTACACGATTACCAACACCTGCATATTATTACATATCAAACCGTTTGTCAATCTAAATTATGTCTGATGTATTAATCTATAACGTTGTGAGCTCCTGCTTGATTGGCTGATCTGGTTGGTTAGTTCGGGGTTTAACAACCACGGCACCGAAGTGATAATGGACGGCCCTGGCGGGCGGGTTATGGGGGACAGGGAAATCTATTACCTATACTACCTGAACACGGATCAATTCAGCGCACTGCAACTGTTCCATTTTGATTTACCAGGACCTTTCAACGGACATGCTATGGAACAAGCCCGTCTTTTCCCCCTGGATAGCGAGTCCGGCTACCGGGACCGGGACGGGGACTCGAACCCACGACCCGGCGATTCCCTTCGGGCTCTCTTGCTCCGACGCTTAACCGCCTGAGCCATTTCGGACTCTATTGGCTGATCTGCTATTGCATAATGACTTTATTTGGACGAACTGGTCTCGAGGTGAAACTGAGGTACTGACGTCTATCTGTGCCCGTCTTTTCCGACAACAGTAAACTTGGGATATGACAAATCGCCAGGGGACGCAACTTTTCTTGTTTGTATCTGGAGTTTGTTATAAACAAAGTAACGTACCTAAGCGAAGGGCCATCGGTACCTACTAACCCCTTGACCCCCCGAGAAAAACGTCAACACGCTCCAACTGCAAGAGGCATAGAACCTCATGAGCCCCCCGCGACTGCGGGGGCTCATGAGGATCTATGCCTCTTGCTAAGACCAATCTATATCTATGTTCCTTGGACGGTGGTGGCTTTTGGTCGCTGAGTGAACAAAGATTTCCGAAACAAAATGTACGTACTGTGGTAACGAAGTGGTTAACCCCTTTACGGCCACGGTACGCACATTGTGGTAACGAAGTGGTTAACCCTTTACGGCCACGGTACGCGCATTTTGTTTTTGTTATATCCGACTTTTAACCCATTCAGCCCTGACGCACTACAGCAGGAGATGGGGGCGACCATGATAATTCAAGGGCAGCGCCAGATTAGCTTGGCGCCTGTTGGCGCCAAGCTAATCTGGCACTGCCCTTGAATTATCATGGTCGATCCATCTCCTGCAACAGGTGCATAGTCCTTAGATGGCGCCTCCAAAATTTGGGAAATACGTGTGTCGGGCTGAATGAGTTAATGTATCCGACCTTGTTATAAGTAACCCAAGTCAACTGTAGAACCCTCATTGCCAAAGTACGCACAAATTACGTTTTGAAAAACCTCATCAGACTGACCGCCCGATTCAGCGGTAACTTATAGGCCGTTTGACATCGGAACGCACAAGGTTTTTCGCAAATGTCTCCGCAAAGAGGCAATTTTCTATACCAGTCTTAGAGCAAATATCATTAAATACCAGTTGACCTAATACGATTTACTTTCAAGAAACACAAGCAATGTGTCCACAAAAATTCGGGTTTTTTCATGAAACGGCTGATTTCACATGCCTAAATGTGCCCCAGATATATTCAGCCCAGTATAGGAAGGTCCATTTTCACGTGAATTGGCCACGATTTGAAACCTGAAACAGCGCAGGCATACAAGAAGTCGGCATACTTGACCTCGATTCTAAAAATCTGCCGGGGTTCTGTTAGGATATTGAAAATGTCTTGTTTTCGTCTTTTAAACCAAACTGTTACGACTGTACAGCGAAATCAACAAATCAACAAATCATAGGAGTCAAGTAAAAATAGCCCACAATAGGTCAATTGGCACTAAATGATGTTTGTTCTTAAAGCGGTACAGAAAAGTGTTTCTTTGCGGAGATATTTGTGCGCTCCGATGTCTCATCAGCATGTCTGGCAGAAAAGTGATTCTTTGTGGAGATATTTGTAAACAACAACAACAACAACAACAACAACAAAACACGTTGTGCGCTCCGATGTTTCGGCAGCATCGGAGATATTTGTAAAAATAAAAAAAAAATAAAAAAAATAAAAAAAACGTGCGCTCCGATGTACCATCAACATCTGCCTGCTGGGGTTCATTAGGATGCGTTTCGGCCAGGTTCGCTATATATCCCTTCAGGGAGGGCACAAATCTGATTAACTCATTGTGTCCCGGGTACGAAATCCCCACATTTTAGAGTTGTCCTCCGAGGCCTGCCGCATTACAAGTCAGGAGACAGATCGATCATTGTCGAGCCATATCTTGCTGTGGTGTTTCGGGACTGAATGAGTTAAACGTTCATATACGACAGAACGATGTGTTAGATCTTCCGTGCAGTGAACCCCCCCCCCCCCCTTTCCATCCCCCACCCTCCACCTGGTAAAGGTAGGATGTTCGGAACGTGGATTACTCTTCTCTCTGCGCGCGCGTGCGTAGGTGTGTGACGTTTGTTCCGGGGAGCTAGATAACCCGGATATATCCCACGGCGTACCGTGCTATATCGGGCGACACACCGCCAGTATCAAACCAAACGCACCCAAGCACGTGTGACTGCTTTTCGCCCGGCCCCACGCGACACACTGTGGGACTTGGTCTGAGTTTGCAAGACGTGACAGACACTGTGTCAGGCGTCTGCAATTTCGACTGTTTCCATCGATCTCTCCACTTCCAGCTCAGACAACGATAAGTGAGGAGCCTCATTGACGTAGCGCAGTAAGAGTGTCAGAAGGACGTCTGTGACTTCGATTGTTTTCAGACCATCGATCATCTGCTGCAATAACTTGAATCAAGAGGGAGTGGCGGGAAAACACCAGGACTTACGTAAGAAACTGTGTTTGCCTCGTCGTTTGCCTCTGTTTCACTGCTTGGGGTATGTGTCTGGCTAACTTTGTCAACCCCTATTCTGTTCCTGACGATACAGTTCGGCCGAAAAGACACGTAATGTTGCCCCTTTTCCGCCGAGTGGTATCGTTGGTAGCAATCAAGAGGTTTTACATTATATTTTCTGCTTTACATGTCGTAAAAGTCGCAAAAGATGGAGCTACCTTGGCAGCTCAGTGATATTACCTGATTAGGTTGGTGCCTGAAGAGACGCCAAGCTAATCACTACCCTGGATTTGCCACGGTCCATCTGTCTCCTTTACCTTGTTCTGAAAGCAATAGTGATCGTGTTTTCTACTTAACCCATTTAGCCCAGGACCCTGAAGCAGGAGATGGGTTGATCATGATAATTCAAGGGTAGTGCCTGATGAGCTTGGCGCCTTCAGGCGCCAAGCTCGTCTGGCACTACCCTTGAATTATCATGATCAATCCACCTCCTGCAACTGGTGCATAGTCGTTCAGTAACACAATTTGGGAAAGGTATCCGTGGGGCGAAAAGGGTTAAAGATTTTGGAGCTTACGAATCGAAGCCGTTTAAGTGTCACATGTCATGACAGAAAATTCTGCCGTATGAACTTAACACATTGCCCGCCACTGTACGCACATTTTTGTTTCTGAAATCCGTGTTCATTCACAGACCAAAGGCCAACACCGTCCAAGAAAGATGGATACAAATTGGTCTCAGCAAGAAGCATAGATCCTCACGAGCCCCCGCAGTCGCGGGGGCTTATGAGAATCTGTGTCTCTTGCAGTTGGATCGTGATCACTTTTTGCTGAGCAGTGAAGGGGTTAAAGGAAACACAGAAGCGTGCTTTTCAGTGTAATACTTCAAATACAACGCTTTCCACAAAACTAGACTGTTGTTTTACCTGCATAGGGCAGACATGCTTTAGATTTGTTGTTGTTGTTTTTTGACAGAGCTGGCAATTTAAAGATCGTTGACAGAGTTCACGCTGACAGCAAACGATACAAATCAAGACTTTCTTTTAAAAAAAAGCTGTAATGCGTGAAAGCATTCCCAAGATCACGAGACAGTGTTGACATTTCAAGGAGTGCTCGTTAATTTGTATCGTTCTTTACATAGCCACGCCTAACAGGTTTACAGCACATCAGCTATTCCGATTTCCATTTGTTTGTGCTAGTTCTACTTCTGTGCAAATTCTGTAGTAAGGTGGACCAGGATAGTTCAACAGTAGCGCCTGTTTACCTGTGTGCCTGTAACAGTCTTCAGCTCTTTTTGTTTCAGGCTGTGTGTAATTGAATGTTTTTATAGCCATGTTTATAAATTTTCTTCTTTATAAGTTCGTTTAGTACCAAGCTATTCTGGCATCACCCTTGAATTGTCAGTGTCGATATGGCTCATGAACGTTAAAGCTGTCCGTAGAGAATAACCCCCATTGGTCGGAGAGTTCGACCGTAGGACTCTACGTGTGGAATGTTTTGTTACATTTTTATATACGTCTGCGAATGTTTCAGACGTACTTTTAATATTTTTGGTTTGTTGGTAGTTACTTTTTTTGGTCTGGATTTTGTTTTGTTTGTTAACTCATTCCAGACCCGGACTGAAATCCTCCAGTTTTGAAGTTGCCCTCTGAAGGACTGTATTACAATTCTAGAAAGATCGAGCATGATCGTTCAAGGGTGGTGCCAGAATAGCTTGGCGCCTATGGGCGCCAAGCTATTCTGGCACAACCCTTGCACTATGACGCTCGATCCATGTCTTGCCGTGGCGTGTCGGAGTTGAATGAGTTAATGGCAAAATCCGAACGACATTTGGAATTTCGCACATTCGCTGCCGGGGGAATTCAGACACCACCGTAATGCAAGCGGCAAAGAACCTCGTGTGTCCCAGCAGACAAAGGGGCACATGAGTTTCTTTGCCTCCTGCTAGCCCATTTATAATGGAGTTTTTAGGTGCTGAATACGCAATGGTTTCTAAGACATTAATCTTGACGGTAGGCAGAGAAGGGTTTAAATGAGACAAACGTTTGACTCGCTGTAGCCTACCGCTGTGAATGTTCATATACTTTTGTGTGTGTGTGGGTTTTTGTTGTTCTGTGTACTATTTTGACAAAGTTTTTGTTACACGGAGCTAACTGTCTACCGACTCATCTGCAATGCCTTGTCATCATTATTGTGTGTTTTTGAATGTCTAGTAATCCAATGTGCAAAGGGCCATCGGGCAGACGTCGGCCCGCGAACGGCCGTGCGCGGGCCAACGGCGGCCGACGTTGGCCCCATGGCCTTTTTGCGCATTGGGAACCAAGTCTAACAACTGCAGACTGTAGGGGAGGTTAAGGTTGGTAGATACAGTATTCGTACCAAGGGGAGCCACTCAAACGCTGGACAAGCGACGAGTGACTCCCCTTCGTTTGTGTACACAGTTAGCTTCCAAGAGCATGAGAAATTCTTGCACCCTCTCGCCAACCGTCAAAATATCGAAAAGGGCGGGAAATGGGTGGCGGAGGGTGGGTGGGGGAGGGTGGGGGTGTCACAAAAATTAAAAAAGGACTTTGATATTGCATTTTTAAGACCTTGGGTGGGGGCGGGGGAGCCCCTTGGATGCCCATCCTCCAGATCCGCCCCTGGTGCAAGTACATGTACATTTCTTTCTACACCAGCCTGTGTGTTTCGTATGTGTAATGTTTGGCTGTTTTTATACCATATCAAGCAGGCATTACTTAGTCGTCAAAATGCCGGAGGGTGGGGTGGGGGGGGGAGGGGGCGGGGGTGCGAGGGGTGGGGGGGGGGGTGGGGTGGGGGTGGTAGTAGGTGCGCCAAGTGTCAAGTGCGTGAGAACTTCTTGCATCTTCTCACCAACCGTCAACATATCGAAAAGCGAGGGAGGGGTGGGTCACACCATAAACATGGACTTTAATATAGCATTTTAAAGACTTTTTGGCCGAGTGGGGTGGGGGATGGCGAGGTCCGGAGTCCCTAGGATTCCCCCCTCCCCCCCCCCTCCAATTAGATCCGCTCCTGATACAAGTGCATGCACGTCCCTTTTCTACACCAGCCTGTCTATGTGTAGTATTTTGTAGGCGTAGTGTTTTCTATTGTATAATCATGTCCAGCAGTCTTTATTTAATCAACACGTCCCGGAATGTTTTCACAACGCCAAATCCGCTAAACACGTTTTCCCATACATCATTCTGTCGCAATTTTCTTTGTTACAGACGTAGATGTCTCAGATGTTTTACGTGTGCGCAATCTGATATACATCATTTTATCTTCATTCTTTTGTTACAGACGTACGTAGGACCCTCAAACCTTTTTTTTTTTTTTTTAAACAAAACTAAAATTAACAGTTTTTGTCTGCCTCATCCATCAGTTCATCTGGTTTGTCTGCCCTGTATCCGTTGCAAAAGACGTCATCAAACTAAAGAAAGAACGGGGAAAAAAGACAAAAAGCACTGTCAAGAAAGGATGAAAAACAAAGTATCATCAACCCCCATTCATTGCCAGTGGCTAGAAAATGTGCCTGTGCAACCGTCGCAGAATATTACATTGAAGGACGACCTAGTCATATAGATGATGCGAGCAAGCGGCAAAAATCCTCATGAGCCCCCGCGATCGCGGGGGCTCATGAGGATTTATGCCGCTTGCTTTTGGGTGGTTACAGATGTGTGTTATGATACCGTTCTTGTGATCGATACGTTTTCTGCACAGGGCGATCAGAAAAGCCTGTTCTTGTGCAGCAGCAGTCTCTCGCACCCAGTGATTGAGGATGGTTTTACCATCTAGCTGAAGAACAGTGCCTGCTTAGCTTGACGCCTTGACTAGAAGAGCTTGTTCTTATGTAACAACACTCTGTCAATTCCTGTGGTTAAAGATAGATTGACTAATCTAGCTTAAAGGTAGTGTCAGATTAGCTTGACGTCTGGATCAGAAGAGCTTGTTCTTGTGTAACATCAACCGATTCATTTTTCAGTGGTGAAAGATGGGTCGACCATGTTGAAGCTTAAGCTGCATGGTCAGACGCTGCCTTTAAATGAATATAATTTTAACCCCTTCCCTTCCACTGTACGTGCACTGTACGTACATTTTTGTTTCTGGAATCTTGCTTCAATCAACGACCAAAAGCCAACAGCGTCCAAAAAACATGGATACAAATTGGTCTCAGCAAGAGGCATAGATCCTCATGAGCCCCCGCAGTCGCGGGGGCTCATGAGGATCTATGTCTCTTGCAGTTGGATCGTGTTCACTTTTTTCTCGGCAGTCAAGGGGTTAAAGTCAACAATATGCGTCTCTCAGATTTGGTAAGCACTGGCGCAGGGCTTTAGCGTAGCCGAAGTCGATACAACTTGTTCTATGGTTTTAACACAACAGAATCAGAATGATTTTTATGCACTCGGACCATTAGTTCGGTCACAATGGAACGTTGAAAAAGGATTTATGACGTCATTAACTTTTATTCTGAACACTAAGATGTAGTACAGAAGATTAACGACTTCACAAATGCTTTTCCAATGATCTGTTGTGGCTTAAAATTGGCTTAAAATCGATTTTTAAAAAAAATCTTTCTGCTAGATGATGCCGTTGTGTTAAACTACACAATAAGTGGCTATGTTGGGTTTCTTTTGGGTCCCCCTTATTGCCTTTGAAAGCTACTATTGACCAGATGTGAGAGACGCACATTGTTGAACTACTCTGGCAATTTCTTGCCATATTGCTGGCTCAGCTTGCACATTTAGTTAAAGGATCCCAATGCGCAAAAGGCCATCGGGCCGACGACGGCCGCCGTTGGCCCGCGCACGAACGGCGACCGTCGTCGGCCCGATGGCCTTTTGCGCATTGGGATGGTTCTTCATCAGCTTAGGGCCTCTGGGTATAATGCTTAACAAATATGGGGGGGGGGGGGGTAACGTGATCGTGATATTGTTGGCTTTGCGTCTGACTAAAATACAAAGTCTAGCGTTTAAAGGGGCACAGCTGAACTTTTTGAAGGCTTCGGTTCACAAACAGCTTTTACTGGGCTTCAGTATATATACCCATTTAGTGACCACACTATTGTCCCACCAAATGCTTTCTTTCGTCCGTTCAAAGCGAAAAGAGGCCCACCGGAATCTTGTGACGGGTACCGTGAAAAGATTGCTTTTGATAGGCGATGGTAGCTAACGTCATACCTATTCTATACGACCCTAGGTCATCTGCATGATTATAACCAATCAGAGACAAGATGGCGGATGAACCAGCGAAGAAAGAAGAAAGTATTATCGACTCGCGCCGACAATGACAGACTCGGAATTGAAGAGAAGAAAGAGGCAGAGAGACAAGATACCCCTAAGTACAATTGACATCGGACAAGGGAATATGGACATGTGGCAACACGTAAAGCAAGAGCTTGGCCGGCTTGACCGCCCATTCGGAATTTGTCGCTTTCTACGGTCTTTGTCGATCTTCCTATAGTTCCGCGAGCGCTAGTTATTTTTCAGAATTCATGATCTTCAGTAGAATTTATCTCTTACTGATTTCGCAAGATTTTAAACCTGTGTATGATATAGTTACGAGCTAGTTATCAGACTTTATGCTGCAAGGATCTGAAAATTACGGTGTGTGTCAAAGTTGCACATCGCTAGTCGTGACACGTTTTTGTCTGTGCGGGCTCTCATTCACTCGATTCACAGATAGTGCGATGGCGCATTTGTCGTTTTCAATGATGCTTTCAGTTACATAGACTTCGATGTGTGAGATGTGAAATTGACTGCAGTGCAGAAAGTGGGTATAAATATCAATGTTCTGTTTCGTGTTTCCGAGGGATAAAGGATCAACGGTCTAACTAGGCACCGTGGACGCTTTGCGCGGAGAGTCGAACAAGTCACGCCCTCTGCGGTACACGATGCAGCACGGCGATCGTTACTAGCAAATACTAGCAGGTCAAGCGGAAACCGCATTGTCATTTTGACAGCATAGCAAATATGGAAGGTTTATTCTACATTTTCGTGGAAAATTACGTCAAAGGATGCCGGAAAACATCAGAACATGTGTACACTGACACGTGTGTACACCACACCGATGGCCTCGTGACCTGCAGTATTGTGTTATACTGATAGTCGGCCGGGTTCTGCGGCCTTGTGACGTAGGCTCATAAATATGCATAATATATAAGTATAATTCAAAACCAGGCCGATGCAGACGATAAATCCGCGACTCGGGTACAAAAGCAATACACCCTGCAAACGATGAATTTCGACATTTGGCATTGTACTTAATCATAAAGCTCTGAGATAGTACATCCCCCCAAAGATTACTAGCTCGAGGGGACAGTAAATCGGACTTAGTCAGTCAAGATATTACACAAAGGACCTATACACAATACTGTCAGCAGCCTCTGTTGCAGACAGTTTTCTGACTGTGTTGAGATGCTTGATCCAGGGCAATAAAACTTTAAAGCTCATTTCAGTTGCAGAAAGTGTTCGACCTCGACAGTCCAACTTTGTGGGTAGTCCCTAGCCGAAATTAGCTTGGAGCCTTTAACAGTTTCAAGGCGCCAAGCTAATCAGTCACAATTAACCCTGGAACTGGCATTGCTCAGTTCTCTCTCTGTGTCTCTCTCTGTGTCTCTGTCTGTCTGTCTATCTGTCTGTCTCTCTGTCTGTCTGTCTGTCTGTCTGTCTCTCTCTCTCTCTCTCTCTCTCTCTCTCTCTCTCTCTCTCTCTCTCTCTCTCTCTCTCTCTCTCTCTCTCTCTCTCTCTCTCTCAAGTAGTTGCATTTTTTAGATCATACCTAACTGATCGTAAACAAAAAGTTCTAGTGAATGGATCTTACTCTTCTCTAAAAGATATAAAGTATGGAGTTCCCCAAGGATCCGTGCTTGGTCCCTTATTATTTTGTCTATTCATCAATGACCTGCCACTTCATATAACTTGCAAGAACGTACAATGCGATCTTTTTGCTGATGACACTTCCATTCATATGACTAACAAAGATATACAAGTAATTTCTTCCAACTTGCAGCATAGTCTTGATGAAGTGTCTGAATGGTGTCACCGGAATTCTATGATTGTTCATCCAATTAAAACCAAATCTATGATAATCGCCACTCGTCAAAAACACCAGTTAGCACCCCTGTTACTTAACCTTTTATTAAAGGGCAGGCAAATAGAACACGTTAATGAACACCGCCTACTAAGGATTACAATTGACAGTCAGCTTAAGTGGAAGGCTCATACGGACACTCTATGCAGAACGGTAGCCAAAAATCTTTTCATATTGTCCAAACTGAAATATTACACCGACTCGGACACGCGCAAACTATTCTATAATGCTCACATACGTTCTCATATTGATTACCCGTCAACGGTGTGGG